>JARHVA010003395.1:707500-1070000 GCA_037957365.1 Torreya grandis | reverse complement strand
AAATAATGTTATCCTTAACATTGAGTCAAATCTAGATATTGTTGCATAAAGTATTCACCCTCCCAAGTAGTATTTTCACAAGATAGACTATTACATTTGATTAGGTACTCCTTAATAATTCTAGACCACATCTACTTAGTGCACATTTGAAGGATTACCTCAGGATCAAGAATAACTCTTCCATCCTCATTCAATTCTAGTAACTCAATTTAAGTAAAAACTTTGTGTCCAATGATTTTATTTAAGCATGATACATGAAATCTTGGATGTATGCAATTAGAGGAAGGAAACTCTAACTTGTAAGCCACACTATGAATTTTTTACAAAATATAATAAGACCCATAATACTTAGGGGATACCTTTCTATCTCTTTTTGTTGCTTCAAGGACATCTTCTTATATGGTTGTAAGATAAAAAACACCTAATCACCAATTTCAAAATTCCTCTCAATCCTATGTTGATCTACTTACTACTTCATGTGATTTTGGGCCATAGATAAATTTTCATGCAAACTTGCAAGGACCTCATGTTAATGGTGAATGTGTTCTTGAACTACACAAACCTTACAATAGACCTTCAAGGTTGAAGTGATGGATGGAGGGTGGTATCTATATAGTGCCAAAAAAGATACATTTTGTAAGAACTATGAATAAAAGCATTATACCACCATTTAACATGTGGCAACCAATGAACCCATTTACCCTTTTTATCAGAAATAAAATAATGGAGATATCCTTCCAGACATTTGTTGAATACTTCAGTTTGTCCATTTGATTGAGGATGATAGGATGAACTATGAGCCAATTGGGTGCCCAAACATGATAATAACTTAGTTCGAAAATTTCTAGTGATAATGGGATCTCTATCACTGATAATGATCTTAGGGTTACCATGCAATTTCTAAACTGTATTAAGAAAAGTAGAAGCTACTATACTAGCAATAAATGGTTCTGATAAAGAACAAAAATGAGCATAGTTACTAAAATGATCCACCACAACCATGATAAAAATTTAACCATTAGATCTCGATAACCATGTAATGAAATCCATAGACACCTCTTCCCAATGTTGGCTAGGGATGGATAAAGGCTACAAGAGATATGGGGTTTTGACATTTTCTCCTTTATTTTTTTGATAGATCATACATTTAGCTGCATATTTCTAGACATCTCCCTTGATTCATTCCCAAAAAAATCCTAGATGATTCTATGATAGGTTTTCAAAAATCCTTAATGACCCCCAATTTTAGTTACATGAAGTTCCTGAAGGTTTTTTGTTTAAGAAGAGAATTATTACATAGGTATAATATGTCTTTATAACATAATGTATCACCCTTCTATGTGAATTTTTCAAATCCACCCAAAACTTGCTAAAGATTATGAATCAAATCATGGGTAGTACTATCATTTTCCCATTCTGGTCATGCTTCCTCTAGCCAATCTACCTAAAAAATGGTCATAGCACATAGCAATTCCTAAACTAATTCATCCTTCTTGGATAGTGCAACTGCCACTACATTATCCTTGCCTTTTTTTTAAAATATTTCAAAATCATAACCTAACATCTTAGTTAACCAATTCTATCATTCTTCAAATGACAACCATTTTTCTAAAACCTATTTGAGACTATCATCATCAGTCTTTACTTGAAAGTGATTACCCATCAAATAAGGTCTCCAATTTTTTACTGCATGTAAAATGGCCATCATTTCTTTATCATAGATGGGCTTGTGATAATTTTTATCCTTCAGTTGATGACTTTTATGTATGCTTTCTTTCATGAGTACAACACCCATACCATACCTAGATGCATCACATTCAACCACAAAAGTCTTGGAAAATCAGGAGTGGCCAACACTAGAGTGGTGCACATAGCCAATTTCAATTGTTCAAATGGCTTGGTAGCTATATTGGTCCACTAAAAGGAGTCTTTATTCACTAAAGAGGTGAGTGAGGCTACTATATTACCATAATTTTTGACAAAACTATGATAGTAACTAATTATCTCTAAAAATCTCCTTAATTATTTGAGTGTCTTAGGAATTAGCCAATCCACTATTGCTTGTATTTTTTTACGATCCACTTTCACTTCTTTATGTGAAACTAGATGACCCAAATACTCAACCTCACAAGCTCCAAAAGTACATTTGGAAGGTTTGGCATACAACTAATGTTGTTACAAAATTGAGAGTACCTATTTCACATGGTGCAAATGGTCTTCCTAATTTTTACTATAAATGAGGATTTCACCAAAAAATATCAAAACAAATTTCCTCAAAAATGGCCTAAAAATAGTATTCATCAAACTCTGAAAGGTGGATGGTGCATTTTTTAGACCAAAAGCCATAACCAAAAACTCATAATGGCCCTCATAAGACTTGAAAGCTATTTTGGGTATGTCTTCATCATGGATCTAGATTTCATAATACCTAGAACACAAATCTAACTTGGTAAAATAAAGAGCACCATTTAATTCATCTAGTAAATCATCAATGATAGGAATATGAAACTTATCTTTGATAGTGTATTTTTTGAGTTCTCTATAGTTAGCGCACATCTTCCAGGTGTCATCTTTCTTTCTCATCATGAAAACTAGCAAAGAATATTCACATTGGCTATGGAAAATGATTCCTACATCCAACATCTCTTGTACCATATTTTTTATTTCACTTTTATGGGCATAGGGATACCTATATGGCCTAATGTTGTGCAGTTTACTATCAAGAATAAATTTGATAGCATAATAATGCATGTGGCTAGGTGAAAGACCTTTTCACATGTCGCAGAAAATAATTGAATGCACATCAATCACTTGTTGTAGATCAGGAGGTATAGATCATTGAGTTGTCTAAACTTCCATGGAAAACAAGCGAGATATAAATTCTTCAACACCCTTATGGAAATTTTTTGTCATTTGATGGGAGATAATGAGTTATGGATATTTATATCTTAATCCCCTTATCTCAAATGTCCTTCCCTTAAAATGAAATCACATGAATAATTCTTAGAAATTCATCTCAATAGTGCCCAAATTGGTGAGCCATAGCACTTATAGAATAATGTCAGATCCCCCTATGGGAATAGAAAACATAGGAGAATCCAATAAGTAATCTCCCATGGATAGATTAATACTATGAAATTTTCCTAAGTAGATGATAGTACCACCATCCGCATTAATAACCTAAAATTTTGGAGCAGGATAAATGAAATAGTTCAAATGAGTATCCAACTTACTATTGATTAAGTTATGTGTACTCCTAGAATCAATCAATATAGTCACCTTATATTTATTTAGGAAACCCACCACATTAAGAGTTTGGGGAGTATTAATACCTAAAAGGGCATGATAAGAAATAATAGGCTAAGAGTCTTTAGATTCCTCCTCATCATCATCATCCTCCTTGGCCTGTTCGATGTAAAATAACTTCTTTTCAACACAATGATTTTATTTACTCCATTTTATATCACAACCATAACATAACACTTTGGCTTGTTTCTCCTCAATTTTTCAAGGTTTAAATCTATTGGGTTAAGGAAATGATGGCAGTGGAAAGGTGTGATCATGACCAATAGTGAAATTTTTACAATTTACCATCTATTTTTATTCTACCATACATGCCCATGGGATAACTTTTGATAGAGATGTTAGGTTAAACATCTAAACCTTGAATTGGATGATATCTTTGAGGCCACCTAATAAAATATTAGTCAAATTTTCCATAGTGATGTCTTCCACCCATAAGGATAGATTCTAAAATTGATGAATATAATCCTTCCCAGTTCTTATTTACCATAGTTTGGATAACTAGCTTAAGTAGTTCTCAGAAACATTATTCTAATAATTATCTAATAACTCATTAGTGAAAATATACCATGTAATAGGAACACCATTCTTTTTATTTTGAGCACACAACCACTGATACTAAATGAACTGATCAAGTTCCTAATATAGAGACACCACTATCACCTTTTGAGATATAGGAGTTTGATGTAGATCAAATAAATTCTCAATTTGGGTAATCCAAGTGAGAGGATCCTTACCATCAAACTTATGCATATCCACTTTTGGCAACATTGGTTTTACACAATAATTAGAGTTGGTAGTGCTGAGAAGAGGAGCAACCAAAAGATGAAGTGGAGGGTTGTTTAACTATAATTAAGATGAAAGGGAATCCAATTATGCAGTGATCTAATGAAATTGAGTGTGAACCCCATTAATTTCTTTGTACATTCTTGAAACATTAGTTTGAACTATAAAAAATTCATCATGCCATACCAATCCCTTTAATTCATCCTAAATTTGACAAATCAATGGATCTAAAGTTTTAGATTCCATGTCATCAATAGGAGTCTTAGGAGTTTCTTGCCCCCCCTTTTCTTCCCCAAGTAGCGAGACCTACCATATACAAACACTAGTAGGGTTTTTGCCCCAAAAAAAGTGTATTAGGAGATGGTACTATTATGATCACCTGACCAAGATGAATCGAATGATTGCCTTTGTGTACTAGGGTCAAAATGTTTGGTACCAAAAAAATGTACCGACAAAATACACCATTGTGATCATCTCACTAAGATGAATAAAATGACTGCAAATGTGTAAAGGGAAATTTTTTTCTAGACTTTTTTTTAAATATATATATATATTTTTAAAAGTGTTTTCAAACCATATTGTGATAACAAAAAAATAATTCTTTCTATATTGCAATTTATGTTTTTTCACTCCTTCTACTTCCAGAAGTCACATCTTACCAAATACAAAAAAATAATGTCACAAGAAACTTGACCAAATCAAAGCTCTAATACCAATTTAAACAAAATTACTTAGATGTTTGCATAAAATGATTATATATCACACAGAAGAAGTAAATATGAGAGATCACATAGTAATAATTGATAGCAGAGTAGAATACTAGATAATATAACGAAACCACTTTGAGGGAAAAACCTCCAAAATAATGTAATAAGAGTAGAATACTTCATATGATGATCAAAGAGTAACCACTACCACCTATATATACTCTACTTAGCCATGGTTATTCCATACACTGACATAACTAAGAACATAGAGAAATGTAACAAGAATATAAAAGAGGTATGTAAGCCACAAGTTGACCACACATATCCCTAGACATGCCAAAGGTTAAGGGCATAACAAGTTGACAAAAGGGGAGAAATGAAGATTTTAAATTTTATTTGTCTCCTAGCAAGGGAAAATAAAATAATTTTTAAAGGGGTAAGAGGTTTATTTGGTAATTCACTGAGTGTCACTAAATTTTTATTTTACCAACTCATAAGGTGATGCTAATAGTGATAAAATCTTCATGAGTGAAGCTTATGATTTGAATAATAATAAATTATAACTATACTAGCTTGTAAGGTGATGCCAATAATGATCAAATATTGATGAGTGAAGCTTATTAATTGACTAATAGATATGTTTTCACTTTTGGGGGCACTCTAAAGTGAGTTAATGTTTTAAATGTTGAGTGTCACTAGACTCAAATGGGAAAATAAAAGGAGGGAACCAATATAGGTTCACTAAAGTGTAAAGAGGGAACTAGTACATGGTTCAATAAAAAGTGTATCCAAGGTGTGAAGCATCACTAAAGCTTATTTTTTGACCAAATTTAATAATAAAAATCACATGCTTATAGATAAATGTAGATTAAAACTATAAAATTTGTGTAACTGATTTATTTTAAAAATTATGATATTTTTATTTTGAGACTTTTTAAAATGGAGAACATGAACAAGGTTCATTCCTCATACACTTTACATTATTATTTTGTAGTGTAGAAAAAGAGGGAGATAAAGAACTAATTTTGTGCCCCTATAATTTGTATTATTTTATTCTTGTGTTGAAAATGATTAATTTTTTGGTCAAGAATGATTAAGCAAAAGGGGAGGCACATCACCCTAGATTGTGCAAAAAATTTCTTCATTGAATATGGTGATATATAGTAATTATCATTGTGTATGAAGATAAAAATTTAATTTTCATATATGGATGTTTATATGTTACCCATTCTCCCCCCATTTTTAGGTAGGGGGAATTAATGAGGAACATTTCTTGAAAGGAGATAGTAATACCTGAAAATGTGCTTAGCTTAGAAATTTTGCATGTTATCAAGTATTTTGAACATAGTATAAGCATATCAAAAGGGATAGAGTGTGTAATATGTCACCCTCTATATTATAGTGAATCTAAAGATATTTTATTTGGATGAATAGTGTGAAAGGTATCATGATTTGAATTTCAATGGTGAGCTATTAGGGGATACCTTATCAGCTATAGTGTACCTTCGATTAAAATATTTGGTTTGGAATATATATTTTTTTGGAAGAAATTATAGGTTAATTAAATTTTATCCTAACAATATAAAAATTAAAATTTTGAGCAATGTAGTAAAAATGCCTCAGAGGATACATGTGTTACTAACATGATTTGAGAAGTTTAAGTCATAGTAGATATAGGTTTCAAACCATGATTTGTGAGTATTGAATCCCTTATCAGTAATGCTTTTGATTTTTTTTCAAATTTATAATTGTTATGCTATTTGAATTCTTTATCATTGTTGTTCATGTATAGTCAACCTTGTCAAGGGTCATAGTGGACCTATCTATAGATAGGTCCAAGTATCGTGACAATTTTTTTTCTATGGTCTAATTTTAAAGGACCTATCTGATCTAATTTTGAATTTTGAATTTTTATTTGTATATGAATAAATACACTAAGAATTATTTTATTAAATGTCATGATTATAATTTTAGAGTGACTTGAGAACCCAAGAGTTTCATAATGGCTATATTATGGAGATAGTGCAAGGATTTCGCCTATCAGATGTTGAGATGATCATTTTGGAAAGGGTCAAATTGGGATATGTGGGATAGTTAAATTTGATGCCCTAAAATATGTATATTATGATTATGCTTGTAGAGATATGGGATTATGACACCTATATATTTTGGGCACTTACACAAGAGATGTTTTTTACCCTCTATAGGATGTTTGACACATTTTATGGTTACCTATAGTTGGTGTGCAAGTATTTTCAAAGACTAGAGTGATTGTAGGAGATTCACATAGGTGTTTCATAGGGTATGACAGAGGTGATGCATAAGGTACTAGTGAGTATACCATGCTACTAGGTAAGATTTTTTATTTCTATAGTTCAATAATTATATAAGTTATTATGTATGTTTTTAGCTACTCTCATTACTTTCATTGGAGGTGGTGTGGGTATTTTATATTGTGTGGTTGATATTATTCATATCATAAAATAACATGACTCTAGATATTATTTGGGGCACATAAATTTGGCAAATTTATAAAGATAATTATGCATGTTAAATTCAAAGGGATATGATGAAAGCGTAGTCTTAGACACATTATTGCATTGGTGGGAATACAAGAATATTGTAGTTATCATACCAATTGGGATGGCCCTTGCAGGTTAGGCCCACCCTAGAATTTATTAATGGAGATAGACAAATACTATATGAATGACTTGATTGAGTAATATGTATTTATGGTAGATGTTGTATCAGTTGAAAAAAATTGATATTATATGATGACCTTATAAGGGTTTCAAGGGTTGGAATAAGGATCCCATGGAGTTATGATACATTAGTGTTAGTTACTAGTTACATGACCAATTTTCTAAATTATATGAGTGATATAATTTTGAGTTCATTACACATTATTTTGTGATAGATCAGAGAATTTACCCAACACCTATGATATAGGCTCGAATAATGATAACCCTTATGAGAGTAGGGGAATGATCTCATCCTGCATTAGCAAATATATCTCCTTTATTGATGGATGAGAGAAATGATGTTATAAATCTTAGAAAAATGGATGATGTAGGATACATTGATGTTTATACATAATGGTGTATACAAAAAATGTGGCCATGTTTATTCATAGTGGTATTTGTAGCATCCCCAAGAACATCTCCAAGTTTACTCCTAAAAATGGTAGGGATAAAATTTATGGATAGCTATGATATATTATTCTACTATATATTAATACAATAAGTAGAGATATGCTAATATAATATGTTTATTTGTATGTAGGTGATGACAATTATTGGCCTTTGGTGATAGATGCTAGCCTTTATGTACTTACAAGGCATGTTACAAATAATGCAATTCTTAAAGGACCTATGGAGTGAGTTGACATCATAGGTACACATGCACCATTATTTTATAGGGTTGATATTAGAATGCAACATGTGTATATGTAACTAGTATATTAGGGGAACTTTAAGTGTAGTAATATGTTTTCATGATTGAGTGAGACAAGTTTTGTGTATATTTATATTGATAGCAAAAGCCTCCATTTTTAGTTGATTCATATTTGAGTAAAAATATCTTTTCATAGTAAGTCTAGTTATAGGGTGAGTACATGACATTTAGAGAGATATTAGTGGGATATGAAGCACAAGCTAAATCATGGTCTAAATCTCATGGTGTAGTGAGTTCCTTCAACTTTTCAATTTCTTTTACGGGATGATAACAATGTAGATGTATATTATTATTTGATAGTTAGTGGCTAGGGGAAAATTAGTCATCTTTTTTATGTTAGTACTTTAATATATAAAAACATTTACTTAAGACTTATACATTTTATATGATTTGGACATCTTAACTATATGATGTGGACATTTTACTTATGAGTTTTTTTTCCATTAGTGTATTTTTTTATCTTTGGGATATAGTGGAATGTGTAGTTTCTAAATAGATGACTATAGAAATGTTGCATATGGATATATTATTTTATTAATTATGTTTGCATTATCTAATTTATCATTATGTTAGACTTGTAATTTATTATGTTTGATTTGTAATTGAATTGGTTTGGGAACCCATGCTTAGGTGGGTGTTTTAGTAGATATATTTTTAGACACTTTTGTGTGTGGAGAAATTAGTGAGAATAGGATTAGTATGGACACTTATAGTTTTTCTATAATTTGGATATTGACTAAGACGTTGTTGAATACTTGGATAATATTTTTGAATTATGTTATAAGTTTTTATAAATGAAATAAGTCCTTTATTATCAAGTTAATTTATTATTTTTCTAAGATCATAGAAATAATTATCACAATATCAATTTTTTACATAGAAAGTACAAAATTGGTTGCCTTTTATTTTATACAAATGATGTGGAGGATGGTAATAATTAGGGAATAATTTAAACAACTTTTTATCTAATAATGTAGGTGAATATCATGTGGGCATTCATTAAGATAAAAAATGATGGGTTGTGATTTTTTATATGTGGATGAGTTTTTTAATTAGTTACTCTATAAAAATGTTGTTTTCCTTTGTGTAACACTTTGACTTGATTCAATTTAGATTCAACTTGATGTACATATGAAATGTGAGTGTTATTTAAAGTTTGTTTTTTATTAAGTGGGATTGATTGGGTATTATATTAAAATAATTGAATATTCCCTTCGATAAGATTAGAAATGGTAATAACACCCAATTCATATTCTAATGTTAATGCCTCTATACAAAAATTTCTGAATGATGTACAAGTTTTATAAAGTATCCTTATTTTAATGGATAAATGTGACCTTGACACAAGATATATTGTAATTTTAAATGTGGGTTGGTAAATTAATTTATACATAGTAGTCTTAAATCTTAAAATATAACTAAAAACTTTCTCATTTTGACCTTAGTGCAAAGAGGGTAAATTTTCATAAGTCAGTTTAGGTCTACTATTTTGAGTATGCTATGCACCTGTGGATATGATATATTAATGTATATGGGTTGATGGAGATGTTGACATGTGGCACACATCCCCTTAGTTAGTTATATGGGTACAATATATTATGATAATGGAGTAACTTATGGAATTAGTACTTTGGGTAATGGTCGGCCTAGATTGGGATTAGGAGGTTACCCATCCATGGGTTAGATAGATGTCTATATATAGGAGATGATTATCATGGTAAAGATATAAAGTAAGCATTGAGTCTTCTATTGTAAGAGGATATTGGAGGTTGTCCCCTCGAAGAGACATTGTGGAGTTATTCCTTCCTAAAGGAGTATTATATGGTGTTTCCCTACCTTAAGGGTATTTCTACATACATTGAATATCAAGACCTTATCAAGTGGTATCAGAGCTTTGATTTAGACAATTTGTGGAACGAAACCATAGTTTTTTTAATCATCAATAACTTTTTATTAGTTGTGAATTTTTCCACAAATTTTTTACAGAATATGGAGAACATTTCAAATAAGTCATAGTAAAAGAATCAAGACTTTTTGATTCGTTTTGAGGGAGTTATTTATATTTTAGTGTGTATAATAATTTTTCTATATCTTCTGAAATATAGGGAATTTTTATTCAAAATTTTTAATAGAGAAGTAAGCAAACATAGGAGAAACACAGTCAAAATTTCATAATTTTTTGAATTGTTTGAAGTGATTTGTTGCAATTTTATGGATCAATTTTGATATTTTAGGGTTTCATGAACCTTAATTTTTTTTGTGTGGATCATGGAGTTGCAAACATTTTCAATGGAAGATGATATTTATGCTAGAGAATGGTGGATCCTTTTGGAGAAATTTTTTATAAAAACTTTTAGGTAAAGACGATTATTTCCTTTTTGTCTGGGCCTGCACTATATTGGTTTGATGAATTGAGCTATATAGAAAGGTTTTCTTCATGGAAAGAAATGGAACATATATTTTTAGGTCATTGGGCTATAAAACAAGAAGTAGAAAAAGAAGAAGTAGTAGAAGAAGAAGAATCAAAAAAAGAAGAAGAAAAAATAGAAGAATCAATAGAACAACAAGAAGAAAAAGAAATAGAAGAAGCAATAGAAGAAGAAGAAGAAGAAGAAGAAGAAGAAGAAGAAGAAGAAGAATTGGATGATAAAGGTTCAAATTATTTGGCTCCAAATAAATCTGAGTCAATTTTTCAATTTCATGGATGCATTCAAAAGAAAAGGGTTATTGTGTCTATAAACCCTACCAGTAAGTATAACTTCATTAACATGAATGTGGCCAAACATCTACATGTTCAAGCAAATAATATCAAGGAGGTTCAAGTAGATGGTAATAATATTTCACTATTTAAAGATTTGAAGCTCATTATGAAAAAATATGTTTTGCATTCAGATTTTTATGCTTTAGATATGGATGATGTGGATATAGTTATTGGATATCCTTGGTTAGAGACTTTGGGAACAATGAATATTAATGTTCAAAAAAAAAATCATGAAGTTTTGGTATAGGAAAAATAGGATCACTTTACAAGATATCATAGTGAAAATGACACCAATAATAATCTAGGTAGATCATGAGGATGAGATGGAAACAGGGGATGAAGAGCATGATGAAGATTTAGATGATATAGATAAAGACACACTACAAATGGACACTTAATGTACTCAAGAGACAAATGAGGAAAAGGTGGAAGAGGTAGAAGAAAAGGTGGATAAGGTCAAAATAGTGTAAAAATTTGAGGTATATAGACACCCACATCATGAGAGGAAACAATCATGGAACCAGGTGAGGAAGTGTCATAAAAATAATCATTTTGTATATATAGGAAATAAAATTTCCAATCATTATGGATATGCATGGAATCCAAATAAAAAATACTATGGAACATGGAATGAATGGGGAAATCACTATGACTATGCATGGAAAAATAACTACTATGGTCGTGGTTGGAATCAGAGAAGCACAACAAAATGTGGTACATGGAATAAAAAGAGGAATAATTATGCTTGGACACAAAAGTAGTATAATTATGATCATGAACAAAATAAGAGGAGTAGAAGGGAATTTGGAAACAAGCTTGGAGAGCTATCACCTACCAAGATCACATTTGGATGGTTAGATGATCGAGATTGGAGACAAGTGTGCAATGATTTGAAGCACACTCATTATTTGGTTTCTTCCTATGTTTCAGGGATGAAACATGTCAAGGAAGGAATTAATTCTATGTACCTATGGATATGATATATTATTGTATATGGGTTGATGGAGATGTCAACATGTGGCACACATCCCCTTAGTTAGTTATATGGGTACAATATATTATGATAATAGAGTAACTTGTGGAAGTAATACATTGGGTAATGGTCAACCTACATTGGGATTAGGGGTTACCCATCCATGGGTTAGATAGATGTATATATATAGGAGATGATTATCATAGTAAAGATATCAAGTAAGCATTAAGTCTTCTATTGTAAGAGGATATTGGAGGTTGTCCCCTCGTAGAGACATTATGGAGTTATTTCTTTTGAAAGGAGTATTATATGGTGTTTCCCTACCTTAAGGGTATTTTTGCATATATTGAATATCAAGATCTTATCAAGTCCTAGGTACATAACAGAGTATTTTGAATTAAAAATGATTCTTCCACCTAAATATAGGTGGATAAGGATTCACTAAGAAAGGAATCAAACCAAGAAAGTTCACACCTTGTTAAGGTTTGAGGGATTAATTATAAAAATAAATGGATACCATTATAACCACACATGAATTTATGTAATATTTTAAGGTGTAAGGGTTTACAATTCCATCCAATATTATAAAATTTTGAGGTCATAGGTTTTGATTTAAATTAAAATATATATTATGGTGCACAAAATGGTTACTAGCAATAAAATTACAATAAAACCCAAGTGTGGCATGATTTACTTTCTAAGAATAAATGGTGTAATCATTCTTGTAATGACTTTACAACATGTATTAGGGAAATGATATCTTTTGAAGGAATATTAATATTTAGAATAGGATAATTTAAGGGATGATTTTATTGTTAACTTAGACATACCTACCCTATTTCTAATGGAAGAAGTACACCTAGGAAGGGCCTCTTCTATATAAATGGTTTACATTAGAGAAGCATTAGTTTTTAATATTGATGTAGTGTGAAGGGGTGAAATGGGATATATAACATGGGGAGTACTAATATCCTCTTTGTTACATGATAGAGTGTTTAAGGGAGGAAGATAATGATCATGACCAATCGCATCTATGTTATCTTCAGTAGAAAAGGAAAATGGAAAAGTCTATAAAGTAGGGATAGGATAGGTAATGTCATCATCACTATAAACATGGTAATAATCATAAAAATCCTCATCATAGTCACCATAGTGGTGATTTTTATCATGGCTAATAGGATAAGGAGAAGAAATGCTCTTTGATTCTACTATGGGTGGCAAGATAGGAGAGTTAAGATATGTATGAAATCCAACTATAGTAGGTAAAGAAGAGGTAGTCTCTTAAATATTAGAATTATATTGATCCTTAAGAAAATTGGTAAGTAATTTTTTCCAAGTGGACATCATCCTTTGATAGACATTGTATGCAAAGGGAAATGCAATTTATCTATCAATTAATGCTAGCACAGAGAAGATAAATCCTACACACCCAATTTTTGATACATTAGATATTCAGGGTCATGACCAAGATGGATCCACTAGACCTATCCAAAGGATATCTTACCATAATAAATTCACTAGGGGGGTTCCAAAAACTTCAATCAAGGAAAACTATGTAATAACCCTAATTAGGTCCTATGTTTTCATATTCACTAAACTAATAACAAGTAAAGTAAAAGTCTAATCTAGTGCTCACCAAATATTTTGGCACAAAGTGGGGTTAATAAACATTAAAAAGGGAACATGCATATAAGATATATACTTGCATCAATATATACAATATCCTAATGTATGGGAGAGAAGTAAAAATGCATATCTATCTATTCTTAAAAAGGAGGAACAAAGTTAGGAATACTTACCTTTGAAGATGAATCCACCAAGCCTCAATCTCTCCCAAAGCCAAGGTGTTTATCAAGAGCTTTTTGTGGAATGTAAAGATGACAAGGATAAATCATCTCTAGGCTACACAACCTATCAATGCATCAAAAATACTTCTCCATAAGACAAGATTCATATTTCTAAGGAAAGTATGAAATCCTAAGCTATGAGCATTAGTAGAATGGTGGATAATAAGATGCACAATATATATCTCTTATTACTTTATTCTCTTTATAAATGATGAAATGGATGTGTTTATGTAGGTAGATCTAACCCTAGTACTTTCTTAAAATTTAGGCCAACAAGGTTAACCCAATCAACCTTGTATCATTATTGACAAAAATAAATTAGTTCTTAGTCTAGATCATTTAGGGGCCAACCTAGACCCTAAATATGTTTTATTGGTTAGATTATAAGGTTGATGGGGCTAATAGTGTAACAAAAATTGGAAAAAATGATTTTAGGCTAGGGAAAGGATAATGAAGGTGAAAAAGAGGAGTCAAAGCTTAGGTTAATGTTTTTAGGAGATGGTGGGATTGATAAAAAGTGGTATTATACGTAAAACAATCATGTGAAGCACCAATGATCTTTCTACCCATTTTTTGGTGCACTATTTAAGGCATACACTCAAAGAGATTGAGACTTTAAGGGTTCCTATAAGATAGAAATAATTAGTAGTTGATAAAGTTTAAAAATATTATGTGTATACATATGTCCCACTAGAAGCTCATCACATGTTAGTCAGATGCAACATTGGATATTTCTTCAAGGAAAGATCATAACAACACACAATGTTGAAGATAAAAAAAAGTTTTAATATTTTTAAAGCAAAAATAACTAAAATTTAAATGACTGGAAGAGAAATAACTAAAAAATAAAAGTAATGTATGTGTACCTTGACTTATCTTTGTATTTAGATGGTTATCATCTATGTTTGTATTTTTGATCATAGAGGGCATAGAGATTGCTTACAACAAATCCAATGATACAAAACTAAAGAGAAAAAATAAACAAATTTAGGAAATCCAAGATAACTATTTGCTATGTGGATGGGACGTACATGGAAATTTAGCAAGTTGGGGTGACTAGTGTTATGTTAGACCAAATGACCAAGTCAAAATTTAGAGTAAATCGGATAACCAAAAGTCCAAGGCTACTAAAGACTAAAAAATGAAACAAGTAACCCTAAAATAATAAATGCAAATTCACCATGTTAAACCAAGGATACATGTCAAAAATTATGGTAATCAAACATCAATGTAAAAGTAGTAACAAACTTTAAATAAATATGGGCAGGTGAAAATAGTAAAACAACATTGATGAGTGAGTAGTAACAATCCTTACTCAAGCATCAATGAAAAAAGTGTATTAAATATAAAATAACATTGGCAAGTGAGAATTAACAAGACAACCTCACTCAACAATGGAAAAAGTACATGAAAGTATAAAACGACATAGGTGTCCAAATAAGTGATACAATAATAATGAAAAATGGTAAAAGAAATCAAGGCATGTCTAAAGATGTAGAGTCATCGTGTAAATAAAATAATCTAAAATTTATCAAACATGTTTTTTTTTAAAGATAGATAAAATTGAAATAAATTAGTGCTAGCATATTTTTAAGATGTGAAGAAGAGGGAAATATAGAAAAGAGAAAATGGATTTAGAATCAAAATTGCCTATCAATGGGGTAATAAAATGTGTGGAGGGGATAAGGAAGGAAAACCCAAGGTAGAGGAACTCTTTATCGAAGTCAAGACACTCAAATTAGGTTGGTCAAAACAAGAGGACTCTCGACCTTAAGGACATTCAAGAACTTATCCTAGCTACACAAGTCTTAGATCAACAAATTCAGTAGGTAGATAATCCCATGATGTCTATGTGAATGAAAAATAAAATTAACCTACCTTCCCATAATGTCTTCCTTAATCCTCAAGACCCCTTAAAGAGTTTTTAGTCTACTGTGAAGATTGGGTACTTATGTGAGAAAGTAGGTAGCACCATAGAGTTTACTAAATTCTCCTATTCCAATATGCTAGCCTATCGCACCCCAAATGGACTCTGGCTCTATCATGAGGCTAACTATGGAGTTTGAGCTTCAATTAGAAATAGGAGATATACTTTTAATCATGTATTTTGGTGTGATTTTGACTTTTGAAATTTGTATGTTGCCTTTTATATGTCATTAAATTTTGTTTAAAATGATTTTTATTTTAAATTTATTGATGGTCTTTTATATTTATCCTCTATATAGATTTGGAAAACAAAAAATGGGCTCTAAATATAACTTAAATATGAATACTATGGACTCAGTTGCTAAAAAAGAACTCAAAGAGCATGGTGTCTAAGAGTCTTTATTAAGTCAGGTGAAATATAAGTTCTATCTTGACTTCAACCTTGTTTTATCTAATACGGAGTGAAAGTAAAGGAAATCATGAGGAACGAAACATGAAACAAATTAAATTACTTTAAATCAAAAAAAAAGTGACAAAGGGTAAAAAAAGGATATAATGACATTTAAGTGTGATTCCTTATCATAATAATGAGTGAAGTGTAAGAAAACATGCTAACAGTTTGTTGTGGAAATTTTAGCTACAAAAAATCAAAACATAAAGTTAAGAACAAAAGATCAAAACATTATGACCATTATAAACACATTCTATAAAAGGACCATTGATTGAAGGATGGTTATTTAATGAGGAAGGCCTGGTCCTATCCATGATCTTACACTGCAACTCATAAAAGATAAATCCATGAGGGTGCATAAAGCATGTACAAGTTAAATTAAAATAAAGATATTTGTGAGGAAGGATAGGTCCTATCCATGATTTTCCACTAAAAATCACAAAATATAAACCTAAGGGGGTACCAAAAAGTATTAGAGAGTAAGAAAATAATGAGAACAAAAAGAAATAGTGAGGAAGACTGTGTCCTATCCATGTTTTTATAATGGAACTCATGATAAAAGGGAAACCAAATGACCAAAAGTAAGGACTACAATTTGCAGAAAGAGATAATTGTTGTAGAGGGTGAGACCTATGTAAGTATTCTACAAAAAGTGTTAGTAGGATAACATATAAAAAGCATTATAAGAAGAGAAATATTTAGACTAACACTATATCAAGGATGAACATGTGAGAGACAAGCCTATATATCTTAGAACTTTTCTTGAAATTAAATTAGTTTGGTATCATGCAATGTAGAATAAGAGTGGGCATCGTAAGATGCCCCAATGGGTAATTGGATGTAGAGATGGGCATCACAAGATTCCCTAAAGGCTGAAGTAACATGTGGGTGGGCATCACAAGATGCCCTAAAGATTGAAAAAGGAAGAAAATATAAGAAGAAAAGAGCAACCCCTATAGTGTCTAAATGGATTTAGGCTATCCAAGAATATTTTGATAGGTTATTCCATGATGCTTGATGAGAGAAATAGGACTTAGGAAACAAGAAAGAGAAGAAGCGACATGGTCAACTAGATATATAACTAAGTTAACAAATAAAAGAACAAGTTTAGATAACAAAAGATATGGTCAGCTAATAGGTACCAAGTCTACTAAGTCAATAGAATAATCCTAAAACATAAAATGAAAAGAGTACAAAGTCATATGTGTCAATTTAGAATTGATGGATAGAGGACAAAATAGAGGGAAGAAGACAGTCATGTTGGTTGACTATGTACTGGTGGTAGGAAGCTAAAACACAATCTATGAGAGACTGTATCGACCAAGATTATAGCGTTATGAAATAGGGGAGAAAATTTTACAAGATAATTGAAGCAAGAATGAAAGAAAATACACAAACAATTGGATCAATGTGATTGATCTAATTGGGTCACACAACACAAAACCTTACACCAATGTTAGCCAATGCATGTTTTTTCAATATAAAACATAATGAAATGATCAAAGATAAATCAATCAATTGAAAATTAAATGCTAATTGAATGGTCACCCTAAGTGTTATTATATGATTAATTTTTTAATTTAAATGTGATAAGAGAGTTAGCTGAAATAGGGAACTAGAAAGTAGTCTATGGATGGTTTCAAGATGTTTGGGCTAAAAGGGATCTGTATTGGCAATGGTAATGGATTGGTATTGAGTCCTACCCCCTCACTTCACAATCCCATAGTGATAGTAGTTTCAGGTGCTTTGTCAATATATAACATTAACCTTGTATTTATACTTGACCAAAAACCAAGTCAGCTTCCCCCTTGGTGAAGAAATCTAAGTAGGTAGGCCATAAGAAGACAAGTGTTGAAATGCATTTTGAATGTTATGTGGTTTTTTAGTGTGTGCAAAGAGTAAAATAGTGTAACTAAAATAGTAATTTTAAAAACTACATATTTATACTATGCGAGTTACAATAAGCATGTAAACAACTAAAAAAGAAATGTGAATTAATTACTAGTAAGTAAATGTAAATTCCCTGACTAAGAATAGTATAGAGTTAGTTCAGGTGACACTATATGCAAATATTACAATACATAGTTGACTAGGTCATTTATATTCTATATAATCAAGGTGTTTAAGAATAAAGTTAATTAGGTCAACTATGTCTCTTAGACAAAAGATAGACTATAGAACTAGGTTGACCAGTTTGACCTAGTTAGTTATATGCTTGTAGTTTTAAAGACTACTAACTTATGAAAAATTGAACTGAAAAAATACTCAAATGACAAAGAGAGGAAATAAATGAACCTTGGTGGCTTTAAAGATGATTAATATTGAAAATTTTATACTATAATGCCTTAGTTGCTTCTTTGAAATTCTACAAACTAGGTCAACTAGTTTGACCAAGTTTTAAAAACCCTGTATGTTGAAGAAGATAAGGAATAAGGTTGACCTGTTCAACAATGTTTGTTGACCTATATGTTGGTAGAAATAATTATTATAAAAATTCAACCTGATTGATAGTGTATGATAATTTGTAACTGAATAAGAGTATTATGTCAATGTATTTGATCAAATAATGTATAGCTAATGAAGATTGACACAGATAGAATAGAGTCATTTTGAAGTGACTATGTGTTAAGTCTATGTACAAAAAGTTAGAACTAAAATGATTGGTTGAATACAATATTATAAATATGGAAAAACATAATAAAATGATGAAAATGACAATGTGAAAGAAAACATGCAAGGGTTAGATTCACGTCAAGTTTACTAGAGTGTATGAAAATGGAAATGTAACTTATCTATAAATCAATCCTAGCTCAAAATAGATAAATCCTACTTATACTTATAATTTTTGATACATTATATATTCAAGGTCATGACCAGGATGGATCTGCATAGCTCTCCAAGGGATCTCTTATCATAATAAATTCACTAAAGAGGGTTCCAACGCCTCTAGTCGAACAAAAATATGCAATAACCCTAATTAGTTATTATGTTTTCATATTCACTAGACTAATAACATGTAAATTAGAATTATAATCTAATAATCACCAAAACTTGTGTTATAAAGTGGGGTTAATAACTATTAAAATTAAACATGCATAAAAGACATATACTCACATCAATTTATACATAATATTAATACATGGGAGATAAGTAAAAATGCATATCTATTTACTCTTATAAAAGAGGAAAAAAGTTAGGAATACTTACCTTTGAATATGAATCTAATAAGCCTTAATCTCTCCCTTGGAAAAGGTTATTTATAATAATTTGTTGTGGTATGTAAGGATGATAAGGATAAATCAGCTTTAGGCTACACAACCTATCAATGCATCTAAAAGACTTCTCCATAAGACAAGATTCATATCTCTAAATAAATTATGAAACCCTAAGCTATATTCCTCAATTATAATTATGGATAAGAAGATGCACAATATATATCTTCTTCTTCTCTTCTCTTTATAAATGATGAAATGGATGTGCTTATATAGGTAGATCTAACCCTAGTCATTTTTGAAAGTTTAGGCCAACAATGTTAACCCAATTAACCTTGTATCATTGTTGACAAAAAACATTATGTCTCAGTCTAGCTCAGCTAGGGGTTGACCTAGACCCTAAATAATTTCTATCAATTAGAGTACAAGGTCAATGGCAATGATAGTGTAACATAAATCATCAAAACTTTTGGGCTAGGGAAAGGATAATGAAGGTATAAAATGACTAGAGGAGGGTGCAAAAGAGGAGGCAAATCTTAGGGGAATCTTTTTAGATGGATTAATAACAACTGGTAGTATAGGGAAAAAAATCCTATTAATCACTAATGGTCTTCCCACCCATTTTTTGGTGCATCCTTTGAGGCATCTACTTGAAGAGATTGAGACTCAATGGGTTCATACAAGATAGAAAGCATTATCAATTGATAAATTTTGAAAATATTATGTGTATACATAAATAATGTGTGTGAAGGATTTTTACAAGAATAAATATTTAAAAAGTTTTAAAAAAACATATAAGAAGTCTTAGGTGTACAAGTATGAGGGTTATCTTTGTGGGTGTTACCCCATTTTGGTGAAGATTCAAAGGCTCAAAACATAGATGTGTTTTTAATCAATCATTCATATTCGACATTAATCAATAATAAGGTTTACACATTTATAGGAGATGTCCTATAACCACTCTCTTAGAATATCTGATTTTTTCTAAAACTCGCTATATTACACACAACCTATAATCTTTTGATATATCTATATGATTTGTATACCAAATCACTTACAATAATATTATATTATTATTCACCTATTTATACTCACATTAAATATAAGTTCATGCTAATTTACCTCAACATACCCTCATATAGTGTGAAATTACAGATGTTGATCTCAACCAATAATACAACCATTACATTAAATGAAACTTTAACATTTGGAGGGGAGATTAAATTCAAACATTATTTTTTAAAAAATGCCTCTCAAGGCTTATTTGAATATTCATGAAAAAACAATTACAATACTTCGAAAGATAAATGACTAAAAATAACAAAAAGAAATGATAATGGACTATTATAAAAAAATAAAACTTTAAAATAACTGATCACTTAGACTATTTAAAACATAAATGACTTTGAAAAAATTAACTCATAATGACCTATAACATTATACACTAATGACAATATTAACTAAATGACATCATTCTTAAAATTAACTCTATAAACTAAAATCTAACATGAAAGTAATTAAATTAAAATAACACATTTAAAAATATAACATATAAAACTAAAAAATAATATAAAACTTAAAAAATAATATAACATAATGACTATAAAACATAAAAATCATAAAAACACTAAATAAAAAGGAAAACCTAAAACATAACAAATATCAAAATCAAAAAACAATGGGCATGTAGTAGCTAATGGTTCAAGCAAAGATTATGGAGCAGCCTAGGCAAAATATTTTGTGTCATTGATACCACAATATTTTCACCAAGATTTGCTTACTGTATTAAAGGTTCCACTGATATTTATGCTCTAAAGTAGTGCAGGTGGGTTGAATGCATAAGTTGAGCTAGAATTTTATGTTACACTATCAAGTGTTATAACTTGTTATGAATGTAGTCATTCAACCTTGGAGATTTCAATGCAAGAAACTATTGAGCTTGTTATCCTAATGTTGAGTGATTCAAACAATGCAAAGTATTGTTTTAAAGTGAATCGATGCCTAATGTTGTGAATGTATCCTAAAATCAAATACACAGGATAACGAGTCATGGCCAATGTGGATTTGATGTAGTTAAAAAGAACTATGTTGTTGGAGATATGATGTAGAGAATCTAGTAAGAGATATTGGAGTAAGTTGCAAATGAAGGAGGTTTGAGAATACACTATGGATCTCAAAACACATTCTCACCAAAAGAACTGTTACGAGGATTTCAAGGATGGTGTGGAGAGATAATAGAAGGTGCATGAGCCATTGAAGCCAACGTAGATGCAGATCCAATATTTGTAAGCTTAATGCAAAACTCATTGCAGTGAACCAAGCCAAACACTACAAACCAAAACTAAATTTCCTACAAATCTAAATTCTTCTTACAACCTCAAATGAAAAATTATAGAAACATTTAAAAAAATAAAAAAGAAAAAACTATTCTATTTTTTTATTTTTATGATTTTTTAATGCAACTATTGGACATAATGGTGTGAAAATAGTAGATAGAGGTGAACATAATGGAAGAGGATAAGATTTAGGTGGGTGGAAAATAATACCAATTATGCACATGATTTTCACTATAAATTATTGTCAATGTGTAAGCAGCAGTGATTGGAAAAAATGGAATTTACACTTGGGTTGTACTCCATAGACATTAATCCAATTTAATGCAAATACAAATGGATGGAAGGCATAGAGAGGTCTAGGATGGGATTGATCTAATACCAATGTGTGTGCTACCTCATTTTGGTGAAGATTTGAAGACTCAAAACATAGATGTGTTTTTACTCAATCATTCATATTAGACATTAATCAATAAGATTTACGCTTCTATAGGAGATGTCCTATAACCACTCTCTTAGAATAGTTGAGTTGTTATAAAAAATCACTATATTATACACTATATACAATCATAAATTCATCATGTCCATAAATCAATCTTGGATCAGATGGGATAGAGCACACTTACACTTCTGATTTAGGAGCATACAGTTTTTAAGCAAGAACATGACCAATGTGAGGATCCGCTAGACCTAATTAGGGGATCACTTGTCATAACACACTATGTGAGATAAATTTCCAAAACCTATAGTCTAACATGATTTCATAACAAACCTAAAATATTTCTATGATTTAATATTTCACTAATCTAATAATAATAAAATTAAATCTAATCTAGTGCACACTAAAGCTTGTGGCACAAAGTGGAGGTTAGAATCAAAACAAATAAACAAATAAAATGAACATGTATAAAATACATATACTCATGTCAATGTATATGAAATCCTAATACATAGAAGAGAAGATTACATATGTTCTATCTATATACTATTACAAAGGAGGAATAAAATTAGGAATACTTACCTTTGAAGATGAACCCATTGAGCCTCAATCTCCCTCTTGGCCAAGGCACTTCACAAGATATTGTCATGGTATGTGTTGATTCTTAGAATTTTACTATTTCCAAAACTAACAATGGGAAGTTTTAGAATGTGGGACTTGTGACCTGAAACGACCTCCAAATTATAAAGAAGCTGGCTCTTCTTTATCTCAAAAGTATTTTGGAAAAAAGGATAGAAATTAAATAAAAACATAAATGCAACAAAGAAATATAACTATGGCGATGCACTTGAATTTAATTCAACCCTTAATTCTAAGCACAATGAAGCTATCTTTAGGATTCAATTACATTAAAGATCAAATAAGGCATGATCAGTGTAAAAGATGAAAATAGATAGGATCAAAGGCTCACAACTTAAATGATTTTGCAATAACATAGAAAATATCAACAAAGGCATAGAACTCAATCTTATTATTAATTTTCTAATCACATAAAAGGCATAGAGGCATGCATAGTTATACAAACTTTTTAACTCAATAAAATAGATCAAAGGCAAATGATATTCTTGGCCACAGCTAAAAAGTCTAAAACTTCTTGATAACAATTTCTTGCAAAAAACTCTCTCTATCTTCTGATGATCCCTGCACCCATATTTATAGCATTATACTAGCTCTAGATTGCCCACACATTCCCAATTCATGAGTCTAACTGAACTCTAACTGAACTGGAAGTGTTTAACAAAAGATATCTTTTAGATCTAAAATGTTTAGTCTCCCTACAAGTTCATTGGCTGAATTAGATACACAGGACGCTTCCCACTGTGAAATGGGTAAGGACACTTGGTAATATTTGCTTGTTTCACTTGAAAACCATCTTATTATTTAGGTAGCACTAGAAAATGATAGTTGGAAACTTCTGTGGTACTTACAGAAAACACATGGCACTTTTCACATTACTTATACTCTTTACTATGTCTTCGCATTAGGGTTGTTCTGTCTTTGACATCTTTCACTGTCCATTTCTTCAAAACTTTAACCACTTATAGAAAATGGGACCCACAACACTTCTTTCCTACGTAGCTTCAAAATGGAAATAGGGATAGGTGTCACTTTTTGCATATCTTTAACAAGGAACACGTGGTGGCTTCTGTTGCTTTTTCTAGGGACATGTGGTAGTTTCCATTGAGCTTTAGCTACACTAAAGAAACATTCAGGACTCATTTTAGATTTATATGGATGGTGACACTTGGTGGCTTTCGCTAACTTTAGAAATAAAACCTGAGGCCTACCGTTGTCTTTACTTAACAATGAAACAAAATGAAGATATTTCAGATGTTGACACATGTTGGCTTCCACTTTCTTTAGCTAGATACACATGGTGTCTTCCATTGCTTTTAAAAAATCATATTGAAACCTTCAGTAGTTGCCACTTGGCACCTATTTCTTGACCCTAAGAGAAGCTTATTGAAATAAGCTTTTGAAACACATAAAAATCATGAAACATGGATGCTGACACTTATCACATTCTACTGAATTACTATAAGACACATGGCATGTTTTGGACAACTTAGAGAAATTTGAAAATGTGTCTCAACCGATGACACTTGGTAGCTTCCGCACAACTTTGATACTTAGAAAAAATTTAGGCAAAAATGGCACTCGCACCCTCGCTCTGCATCGAAACTTCACTACCTCAAAACTGAAATGCGTAGGGACAAAAACATGGAGCGCATAGCTGAAACTTAAAAATAACAGGTAGAGTATTTCTTAGTCTATAGTTCTTGGTGACCCTGAGAACTTTTGAGCCTGCTCAAAAAGAAGAATCCATAATCTCTTTCATGATCAAACGGGGCAAATCATAACTTCATTAAGGCCATCTGATAAATAGACCACTCATCATCAGATAATCCTTTCTTATTTTGTAATTTGTGAAAGGCTAAATCAAAGTTGATGATATCCTTATGTGAAAATTTTTTCAAAATATGAACTATGGCCTTCAATTGAAATTCAAGCTAGGACATGAGAATCAACACAGATTCTACTTCAGGCACTGATGAATCGTATCTTAAACCCTATAAAATTGACTGATCAATTTGCCTAGCTAACAATAAAGGTTTAATCTCATCAACCATCAACACAGTGTTGCTATAAATAAAATGGGAGGGAATACCCAACTGCACCAGATCTTCAATGTGTTGTTTCATGTCTTTGATTCCTTCTTTCACCACATCTAAAAGCTCTCTGCAATTGATTACTATGGAGTTGCAACTAAGAACGTCATTCACTCTTTTGGCATCGATCATTCTATCACTAATCCCTACTACTATTAATGTTCCATTAGTTACATCATATAGCTTTTGCAAAAGCATTTGAGAGTCAAACACTCTCAAAGAAATAGTGGATAGAGTGGCTTCAACTGAAGTCTCCACCTTTTTGCACAATTTCTATGCATTTAGAAAAAAGGTTAGAGAGGTTCTGAGCTGAGTAATCTCCTCAGAGATTCTTTTCCATATTGATACGTAAAGCTCCTTAACCATATTCAAAACCCCTACATTATTTGTCCTATTAGCCAACTCAAGTGTCAATTGTTCTGTCATTTATCACTCGGCTTAAAGTTGGGCATGTATAGCAGCATTATTATTCTACTCATTCAGTAGCTTATGTTGAAGTTAAGAGACCTGTAGCAGGATTTCCTCACATTTTTCCTATAATGTTGCCTTTTCGCACCTTAAGGTTGTCACTACATCTTTCACCTACATTAGCCTTGCTTTCATAGAATCATTTTGGGCCTGAATAGTCTAGTGAGTCTGAAAAGAAATAGTATCTTTCAATTGTTTGTTGAGACTCTCTATTTCATTTTTTTTGGTATTGATTTTTTTAGTCAAACCACTACAGTTTGCCTTCTCTCGAGCTAGATCAGCCTCCATATTCTATAGCTTCTTTGATATTTTCAAATAATCATTAGCTACTACAAAAGTGGATTCATTTAGTAGCTCAACCCTATCTTGTGGTCTTAAAAGGGACATGTCTATAGCCACTACATTCATTATATAATCTTCATGCTGCATTTGCTCATTTGGTTGGACTACATTAGGTGACAAATGGGTCACCATTAGTTGCTGCTAGATTGGGTCAAATTATGACCTCATATATGGTGTAGCTAGAGCTTTATTATCTTTATCCTCTTTTTCTCCATTTGAGATTCCTTAGCCTTCTTAGTAGCATCTAATTGAGTTTGGAAGTTAGAAGGAGAGGCAATGTGCCCACCCACAAAAGGATAACCCTATGGAAAGCCATATGGAATAGCCAAATGTTGGCTAGCGGGAATCTAAGGAAGTAATTTCTTTGGGATAGAGGGGGAAAATTGAGGCAATGATGTGGCTTGGGTATGAATAGATGGGGCAAAATGAGAAATAGGTACAACAGAGGTGGCAGGGGATATTATTTGGCTAGATGAGATTGTCACCCCAATAGAAGAAGAGAGAGATTGAGAAGAAGGAGAAACAACACTTACCTAAGGAGCAACCGAAGTACTTTGTGGTTGGTGTTGTGAGGGTTCTACCCCCTCATTTGAATTAAGCTGAAACCTTAGCCTCTTATGTTTCCTTGGGGTTTTTTCTTCTTGTTGTGCTTTTTTCTCTTCAACATTTATCACTGCTACTAATGGTAAATGTTCAGAACTGGGAACCCTAAAGGCTATCACTAATGGATAAGCTTTGGGTGGTGAAAATAACACACTCTTTTGTTTTTCAATGGTACTGAGAGATTGGGGCCAAATAGTTACATCAATTGTAGCTGAGGTTTGTCCTGTGGTCTGCAATGTATGACTAGATTCCACTCTGGCTGACTCTCCACCCTGTGTCTACAAATTGCTTGTATCGGGGCTAGAGATAAGAGACAGATGACATTCATCCTAGAGTTCCTCCCATTTCTCATCTAAATCCACATTTTCAAAAGAGTGAGTTGTCTCAAAAATCTCTTGCCTATATTTTTAATAGGCTTCTATTTTATCATAGTTCTAGTCTTTGTTCTTTAATGCTCTTCTTAAACTAGAAGTCATTCTAATTTTAGGATCAAAATCCTTTTTCTTAACATAAAAAGTTTCCCATGGTCTATCCTCTTGAAGGGGAAAATCCATCAATTCTACATAAAAATTAGGAATATCTTCCCTAAGATTTCTTCTATTTTCCCAAAAAGGATAGCCCTCATGCACAATTTTGGCAACAACCTTATTATTGTTAACCCATGAAGTTATGAAACCATTTGGGTCATATCCCCATTTGTCTTTAATTAGAAATAAACTTAGGAAGGCTAGCTTTCTCAGCAACATGAGCTCAACATCTATGACCTCTAGGGCCATGTTGTTTGTTACCCATGGAACATCATACATTTTCTTCTTTTTCTTCCTAGTGCCATATTCATTATCCACCACAGACACTTGCTGAGTGACTTCTAAGAATGCTAACCTAAGGGTCAAAATATTAGGTAGCAACACTGGTTCTCCATTAAAACCATGGACTCTAATAATAGTATGATGGGTTCTAAAAAAATAATTACAAGGAATAGTACAATTGGTCATAAGGCCTGAGACAATTAGAGTCAATCTATTTACAACCAGATCTAGGCTTAGATGACAAAAGGCAGAGGCAACAAAAAGTTCCCAAAATTTGTATGGGTCACTAGTTTCAGACAAGATATGTGTCCATGTAGACACAAGAATGGTCCTATGTAGACCGAAGCTTGGGTCATACATATTTAGATGCATGTATTGGGAAAAGATGCCAAAATTTTGATACAACATGAGGTGAAACAGATAAGAGAAATACCTGAAAACCCCTTGAGATTTGAAATGGGTGAGTTGATCAACCATTGAATATGCAATCTAATTAGAGAAATCTAGCTGATACTCCTGTGACTTGTCAACCATTTTCAACCTAAAGAGAATGGCCATTTGTTCTTCATAGAGAGTTATATCTTCTTTCATTCCAAAAATGAATGCCATCATGGAAAGTGCCTCTTGAATGGCTAGTGAAAATTGTGCTCTAGCTATTGGCAATACTAGCACAGTGGTATCATCTTCCCCTAATTGCAATTCAGATTTTAAAAACCTCAATTGATTATTGACATTTGCCCACATTTTCTACATTTTGGCAATGGTCAAAAATGTGGCTGTCTTGTCATGATACATGGCCAACATATCCCTGATAGCCTTTGGTGTAATCTACACCATGAATGGACCCTATTTTATGGTATTTGAGGGTGCATGAAACAATTCAGATCATATTTCAACCAAATCATGGCATAGATGTACACTTGGGATAATGAATTGTTCCTGTTGGGATGTCCATATCCTCATTGTGAATGTTTCATATTGTCTAACCTTGGCCCACTAAATACATCTTTGATGTGCCCCTTCTCTTAGAGTTTTTCTAGGATATTGAAGGATTGGGTCCATGATTCCATCTACAAAATCTTTCACCTTTGCTGGGTCATTTGCATAACCAACTTCAAGGACTCTAGTTCATGGATAGGTCTTTAAGGGTTGTACAGGGACCAAAGCATATGATTTTATTATGATAAACTTATCAATGGATTCATGAATCCCAAACCCTTGTTACAAAGACTGTGCTCCCTCCATATCTATATCTTATACTTAGAAATAGTGAACTGTGATAACAGGTATGGAACTTTGTAGTAAGGAAGGCACTTTCACTAAGCAGGTTTGCTAAGAACTGAAAATGCAAGTAACAAGGATTTTCTAGTAGATGTAGGAATTTTTGAGACACTTGTAAGCTTTAACTCTATTTATGGGGTATTTAATGACCCATCAAGTCTCAAAAATGGTATTAAAACTAGATAACCATTAGCAAATCTTTATTAAATCTGCGTGAGACAGGGAGCCAGACACATCATCAAATGGCTGCATAAGGTACCTTGGGGAATGTTGGGATTTAAGAGAGACTTGATGTGTCGAGAGTTTTGAAAATTTTGAAAAAAAAATCTAGGTTGCAGCCACACATTTAAAGAACACTTATTAACAAGAAAAAGTGGGAAAGAAAAAATGGGAAAACAGAGCAACAAATAAAAAGAAACTATCTACCTATGAAACCTTAGAGACATAGCTTAACTAAAATGTTTCAACTATATTTTCCTTCCTCCTAGATTAAATGGAAAATGTCTAAAGTCTCCTTCATGACAAAGAAATTTATGGTGCCAAACAAGTGGCTGAATGGGATGGAGTTCTGATGACTTGCTCTTCTTGCATGTCACCTTACTTGGCCTGCATCCAAGTGGATCAGAGTCAAACATGCTTCCAACATATACATAATCTTCTTGTTCTTGAAAGCTTGTTGAATGTTGGTTCTTCATACTAGCGTGTCTCATCAAGAAATCAATGGCTATTGGCTCATCACCATAAGCCTTTGGATATACATCATTGATTGGCTTATCTCCTTCTACCTCATGCTTGGGTTCCATTTGATGATCATCCTCCTAGATGACTTTTAAAATATCATCTTCAGATTCACCAACCTCTTGAAAGGATAAGCCTGAAAGATTTTAGTAATTTTGCATATTTATTTGAGTCTCAATGCTGCCTTCTTCATATCTAGGCAGCTCATAACCTCCTTGAAGAATAGTGTAACCTGCCCCAATGACTTCAAACAAGTCATTCAAAACATGATCAAGGCAGTGTCCATGCTCCTCCATATCATCTTGCAAAGTGAGAAGAAAGTCAAAAATTATCTCTTCCTCATTAGAGATTAAGGCAAAAGCTTGTGACTTGTCCTCTTGTTCATCAAAGGGTGTACCTATGGTGATTTCCTCCTCATCTATGCTCATGAAATCTCCCTGACCAGCTATGAACTGAGCACACTCCTCCTTACTTTCTTCCTCCAAAAAAGGTTCCTCTTTGAGAAAGGATGAAGTGGAGAGCTGATAGTTATACATGTGTGGGAGAGAAGGCAATCCATGAGCTAGAATCAAATGATTCTCATCTTTCCATTTGGCCAACACTTCAACTATATCATCACCATGAGTAAGAGCAGCCTCAACCTTTTCAAGGCTTTAAGAAAAACCTTTCTCCTCCTCCTCCTTTATTCTCCATGATTCTATTGTTTTCTTCAAACTCATGACCTTGGAATTAGAACTTTTCCCTTGGGAAGAGGCAGCAATTTTATCTTCTTCAAGGTCCCAAGCTGGTTCATGATTTTCCCTCTTCCAACTCAGAATTTGGACATCATGGTGAGAGACCTAAGGATTGGTAGAAGAGGTATCTTTTGGTGTTTCTTCCCTTAAAACATTTGGGATTTTATGATCTCCATCAAATATGACATAAGTGCCTAGACTAGTAGAATCATAATTTCCATATGGTCACTTTGCATCATAGTCAACAACTGGTTATTTTCCTCTTCTTGGTCATGTTTAGTCAAGGAACCTAACTCTTCAACAAAGACCCTTTCTTCCTTATTTATCATAGCATGAGCTACTTCTAATTTTGAGGTTAGTTCATTGGTGATGTGAACCTTAGATAATGGCTCAAATAGTATTTTCATCTTTGAACCATATTTCATTTTTAGGATGAGGTGAGACCAATCAAGTGACATATATCCTCCTATCTTGGCTGTGAATTCTCTAGATAAACATAGGCCAAATATAGGGGGTATATCTATGATGAACACATCTTGATTGAAAATTATATTGGGGCAAGTATATAATTGTGATGGGAGTTGTTTAATTCTCCCTATTTTTTGCACCAATTTCCCATCTAGATGCATAACTCCTCTAGTAAGTGGCTCATACTTTATTTTTAAAGCATCTGCTATTTTCTTAGGCATTACTATAGTACTAACTCCTAAGCTTATCATTGCATTATGCATCAGTTTCTTTCCAACTATCAAAGTCAAATAGAAGGGCTCTAGTTTGGATTTACTTACCTCTACTACATTATTCAAAAGGGTTGTTGTCTACAGATGAACTGTGTCTTTAAGCTTTTCTTTATCAGTAGGTCCTTTGGTTCCAATATTTTTAGGCATTGCTTGACCTTGTAGAGCTTCTTTTAATAGTGTCTTTTGCTCAAGAATAGCTAATATGTCCCACATTGACACTTGTGCTAGAGTTCTCTTCAACTAATCCACCACATTCACTGGTCCTAGTGTTTGGGTTCTTAGAACATAAGGGTACCTTGATTTTTCTTGAACTTGTCCAAGAACTACTTGGTTCTACACTGGCTGAGGCACTTCTTGTCTAGCAGCTATGTTTTGATGACCTTGAAATGTAGGATTCCCCATAACTTCATTATTTGTGACTTTAGGCTGTTCCATCATCCTTCTCTTTGATCTAGTGTAGTAATATGATTGTACTACTGGCTTCTTAGAAGTGGAAGCTTCATTCAAGAATACTGACTCTTCATCTTCAACCCATGAAAACAAAGCATGTTTAGGGGTTATTTTTCTTCTTGTTGTAAGGACATCCCTTGCATCTGAGCCATCAGGACTAAATTTTGCATACCAAAGGATTGGTAGGCTTGAGTGTAAGAAGTACTTGCAAATTGTCCATCCATTCTTTACTCTACCACCTTTTGTCGTAGATTACCCATGGGACAATCTCTGGGCATATGAGCATTATTACAAGGGAAACGCCAGGCATTAGTGCCATCTACATAATTATTCTACCCTTGAAAAATCTCCTTAATTGAATTGGGGGGAACATTTTTTGAGGGTGTAGGGACTGTAACTAATTAGTTTGCTAGATGAGGGATAGTTTGCCTTTGAGGACCCTGATACTAGTTTGGCTGTGGTGGAAATCTATTTCCTTGGTAGCCTTGATATTTGGGTTTAGGATAAGGACTCTTCTAAATTTTTATTTTGATTAACTCATTATAAAATTTCCTTAAGATGTTCTTGATATCATCCATCTCAAATGACTGGGCAGGGACAAGTTCTTTAGCAAGTTGTTGAGGATATTTATACATAGACACAGGTGGGGCTATGGGTTTAGGAGCTTCTTCAGGCATATGTAAGGTAATCTCTAGAAACATGGGCATGGGAGGCCTTAGGGGCAATTTTATAGCATCTATTAAATTATTTTTGGCTCTGACTACATATTCATAGGTTTCTAGTAGAGTCTGACCTCCAAGTGACTAAATTATTACTTAAATATCTGAATTTAAAGCTTTAAGATAAAATACTATAGCCATACCTGGTAATGGTCTTGTTGTAATAGGAATCCTTTCCCAAGTCTTTTGAAATCTTGAATTGAAGTCATTCATTGCTTCTTGTGGTGATCTTTGGATAGTAATCAACTGTTGCAATAAAGAAGATTTATCACCCTTTTCTTCAAATCTTTCAAAGAAAATATCTCCAAATTGATCCCATGTAGATATGGTATTTGGGGTCAAAGATCTATACTAGTCCAAAGCATTTCCCTTAAAAGAAGCAGCTAACAACCTTATAGCCACATTCTATTGTGTGACTACATGAATTGCACAGACATCAGACACATCTTGTAGATGTTCTTTAGGTGTTTCAAAATCTTGCCCACTGAATTTGGGTAGAGATTTCAGGGCATTTACTGGAATAGGGTCCCAAGTGGCTGGTGGTATTGGGAGAATCAAAGGACTTCTAGTGTTCCAACATGCATAATTTCTTGGGGCTATAGGTGCTCCCATGTTTACTATTGGTATTGGTATAAACTGATTGACCCTTTTTCTTGGACTAGTTACCAATGGTGGTAAAAGAATACTTGGATTCACAATAGATTGAGCTCTTGTTATTGTTCCATAGATTAGACTCCTTGTAACTCTCTGGTTCATATAATCTTGAAGGAAACTTCAAGATGGTCTCATCGGGTGTGCCAAAAACTGTTGATTCTCAGAATTGCACTGTTTTCAACACCAATAATGGGATGTTTTAGGAATGTGGGACTTTAGACCTGAAATGACCTCTAAATTTTAAAGAAGTTGGCTCTTATTTATCTCAAAAGTATTTTGGGAAAAAGGATAGAAATTAAATAAAAACACAAATGCAACAAAATAAAATCTAAGTATGGCAATGCACCTAAATTTAAATCAACCCTTAATTCTAAGCATAGTGAAGCTATCTTTAGGATTCAATTAGATTAAAGAGCAAACAAGGCATGATCAATGGAAAAGATGAAAATAGATAGGATCAAAGGCTCACAACTTAGATGATTTTGAAATAACACAAAAATATCAACAAAGGCACAGAACTCAGTCTTCTTATTAATTTTCTAGTCACATAAAAGGGATAGAGGCATGCATAGTTATACAAACTTTCTAACTCAAGAAAATAAAACAAAGGCAAATGATATTCCTGGCCATAGCTAAAAAATCTAAAACTTCTTGATAACAATTTCTTGCAAAAAATTCTCTCTATCTTCTGATGATTCTCTCTAATGATCCCTACACCCATATTTATAGCATCGGACTAGCTCTAGATTGCCCACACGTTCCTAATTTAATAGTCTAACTGAGCTGTAACTAAACTGGAAGTGTTTAACAATAGATATCTTAAAGATCTAAAACATTTAGTGTGCCTTCAAGTTTATTGGCTGAATTAGATACACATGACACTTCCCACTATGAAACAGGTGAGAACACTTGGCAACTTCTACTTGTTTCACTTGAAAACTATCTTATTATTTAGGTAACACTAGAAAATGACACTTGGCAACTTCCACGATACTTATAGAAAACACACAACACTTTCTACATTACTTATACTCTTTAATATGTCTTCACATTGGGGTTGTTCCATCTTTGACATCTGTCATAGTCAGCTTCTTCAAAACTTTAACCACTTATAGGAAAATGGGACCCACAACACATCTCACCTGAGTAGCTTCAAAAGGGAAATAGGGATAGCTGTCACTTTCCATGTATCTTTAACAAGGAACATGTGGTGGCTTCCATTACTTTTACTAGGGACACATGGTGACTTCCGTTGAGCTTTAGATACACTGTAGAAACATTAGGGACTCATTTTAGATTTGTACAGATGGTGACGCTTGGTAGCTTTTGCTGACTTTAGAAACAAAACTTGGGGCCCACAATAGTCTTTACTTAACAATGAAATAAAATGAAGATATTTTAGATGTTGACAAGTGGCAACTTCTACTTTCTTCAGCTAGATACACATGGCATCTTCTGTTGCTTTTAGAAAAGCATATTGAAACCTTCAGTATTTGCCACTCGGTGCCTTTTGTTTGACCCTGAGAGAAGCTTATTGAAATAAGATTTTGAAATGAATAAAAATCATGAAATGGAGATGCTGACACTTGTCATGTTCTACTGAATTACTATGAGACACATGGCACATTTTGAGCAACTTACAGAAATTACAAAATGTGTCTCAGCTGATGACACTTGGTAGCTTCTGTGCAACTTTGATACTTAGACAAAATTTAGGCAAAAATGAAACTCATGCCCTCACTCTATGTTGAAACTTCACTACCTTGAAACTGAAATGCACAGGGACAAAAACTTGGAGCGCACAGCTGAAACTTAAAAATAACATGTAGAGAATTTTTTACTCTACAATATGTAAGGATAACTATGATAAATCAGCTCTAGAATACACAATGTATATAAGCATTCACAATACTTATCGACAAAATGAGATTGGATCTCTAAAGAAACTACAAAATCCTAAATCTTTATTCCTAAAGTAGAATGGTCAATAGGTAGGTGTTCATTCCCACTTCTTCACTTAATTATTCACTCTTATCAAAAGGTGGTAAATGACCTTATATATATATATATATATATATATATATATATATATATTGTAATAACTTGCCTTTAAAACATTTAGGAACATCAGTTGTGCTAGGTTGACCTAGTTGATGTAGCATGTTTTTAGGGCTAACTCTTTAGGTATGTGCTAGGTTAGCCAAGAGGCCAACAAACCAAAAGAGAACAAATGTCTTGAAATTGCAGTAGGTCAACTTGGTCAACCTAATACAATCGATAGGTCAAAAGGGTTTTAAGTAAATAAATGAAGGATAAAACATAACAAATGATTGGAATCGATAGATCTAATAAGAATAAGCTTGGGTTTAATGATTTCAGGAGGCTAGAGTGTGAATGACAAGTGGAAAAAGGATTGACAATCTTATGAAGCATCGATGGTCTACCCACCCCTTTTTCAATGCACCCCTTAATGCATGTATTCAAATATATTGAGACTAAATAGGTTCCTAAAATATGTGAAACGTTAATAATTAATAAAATTTAAAAATATTATGTGTATACATATGCCCTAGCCAAAGCTCATCATGTGTCATGCAAGTATGGCACAGGATGGTGCTTCAAAAGAAAACATGATAAAACACAATGTTGATGTTAAGTATGGTGTAGTAAGTAGAAAATGAAATAACTATATCAATATACACATACCTTTAACTTACCTTATTATTTTACATAAAGAAGTAGATTGTAAGAAAATGAAGGTGTCCAATGTAGAGTACACTAGGTGAACCTGTAGAAGTTAGTGCAAAATAAAAAGCCAAAAATTGAATTTTTTTGAAGATAGGCATATGATAGTGTAAAATAATCTCTACGCCATTACAATTCCTTTGAATTTTATGGTTTACAAAATGGATGAGTAGAAACAAAGATAAAGGCAAAATAAGAAATCTAACCAAAAATAAATGAAAGAAACTGAGTTGCTAAAAAGTATATTTAAATAGGGAAGAAGAGAATTCCTTTGGCATTTAAAATTGGGAAATAGAAGAAAGAGATCTCTAAGACCAAAGAGGATGGACTATGGGACCCCTCCTCATACCTCTTTGAAGAAAAACCTTCCTCTTATCTTAGAGGATTATATTGAGTTAGAGTATATTCCTAAAATACTTTTCTTTATCACAAAATTCCCTCAACATAGATGGAACGATCCTTCCACCATCTATAACCTCATGATTACCCATCAAGTTGAATAACCTCATTCTCCTAATCCCACTTTCTCAACTGGGTTTGGAGGTACCAATTTCTTTTCTTCTCAAATCTTGACTCCTTTTTATGCTATGATTACTTCTTCTACCTCCATGCCTAGTATCTCAACTAACATGTCAAGTTATACATCTAGTGGGTCTCTTATAATTCCACTATCCTTAATCCTTTTACTAGTTCATTATTTTCTATGCAAGGCACTCATGCTTATAGTGCTTATTCTTCTCAACCATTTACTAGTCCATCTTTTGCTTCATAAGAAATTTTTTCCACTAGTGCCACAAATTCTCATAACTTTTCTAAAACTCATATCAATACTAATAGTGGTACCCAAGCCACTAATACCAACACAAACACCAATACTACTCATTCTAGTACCACTAATTAAAGTCATCAACTATTTTTGCAAACTCTCAATCAAATTAACAAATTTCAAGATCATAATACAAATCAAATGATGAGAATGCAAAACCACCTTCTTAATCTTCAATCCAATCCTAAACCAATAGCTTGGGGCACACAACCAAAGTGTTCTTCCTCCTCCTCTTCAATATTCTCAAGGTAATCTCATTCCTCAACCACCATTAGTAAACAAAATCATCAGGCATTTAAAAAATTAACCTCTTACCACCTAAATTTATAACATTGACATTGGAGGTATAACACCTATAATTTCTTACAATGGATCAACCAATCCTACCCTTCACCTTAGGACATTTTTAAATCTTTACAAGAATTGGGTCAAGTTATATACCTTTGTCTCTACCAAAATATTAGCCAAAATCCTCATGGGTGATGTTTTGGATTGGTAAAATCAACTAAAACACACTTTATCACTAGTTTGGAGGACTTAGTAAATGCTTTAGTTCAATAATTTCAAACTAGTGATCTTCTAGATAACAATTTGGTCCATTTCATTAATTTCAAACAAAATGAAAATGAAACTTCCCAAACCTTCATTAAGTGATGGAAGAATTTGTAAAAATAATGTGAACATAACATGGTGGATGACAATATCTTTCATCTAGTTAAAAATGCTTTATTTCTTAAACTAAAATATTGAGTCCATGCCATTTTTCCACATACTTTAGAGGAATCTATCGATCAAGCTAAAAGACAATATTTCCTCATGCATCAATTCAGGACACCCTCACCTTTTATGGGCCCTCACCTATTAGTTAAAAATAAAAAATACAATATTACCAATGATGGTGTTACTAATTTATTTGAAACCATTTACAATGTCCAAGTTATTGTTCCTACCCCTTCTTCATAACTATCTCTCTCTCAATAATTCACTAATACTCATTTATCAACAAGAAAAATTAATGTACATAAACCTTTATCCTTAGTTAAACTGATTAAACATCTACTTAGTCCTCTCCCTCAATAGCTTGACACTACTTGACCTATGAAATCATGGTATGATCCTAACATGTTTTGTTGGTTTCATGCTAGTTGGGGTCACTCTTGTGAGATTTGTAGATAGCTTCACAATATAGCCATGGACTTTCTTCTTGGCCCAAATTTTGATCATGATTCCATTATTCGTAAATGTCAACAATATTATGAGGTTTATTTCAAAGACTATAAATCACATGATAAAACTCAAGCCTTAAATCAAGAAAATGTTCATTTAGCTATCTATAAAAGACTACTTACCTAATCATCAACCAATCCAAGAAAATCAAGACAAGCCCTCTTCTTCCACAAATAATGTAGAAAGTCTTATTGAACCACATACAAATATAATGAGGTTATCATGACCAATATGTGAAGAGTGGTGTCTTTCATTGATTCACAACCTATCTACACTCCTTCCTATAAGACATATCGTGTTATCCAAGATTCTTCTCCAACTCATTTAAATGAATTGGGACAAGAAAATATTATTTCCTTTGATGATACACTTTATGATTCTCTCTTGGATAACATATCTCATACTAGTTCTACTTCTCTCCCATCTTCCAATATTAATGATAATCCAATTTATACTAACACTTATTCTTCCAAACTTCAAATTCAATCTAAACCAACTACTTCTTCATCACCAAACAATTTACAATATTATTCTCAACCTTCTCATTATTATCAACCTAAGTTTCAATGCTCTTTAGATCCACCTTATGAAGACCTTCTTAATCATTACACACCTATATCTAACAATATCATTATTGGTTATGATGAGTGGGATCCCATTGTGGAACTTAATAATCTTCCATCACATATACCTTTTATTGAACTCATGAGGACATCTCCACATCATAAAAACCACCTCATGCAACTCTTATTCTAGATGAATATCCCTCGCCCTCTTCGAACTAGATGGGAGGCTACTTTTTCTTGACCAGAGGATAGTATACTACACTAATGTGAAGAGATATCCATTAACATTGATGAAACTATTGACACTTCTATTTATTTACAATTTCCCATCACATTTATAATTATGGATGAGATTATACTTTGCACAGATGATCATCCATTATTTATTAGCATCCAAATAGGTGATATCCAAACTAACCAAGCCTTGATTGATGAGGGTTTTGGCACCTATGTCACCTCCCTTGATTTTATTAAGACTCTTGGATATTCTAAATCTAATCTGAAGCATACATACAACACATGTCAAGGATACAATAGAAGGAAAATTCCTCCTTTAGGGTGTGTGTGGATTCCCATTACCATCCCACATATCAATGTTCATGTGAAGGCGATGATTTTTAACTTTCCCCTTTCATATAACATTTTGCTTGGTAGGTCATGCACTCATTATATGTGAGATGTCACATCTTTCACTTGCCAATGCATAAAATTTTGTCACAATGGAACCATTTATATGATTCAAGTATACACTAACCCTTATAGTTTTTAATAATTCTAGGATCATGGTGTCTTGAAGATTACTAATCTTGAACCTTTGCCTATTGTTCCATTACATGATTAACAACATTTCAACTTTCCTACCAAATCAACTAGAGGTTACAATGGGCATCTTGAGATCATTGGTAACAGTCTTCCAAACATCTTAGAATTTGATGATGATGAGCTCGATGAGATGAAATTAAAAATTAAAACTTTTGATCTCTCATCATATCTCATGTCACGACTTCTTGCTTCCTTATAGCCTCATTCTCATAAGCTTCCTTGTGATGAAATTCCCATAGTCTTAACCAAGACTAGGCACTCTATTCACCAAGATTATTTTGATGACAAGGTCATCCCATCCTATGCCATCGATCTTCATACTCTAGATTATGATGATAGAGATTCCTTAGATGATCCTATTTTAGGCAACCTTGTCCAAGCCCATGATGATGATATTGTTCATTAACACTCTTCTCTACTTGATTATTTTTTAGTATCTAATCATTCTCTTTATTTTATAGTTCTTGATTCTTGCATTTTTCCTCTTTATCACAGGATAGAGATATCACTAATACCTCTAGTTTATAAAGAGCCACTTAGCACCATGCTCTTGGATCATGCTATGACCAAACCTTATCACTTTTCTACACCTAGGGATGTCCTCCTTAGACCCTCTATGCATCTCACCCTTATTTCAATAGGGATAGATATAGTTAATCTTGTTCTTTTATCTACTCTAGTTGAGCCTATTTCCTCTCCTATTACTGGTGAACCTCTTCTTGCATCTCCTCCTAGTGCTCTACCTATTGATATTAATTCCACTTCTTCCCCATCATCACCCTCCATTGATGATGGTTTTCTTACACTACCTAAGATGGCTCCTTTTCCCACCAAATGGGTCGATGAGACATCTTTAGCTGCTTCTACTCATATTTAACTTCCTTTTATGAGTGCTCCTAAACCATTCACAAATGTATCTATTGCTTCCTTGAGATAGATAATCACTCTTCCATCCATTGTTATAAGTTGTGACAATATATTTATACCTTGTGTCCTTATTCCCTATCATTAGATAAAGCCATACCTCCCCCAAAGGTAATTACTACATATTTATCCTTTTTGATCCTTTTTTTCTCATCTTGTATCTTTTCCTTTCATCATGGAATTTTTATTTGGTGATAACTCTAAATTTTTATTTGGTGATAACTCTAAAGATATTACATCGATAGGGTTGACCTAACATAGCAGATAGGGAAGAAATGAAAGATGATAACAAGCTATGACCTAAAGAAAGATAATTGCAAGTAATGTAAGAAAGTATTAAGTACTGAAAGGGAAATAAACAATCAATTGAATTGATGTTGGTCAATCCAATTAATGCACACAAAGAAAAATCTTACACTAATGCTAGCTAATGCAAGTGTTCGCACATGTAATTGATCAAAGAGCAAGAAAACAACTTGAAAGTAAAGCTAGCTACTTGGTCAACCTAGAATATTGATTAGATTATTAAGAATGATTTTAAGTGTAAAGGGAGATTGGTTAAAAGTATGGCACTAAATAGTAATATAATGAAAGTTTTAGGTAAGTTTAGGATGAAAGGGACTCTATTTACAATGTTATAAGATTGGTACCCTCACTTCACACATAACAACAATAATGGTAATGGGTGTTTAGCCAAAATATACCATTAACCATGCTTTATACTTGACCAGAGCATCATGTTGGCTTCCCCCTTGGTGATGAAATCCAAGTAGGTTGGCTTAGGTGGTCAAATTTTTAAATTCTTGTTGATGTTTATATGATTTAGCCATGTGTGAAAAACAATAAAGATAGTGTAACTAAATGATTAATTTAAAACCACCTAATTAGACTATGTGAGTTATTCTAAGCATGCAAACAACTGAAAATAAAGATGTGGTTAATTCTAACTTTGAAACAAGGTGTAGTTGAGAAACTATATGGATAATCATATAAAATAAGGTTGATAGGGTTGAACTTGTACTATGGAAGAAAATTTTTAAAATTAACTAGGTCAGTCAGGTTAACCAAGTTATTTTAAAACACTCAAAACATAGAATTAGGTCCATAAGGATGACCTAGTTGACTATGTAGGGGTAGTTTTAAAGACTATAAACTATGAAAGGAAAGTACAAAAATAGAAAGATATAGAGAAGTAAAAACTCACCTAAATGGTTTAGAGATAAAAAGGATAATATTGCTAATATGAAACCTTGAAGGAAACTATCAAAAACTTGTAAACAAGGTCAAGATGGTCGACCAAGCAATATAGAAACCTACTCAAAAAGTGCTAAAAATGTACTAGGTCAACTTGGTTGACCTAGTTGACTGAATAAGAAGTCTAAAAATTGGTGAAATTTGAACTAGGTTGAGATGGTTGATCTAGTTGTTTGAATAGAATTTTGCAAGTTATAAAACCTCTACTAGGTCGAGTTGGTCGAGCCAGTTACCTATTCATACAAATGTTTATACAAAGATAAATAAACTAGGTGGATAGGGTTGATCCAACATAGTAAAGATATGATAAAAATAATGATGAATAGAAGGGAAATAAGTTAAATAAACCTTTCAAGGGTTTGATTCATGTTGGGTTCACCAAAATGTATGAAATCAAAAATGCATCATGTCCATAAATCAATCCTAGATCAAATATGATAGAGAACATCTACACTTCTGATGGAGAGCATACAATTCTTAAGTGGGAGCATGACCAATGTAAGGATAATATAGACTTGATTAGAGGATCACTTGCAATAACATGCTGTATCAGATGTGGTTCCAAATATTATAGTCTTAACACAATCACATAATAACCCTAAAAGAGTCATATTATTTAATATTTCACTAATCTAATAACAAGAAAATTAAATCTAATCTAGTGCTCACCAAATCTTGTGAAACAAAGTTGGGGTTAGAATCAAAACAAATAAATAACTAAACTAAACATGTATAGAAGACATATACTCACATCAATGTATACAAAATTGTAATACGTGGAAGAGAAGAATACATATGCTCTATCTATCTACTCTTACAAAGGAGGAATTAAGTTAGGAATACTTACCTTCGAATATGAACCTACCGAGCATCAATCTCCCCCTTGGCCAAGGTGCTTTGCAAGAGATTATCATGGTATGTAAGGATAACTATGATAAATTATCTCTAGGCTACACAACCTATCAAAGCATCTAATAGAGTTATCCACAAGATGAGATCAGAGCTCCAAAGAAATTATTAAACCCTAAAGCTTTATTCCCCAAATAAACGGTCAATCATTAAATGTTTGTTCAGACTTGTTCACTTAATTATTCACTCTTATAAAATGGTGGTAAATGGCCTTCTATGTATAGTAGTAACTTTCCATAAAAAAAAATTGAGAATGTCGGCTATGTTAGGTTTACCTTGTCAACCTAGTACATTTTTGAGGTTAACTCTCTAGGTATGTACTAGGTCAATCAGAATACCAAAAAATAAAAAGAGAACAAAAGTCTTGAAATTGTACTACGTCATCTTTGTCAAATTGGTACAATTTATAGGTCAAGAGGGTACTAAGGCAAGAAATGAGGGATAAAACATATCAAATGACTAGAATAGATAGGACTAATAATAATAAGCTTGGGTTCAATTATTCTAAGAGGCTAGAGTTTGGATGGCAAGTAGAAAAAGGATTGACATTCTTACAAAGCACTAATGGTCTTCCCACCCCTTTCCCAGTGTACCCCTTAAGGCATACACTCAGAGAGATTGAGACTCGACAAGTTCTTTCAAGATACAAAGTGTTAGTAATTAATTAAAAGTTAACAATATTATGTGTATGCACACACAATCAATAATCTCTCCATATCTTTATGTTAATTACATACCAAATCACTTACACCAATATTATATTATCATTCACCTATTTATACTCATACTAAATATAAGTTCATGCTAATTTTCCTCAACAATCTTATTGAGGACTTGGAGGCTCCCTTTGCTCTAAAAAGATTCGAGAGAAAGAGGTATGGGAGAGGCATAAGGATGTGATATGTTCATATCCATGGTGGATAATTAATTAGGATCCATAGAATAAACTATGGATTCAATCAAATATGATTCCATAGGATAATATAGATGGGAATCAATAGGGGTGACCAAAGAAGGAAAAAAAAGATACTAGAGATGTAAAAAAATAAGGTTTGTTGAAACCTGAATGTATGGATGTGGGTAAAGAGGAATCAAAAAGAGTTTTTAATGGATGAATTGAGAAGGTTTCTATAAAGTATTCCAAGATAGAATACATTGAGGGTTCTAGAGGTGGATCTAAAGAGGGATACATAAATGACTTAACGGGTGGGAAAAAATAGGATTTAAAAGAGGAATCAAGAGAAGACTCTAAAAGAGTGTTTAAGTGATGAATTAAGGATGATTCTAAGGAGGATCCCAAGATAGAAAATGAAGAGGGTTATAAATGTGGATCTAAATATGGTGCTAAAGGATAATTTATATAAGTTTGTGATTTGGAATTTACATAATGGGAAGAGGATTATGTATGATAATATCAAGAATGTTGTCAAAGGGATGAGTTGAAGAGAGTGATGTGGTCTGCCAAGGCTCAATAAGATCATCTTAAAAATTACATTCTTATGGAAATTCAAACTCATCATCATTAATATGTTTTTGTTTGTTTATATTTGTATATTCATCTTGATCATAATAAAATGGAATACAATCAAAATGTCTATCAATAATATATGCAAATGTAAATAGAATAAAAGTGCCTAAACATGACAAGCTATCTATCATATATGACAAAATATAGTGATTAAGCACATAATGTAAGTAAAATTTAAGGTATCAAAGATACTTTCTCATCCATTGGAAAGTTTTAGCCCATTATTTTATAGTTCTAACTATGGAGTTAGAATCATACCCATAGCCCACTAAACCAAGTTTCAAGGGTAAGTTGAGAGTAACTTCCCTGAGCTAACTACTTGTCGATGAAATTTAAGATCAAATAAATAGTATAGCTTCATAGTTGGTGTAAATAAGAGTATCTTAAAATATGTGACTAGCTCTATACAATGGTTAGGATAATTGGAGCAAGCTCCTTATCCAATAATTTTTGTAAATAATTGAGTAGGATTTTAAATATAACATTGTATATCCCTTAATGGTAGTAGCTAGGAAAGTACATACTACCAAAATACAATCTCTAGACTAAGAAAAATCAATGAAAAATAAAGGAAAAATATTTTTTTGTAAGAAATCATAAACATCCTAAAATTAGAAAATTAATTGAGTCCCTAGACTACACAAAAATAAGGTAGACAAGGAAGTTATATTTTATTATAAAAAATAAGAATTATGAATTTAGGGAAATTTTAAATGTATTTGTATCAACTAAAATAGTTTATTTCTTGAAAAAGGTAAGTGAAAACAACCCATAAATTAATTTCAAAATAGATTTACCAATATGAAGTTATACTAATATTTATGGATAAGTGCACAGAGTTGGTGGTGTAGATGATATTTTGTGATTATATAACATTACACTTGGAAAAATCAAATCTTGGCTATTTCTCTTAGTCCTACACATGACTTACTCCTATAAGCTTCATACCTACTCTATCATTTGTCCCTTATCCTATCTCTTCATGTAACCAATCTTCTATTGATGACACATACATCCTATCTTGCCCAAATGATTAAAATATACTTATCTTACACTTTTGTAAGTTTTAAGCTTATACCTACTCTCTTGCTCCTCAAACACTAATGTTTGTGATAAATAATAGAATCGATGCAACTATCCTACCCTGAGCCAAGTGTCCAATTCCATAAAGTCATCCAATTTACAAATAAAACATATTCCAATGGTCAACCTAAGTGCTTTAATTTGATTTATCTATCAATAGGATTGATATAAATATAATATCAACCCTAATTCATTCCTCACCTAGAAATTAGATCAAAGAGACCAAGCCACTTATCAAAATCACTCTATCAAGTATTCAATTGATCAAATCTTCTCCATTTACACACCAAGCATAGGTACAACACATCTACAGTTCTATATTACTAAAGGATCAGTCATAAGGTCTTATTTTTAGAGTTATAAGCTAGGTCACTATTGCACTTACTTTACAAACATTGCATGATTCACACATGATCCAACACATAGGGTATATCTACATGAGTCTAAGGCCCTCTTATAGAGTATTATCTATATAAATTGTACCCTTTGACAATGGATTCATTATACGTCATCTCAACACCACATGCCCACTAACCCATTTTTCCCCAAGGTCATATTGAATATGTAAATATAAGATTTTACCATTTCACAAGGAATGATAGTCCATGACCCAGATTTAAATGCACTAGAGAAAAGGTGAAATAAAAAAAAGCATCCATGTTGTCGCATCTAGTTTCATTAGATATTCCATATAGGAAAATAACATCAAACTAGACAATAACATCAATACAACCATCCAAGCATGACACAACTATCCAAAGAGCTAGAGGCACTAAATCCAAAATTTGAGGATTGTTCTAGAACTATCTTCATACCTACTTTTAACCTATTCTAGATTTATATCTACATTATCATCAAAATAAGCTAAGTGCATCACTTATTTGTTATTTTTTGTATCTAGCATAGTTGTACTTTCCATTAATATCTTATCTTAGTTTAATAAATTTAGCATATGGTATATCTGATTTTAAAATTTAATTGTCATGCTATATATCAGATATTCACCCTTATTCCCTATCATTTATATATTTTTAACCTTATGTACCCAAGAGGATTACAATCCAAATTAGGATTAAAAATTTGGTGAACCCAAACTTTGAGAAACATTTTTAGATAATAATTCTACTTTAGATTCTTATTTCCTTCCATGTTCTAATATTTGTGTTCTTTTTTATTTTATCAAGGATGACATTGATTTTTTTATGATTATGACTATGAAAGCCTTCAAGATTATATCGAATCGAGGATCAAAATTAATTACTCTTGCATTCCCCCAAGTGATAAGCCATATAATATCAAAGCTTTAAATTGTGGTAGACATTATCCATTTAATAAATTCCATGTTCCCATCCCTTTAAGGCATGTTTTGATCCATCCCAAGGTGGATGCAAATCATTTTCCCTTGCATTCTATACCAAAATTGGTTCCAAATGGAGAAAAGGTACCTTTATTTGATCATGATTTTTTTTCAACTCCATATGGAAATCATTGACCAAAATCCCTCTTAATACTATAATTCCAAAAAATATCCCATTATCAAGGGTGATGATTCTTCCTAGCCTTCATTTGATATTGATTTTTTTTGAAAGGATAACTAAGAAATTATGTCATATTGACCAAGTCATATTAATATATCAAGAAAAAGGAATAATTCCGCATATACAGATCAAAATAATATTATTTTTCCAATAAAAACATGTACCAATGTTAATCAATGTGTCTCAACCAAAGGAGGTTCCTATCACACAAAAAGAGCTACCTTACCATTACTTCCCTAAGATTCACTTGATATATATTTACCAAATGTGCATCAATCAAGTTATAAAGGCATTCCAAGATCTTCAAATAGTACACTAAGGGCACTAAAATTCAAAGATCAATTACCATTATAAAAATATGAAAAATTCAAGGATTACAAACTTATACAGATTATCCATGACGATGATGATACTCATCTGCCTAGATTTAAAAGAGGTGGTGGTTTAGAACCAATGATAAAACCTATGTAAAATACCATGATTCCCATGGATAATCTTATGTCTATGATGAACGATACTAGGTATCTTAAAAAAAAAAATTTTATACTTCAAATGCAAGTGGCTTTCCGTAATGCTAATGCAAATGTTACCTCATTCAATAATCAACCTCCTGCATAATGTATACTTTAATGTCCTTATACCCATGGGCTTGAATTACCACATTTACCTATATTTTGGCATAATAAACATATATTTGAGTACATTATGAATTATGTACATTCTTTTGGTCAGTGAGCAAATGATGAGAAAATATTATTAAATTTATTCCATATGCACATTTCTGACAAGGTTCATAATTAGTTCTATAGCTTACCAAAGGGTTACTTAACCACTTTTTCAAAAATTTAAGATTCATTATTCATGGACTTCAATATCCATAAGATGCCAAAACTTACATAAGAACATTTACTCAACTTTAAACAATGTGACGATGAATCCCTTTAGGATTATATTGTTTAATTTAAAAGCACATCACATGAACTTGCATTTAGACACTCAAATTTGGAATTATTGTTTATATTTAGTAGAGTTTATTTCTTAATTAAAGGAAATAGAATTCAATAAAAAATATGAGTCTGTCACTCATTTAAATGTGGATTTAAATAGATATGCTACATACATACTTACTCATCCAAATAAGCTTAACATTTCTCCTTCTAAGTACCAAAGTTTTATTCCTCAAATAAAGGAAGGAGATCAATTAATTAAAGAGTATTATGAAAAAAAAGTGGAATTACTAATATCTATTTGACCAATTTAAAAATGTTACTTAACATAGGGACAATCCAAGGTCCATCTCCCATACAAGAATCTCAAAGTGTATAACAAGAAAATCATCCACACCAACAAGATATAACAATTAAATTATACATGGGTGGTGCTTATTTTTGGCATAAGTATATTTATCTTAAATAATAAAAAACTAGTTATAATGTAAGATGCTTATAATAAATGGGATTTAGTCTAAAAAAATTACATAATAAAGGAGGTTGGAGAGAATCCTTAGGAAACATAAAAATACCAATTGCTTGTGGTTCTAATGTAATTCAAACATAGTTTTGGGTTATGCAACCACATATCCATATGTATTTACACTAAGAACTCTTTGGCTGTACCAAATGGAAGCAAAAATTGACAAAAAATAACAAGGTATTTCCTTTTCTCACGAAGGAACATAAATACATATTTCAAATGATAACACTATCTCTTCTACTACATGTGCAAAATGTGAGGAGGAACATGCCATGTACCTTTTCAACCAATCAAATAATGATGTAAATAATGTAGATTATACAACTTAAGGTTGTAAGGTTCGTAGTGGGGGGATATATCTATGACCATACATTGGATGACATCATAGGATGATATTTATTCATTACAAATTCCAAAAATACCAAAAAAAAAATTGAAAAAACATTCAAAACAATCCAAAAATAGTTTTTGGTACCTACATGTTCTTTTGGCTCCTTGTCATCTATGTTTTACTTCCATATTGAGGGATAGCACATAATTTAATCCTACATATAAATTTATAGGAATATAAAAATACATGATTATATACATTTATGGATGTTGATATTTCCCTTTACTCACATCTCCAGGACGTTGGGGGCATCCATCTTCTATGATATTAATACACATAGGTTATATGATTTGATGATTACTCTACATCATCATGTTTGATCTTACATATGTACTTACACATGCCTTATCCATGCTTATGTATTAAACATAGTACTTGATATGCTATGCACTTGAAAGTTTTTATTACCACATTTGATCCATGAGATACTATGATATGTTTATGTTAGTTGCTTATGTTTTTACTTTATACACTTCCTTGAGTGTTTTGCCTTGCTATTATCTTGATTTTGTTGGCATTTGAATATGTTCCATTGTATCTAAACCTTATACCTATGTTTGTCCTCTTAGATATTTGAATATGTCATTTATTATTTTATAGACATTTGAATATGTCATTCCTTGCTTTGTTTATATTCAACTAATTCATGTCCACTTGAATTTGTGACATTTAAGCATGCCCATCATTTATATTCTCCTAGGTCTATTTCCTATTGACTTGTTTTTTAGTAATCTTGTGTTTTCTTGTTTACTTGTTGAGCTTATAGAGTTACTATCTAGATGTTTCCATGATATTTACCATGCATCTTAGGGCTACATGTGATCATATTGTTTGTATGAACTTCATTTCTTACATGTTACATGGTTATGTTTACAGAGTTTATAGTTGTCTTACCCTTTGGAGGTGAGGAAACTCCTAATTCCTATTTTTTCCTCACCTCAAATAGGGGAGGAATATCAACGGGGCATTCCATATCGACATGGATTCCACATATTTACAATTTTCATATTTAGTGGGGGTATGATTTAAAAGCATGTCATCCACACTCATTCAGTATTTAGTACTTATATTAGTTTACATATTTGGTGGGGGAATGTCATAAAGACATGGCTTCCAAACATTCATAATTTTCATATTCACTAGGGTCATGCTTTGGAAGCATGTTCTCCACACTCATTTAGTATTTAGTACTTTTACTAGTTTACAACTTGAGTAGGGGCATGTTATATGGACATGGCTTCCACACATTCATAGTTTTTAGATAATAATTAGGGCATGTCATATGGACATGGCTTCCACACATTCAATTTTTTTAGATAACAATGGGTTCTCAGCACCTAATCAATATTCAACATCTATAATTTATAGTGGGAGCATTTTTTGGAAACATGTCCTCCACATTATTACTTATATCAATTTGCAAATTTTTCCATATATAGTGGGGACATGATATGGAAGCATGCCCTCCACACTTAATCAATTATCCTAATTGGCCAAAGCACATAGTTATATGATTCAGATTCATAGTTATGGTAGAATTAAATACACTTATACCATTTTTATAAATAGTTTCAACATGAGACATATCTAAGGTGCATATGTTATGCAAAATGTGCCTATTATTACAAAATCCAAATCAATTTCATATTCCAAAACCATTTCACATACTAATACCCCATGAACTTATATGGACTTTATCAAAATAATATAATACAATAGTTGATTCACCTTTTTGGTATGGTTGGGGTAATCAAACCACTTAATCTTACCAAGTCTTTATGTTGTATATGATTGTATAATCCAATCTCACCTAGTTATAAGTATCATTGGGATGCAAGGTTGAGATAATATCAACTACTATGTGGTAACTCATTTTTGTTAAAAATTTGGTGGTATGTGTCTGACAATATCTCTATTTCTCTCTCTCCTTGGATATATGCACTTTAAATATTTATCTATATTTATCCTAATCTTAGTTTCATAGCCTTATAATGATACACCTTATTGCAAAATAACTTACCTATAGGTAAGGTAGTTACATTGACACACAAGCATAATCCTAAACTTTTCTCTTTTAATTTCAATAAATTTAATGTAATTTTAACCTATATTACATGTGATAATTTTACATTGTAACAATCTCTTAATTGTAGGTTAGTCACCAAAAAAGAATCCAAATTCAACTCAAGTAAAGACAAGGTGTGAATACACACCTAGGTACTTATTACTTTACATTAAACTAGCAATTTCATTACTAGATTAAGGTTGGGGGATGTAGACAATTTGTTTTGATTATGTAACACCTCATTATTGTATATTTGGAAAACATATACCTTGGTTATTCCTCTTAGTCCTACATATGCCTTTCTTTTATAAGCATCATATATGCTCTATCTTATTCCCCTTATCCTATATCTTAGTCAAATTAGTCTTATAATGATGACAAAAACATCTTTTATTGACTATAATGCTTAACACATATTTATCTTACACATCTACAAATTATGAGCCTATACCTGCTCTCCTGCTCTATGGACACTAACATCCATGATAGAAAGTAGAATTGACATTATTGTCCTACCATGACATAATTATCCAATGCGTTAAATTCATCTAATTTGAAAATGAAACATGTTCCAATGATTGGCCTAAGTGGTTTAATGTGATTTATCTCCTAATAGGATTGGTATAAATACAATATTAACCCTCATGCATTCCTCACCTAGAAATCAGACCAAACAGACCAAGGAACTTATCAAAAGTATCCTATTAAGAATTTAATTGATTAACTACTCCCTATTTCCACACCATTCATAGGTAATAAAACATATACAATTATGAAGTACTAAAGGAGAATTCATAAGGTCTTATTTTCCAAATTACAATCTAGGTCAATGTTGTACTTACTTTACACACATTGCATGTTTCACACACAAGCCAACACAAAGGGAGAACTATATGAGTCTAAGGTCCTCTTCTATAGTATTGGATATTTACGTAGTTCCCTTTGATAGTGGGGTCAATGTGGGTCAGCTCGATACCGTGTGCCCACTAACCCATTTTCCTACAAGGTCACATTAAAGATGGAAATCTAGGGTTTTACAATTTAATAAGGAGCAATAGTCAATGACCTAGATTTGAAGGCACTAGAGAGAAGGTGAAGAAAAAACTAGAAGAATGCAAGTGGTCACATCATATTCCACCATATATTTTATATAAGACACTAGTGTTGAAGCCATATAATATCATTGACACAACTATTTAGGGCTGACACAATTTTTCAGAGAGCTAGAGGCACCAGATCTAGAATCTAATGATTATTTTAGAAATATATTTCTACCTATTTTAAACCTATTCAAAATCTACATTAACATTAGAAAAATCCAAGTAAATCACTTCTTTTTCATTTTTTAAACTAGCATAGTTGTACTTTCCATTAATATCTTATATTAATTTAATAAATTTAGCATAAGGTATATTTGAGTTTAACATTTAATTAGCCTACAGTAGATCTGAGGCTCTACATAACTTGATTCAATAATCTCCCACAAATATTTTCCTATAAAAAAAGTCATCATTTTGATACACCAATAATCATACTCATTTCCATCAAATTCTGGAATGGGCAAGGAGTTAGAATTTGACATGATAATTTTTTGGCAAAATTCTAACTACTAAATATTTAACCCAAAAGAAAAATCCTAGCTTTGATACCAAATGTAGAAAATTAAATAAAATTAAATCACAACCAAATATATGGAATATTACAATAATTTTAAGAAGATTTTTTTTTTTTTTCAATTCTTGTTTCTTTTGTATTATGATAGCAAAAATACAGGATGGGTTAAAGATAAAATACTAGAGCCTACTATTGTTGGACAAACCATAATTAGATGAAAAAAGGTTTACAAAATTATTAACCCTATCTACCCAAGAGGGTCATAATACAATCTAGGGTTAAACATGGGGATAAAAATGGCCCTAAATATGGACATGTTTTTCCTAAAAATTGAAACATATCAACTTATATAGATTATTTGAGATGGCTACATTTAAAATTTGAAGATGGTATAAAAACATGAATTGTAGAATTTTGAGTCTAGTTTCTACAACACTTTTTTTAATAAAAAATGTTTAAGTATAACTAGGTAAAACATTTAAAATTTTAAATAATAACTCTTTTGTCCTAGGAAAATAGACTAGATAACCATCTGTACGATGCAGCATTTTTATAGAAAAGTTTAGTGTTTTTTGAAACCCTTTTGTAGAAATTTAGATAATATAATCTAGTTTGTGAACATTATTTTATTAAAAAATATAATGAATATATTATTTTATTAATTTTACAAGTAAATAGATCTTGAAAATTAAATAAAAAAATGGATAAATGGCGTATGACCTCCATAACTACCTCAAAAAAAATTGATTTTTTTTTTGAATGCCCACATAATTAGGTCTAGTTTGTGAAAATATAATTATTTTCACATTTATACTAAAGAAAAATAAAATACTTAAATATATATAGGAATGTACATTGGCAACATGTAGTGGCCTAAACAATCCATATTTAGAAATTAACATGGATAGAGACCCTAAAATAGTCCAAAAATTAATAAAAAATCATATATTTAGAAAAGGGAGAGATTGCTCATAGTCATGGTAATAATTTTATGAATTGGCTCATTGAAATTCATAGTGTATTTGGGGATGAAAGTTAAATTTTACTAGTTTTTGTTAAAACTCTTAGATTCTGCTATGTATTATTAGGTCCAAGCCCTTGGCTTGAGAATCCAAGCCATTTCTAATCCAAAAGGCTTGGTTTTTTGAATTCAAAATAAACATAACATGTATGCACTATAAATCATACAAACTATAACATGCACACATTATGTTAATATTGCACCAAAAATAAACAAGGATCTATTTATACATGTTTATGTTTATTTCTATTCACATTAATAATCTTAAATTTTTATTTTAAAGTGGAGTGTATCAATATATACACTATAAAAAAGACATAATTTATATAGTGTTGAAATTTTGGTGCACTTCCAACCGTGAACATAATTTTGACTATATAAAATATAATTTATGGTTCAACTAGGTTTAGTTTCATTGAAAAATGAATGAGAGAGTCAATTTTTTCAATGATGGAGGAAATTAGGGCCAATTAAGACTCTAAATCAATTAGGGGTAAAAATTCAATTGTTTGAATGAAAGAGTCAAATGTTTCAATATGATTTGGACTTAGTCGATTCCAATCTCATCATATAATGAATTAAATAGTCATTTCATTCAATGAAAAATGCAATTTTACCATGTATATGATGTGGTTTGTAGCTCTATGAACTCCATGGTCATCATGTAATGAATGAAATAGTCAATTAGTTCAACTTTGGAGGCAATTAGGGTCAATATGAACCCCTCGAACCTAGTTGTGACTATGTGATGTTGTTTGAGGCTAAATTGATACTGATTTCATCATGGATTAAGCTAATTAGTGAAATGGTGCAATTAGTCATAGGATTATAAAAAATTTAAGCCACATTAAAACATAGTTTGAATTGTATATGATCTAATTTTGAGTGAAATTGAATCTAATATCATCTTATAATGAACTAAATAGTTGATTCATTTAATCACAAAGGAAATTGAGGCTAATTCAAACCTCTTCAACCTAATTACAAGAGTAAGACATGATCTGGGGATAAATTAGCTTCAATTATGTCATGAATTGATACAATTAGTCAATTGATGTAATTACAAACATGGTTTGGGCCAAATTGAGCCTTGTCCACCTAAATTATGCATTATGATTTAGGGTGTAAAGTTTAAGGAATTACAATTAGATGATATAGGTTAGACAAAATTGAACCTTGTGAACCTAATTTTTATTCTATAAGACATAATTTGGGGGTTAATCAATCTTAATATCATAAAAAATAAATAAAATAGTCCATTGAATAAATCATGAAAGAAATTGGGCTAATTTGAGCCCAAGTTTAATCTAACTACAAGAGGAGGACATGATTTGGGGATAACTTAATCATGAATTGATCCAATTAGTCAATTGGTGAGATTATAAATGTGATTTAGGACAAATTAAGACATGTGAACCTAAATTATGGCTCAATACATTCTATAGGATACAACATATTGCTTAATCAACCCTTTAATTATATCATAAATGTAAATACAAATGTAATTGGCATCAATATGAACCTATTGAAACTAAATGCAAGTATAAGATTTGATTTGAGGCTATACATTATCTCATATTTCCTCATGAAAATTGAGCTAAATAGTCAATTTTTATAATTAGTTATATAAGTAGGATGAAATTCAACCCTGTGAACCTTGTTTGGACTATATAGGATGTAATTTAGGGGTTAATCAACCCCATTATCATAACACCCTAAACTAAATATAGTCCACTTATTCAATTATAAAGGAAATTGGGCCTACTTTAAGCCCCTTAAACCTAACTACAAAAGCAGGACATGATTTGTGTCTAAATTAGCTCTAATTATGTCAACAATTGATCTAATTACTTAATTATGTAATTAAAAATGTGATTTGGGCCATATTGAGCCATGTGAACCTAACTTATTGCTCAATCTATTATACAAAATGTAACATATGGATTAATTAACCCATTAATTTTTTAGCATTGTCATTTATGTCTTAAGTTGTCATTAATGTCAAACAGAGCATGTGGTACTAGTACATGAATGACAAATAAGTTTTGTTTTGATATCTTGGAGAGATATGACAAATGTGCAGGTCTATAAGGATAAAAAATAAGTTGTGAGGCATCCATAGGTGTCTTGGTAAAGTTTAGGTGTGTCATTTGATCATTTGAAAAGATAAATATGCATATTCTAGCTTAGGAGAAGCTATACCATCACTACACATCGTGATGATATGAGTGATCTAGTAAGTTTGTGTATTTTGTGTAGGTAATAAGAAAGTCAACATTGGTCAAATATTTTCATAAATATGTTGTCTATAGTGCCAAGAAGGTACTCTGAAGATTTAGAGTCGCTAAATATTTTTTAGTTTAAAATATAAACCTTCAAAGTTGCTATAGCAAACTGTGAGGGACCAAGGACTGTCAAGTTTAACTATGTTGATGTCTAGGTTCAAATAGTCAAGACAAATCTATGGTGAGGGTTCAAAATATCCAATGGCATGCATGAAATCAAAATGTCAATGATTATTGATATTGCACATGCTAGTGATAAGTTTCTCAATCATGAAGTTTGAGTAGAAGATTAATGGCTTGTAAGTGTTCTTATAGATGAAAATCAATTAAGTACACCAAGTCAAATAGTTAATGTGCATAGAAGGCACATAGAGCTGCCAAGTGGTATAATCATGGAAGTGAGGATATAAGATCAATGGTGAAAAATTATAGGTTAAAGTGAAGATACTTCTAAGGATATTGATGGTGCATATTTGTTAAAAGTTTATAGGGAGCATGAGATGATAACAACATGTTTGATGTCTAGTATTGACATAGTGACCATTGGAATTTGAATATTCAAATTTGAAGAGGAAAAACATGTGATGGGTTTTTGAGCTATAACTTTTGATATAAGCAGAATTTTATAACGGTGTAAAAGTTAAAGTAGTATAGGACTTCAAGATTCATCTATAAAAAATGGTTTGGAGGTTTGAATATCTATACAAATGCATTTATTATAGTTTAAAGTTGATTGTTTGTTTATTTATGGTGTTCTTGTGTATAGAAACTATTATAAGAAATTTGTGCTTTAGTATAAGAGTGTTTTGGTGGATGTATTCATTTGAAGATGTATTAGAGATTATATGGAGTGTACCCATGTATTTTGAAGTGATACTAAAGTTAATTTGCTTAATGTAGTCCTAAAATGAGTAATAGGTCTTTATGAGATCTATAAGGGCTACTAAGGCCTAATTGAAATATATAACAGTTTAAGTGTGACCCATAGATGTTATGGCCAACCTTTGGGCATAATATTGAGCTATGTGTTAGCATGATATAAGTATTAAGGGTTAAGGAAATTCAATGGCTGACCTATAAGTTGATATTTATGAATATTATTTAAAGAGTAGAGACTAATGTAATGGTTTATAAACTTGAGAGTGAAGAGTTGAGTAGATGTGATATTGAGTGAAGGAAAGAACCTTTAAAATAGAAGGTACATGATAGTTAGGACCTTAAAATAAAAAATGTGATCGATAATTTTTATTTAATCAAGGTGATGAAGTTGAACACATAGGTCATTGGACGTAATAAGCCTAGAAGAGGCAGATTGAATGAGTAAGCCCTAGAGGCTGATTGAGTGAGTGTGCTTAGTGGATGGATTAAAGAGTAACACTGGTTAAAGATTATGTGAATGACCTAAAATCATGTTTTTGATGTTTAGATAGATTTGAAGTTTTTCTGATTGTGTATGTGGTAAAAAGTTAATAGTGATCGAAAAGGGTGTTTTGGATGGATTACTTGTGTGTGCATGTTTATGAGAGTGTAAATAGGAAAGAGTGCAAGTAAGAGAAGTCCATCATTAGGTTAAGAAGACATTATATCATATGTGGAGATCATTTCAAGGTATTTTCATGGGTTCTTGGTTGCCTAGGGGGTTGGTTCCTCCCTGCAAGGTAAAGCTTGCTAAAGGTCTAGTTATTATGGGTGCTTAGCTAAATAGGGAAAGTAGATCCTTGTGGGATTGGTGTCTCAGTAAACTAAGGGATGGGTGTTCCTTGATTAGTTGGTGTCGGTATAAATGTTATATTTTGTTATTATAGGACTGTAGTCAATTTTTCAAGGTTTAATGGGTTTTATTCCCTAAGAGGGTTTCCCACATATCTCATGTGATTTGTGCTTGATCTTATTTTATCTTCCATGTTCATTGTTATGAATGATATGTATGCTTCATGGTTGTATGTTCTAAATGGTTAAGGGTTTAAAGGGTTTGGAATTGAATTTTGGATTATCTAACATCACTAATTCACACCCCCTCTTAGTGATTTTACCTATAACAAATAGTATCAAAGTTGGACCTTCTTTCCAAGTTTCACCACTTAAAGGTGATCCAAGGTAAAATATGGAAAGTCAACATATGTAGGGTTTATCTAAAAAAAATCATCAATTTTTAATGGGTCCAATTATGTTTTTTAGAGTATGAGGATGAAGACCTACATCATGTCAATAGGGTTTGACATTTGGTAATCTGTTGTGGATGGATATTTAGCCCCCTTAACCCCACTAACTAGTGTAACTGATAAGAAGCTATGTGAGAGAAATTATAAGGCAATGAATTCCATCACTTTTTTGAGCATGGTCATTGATGTTAGGTTGTCATTGATGTCAAAGAGACCATGATTCAATAGTGATTTAATGGGAAAGTGATTAGATTAATGTTTTAGATAGTGTTTTAATTAATAAAGAAATTGATGGATGATATTGATGGTATGGACATGTTTCAGAGACCCTATGGGATGGTATGAGTGCTTAGAGTGCATGTAGAAGTGAATGGAATTTAGTGGAATAGTCATATAAATGTCTAAGCTCAAGTAGTCATCTTGATAGATAAGTCTGAGTAAGTAGTTTAATGAAATCACATTTCACATGTGTGAATATTTCAAGACTAGCTTGATATATGGATAGATTTCCCTATGTGAGAAGATCATATGGTTCATGTTTTAGGTCTGGATATGGAGTGTAGCAAAAGTTATTAAGGTGAAAAGTTGGCCTCTCAAATAGAGTTCACTAAGCTCCCATACTTGGCCAAATTTACATTATCAAATATCTATAGTGAGTATTTAATTGGATCATATATCTAATGGTGAGCATTTATTCTAATTGAATAATGATATAATCGAGTGCATGATCTTGTTAGTAGTGATCCAACTATGCGTGTGAAGTTAAAATATCAATGGTTTTTTAGATTGCACATGCTAGTGACAATTATCTTGAACATAGAGTTTGATCATAATATCAATAGATTGTGAGTGTTCATGTAGATGGATATCGATGGAGCATATTTATTCAAATAGTCAATATGTGTAGAAGGCACGTAGAGCTTCCAAGTGGCATGATCATATAAGTAAGGATATAAGATAAATGATGAGATATTATAGGTTAAAGACAAGGCTAATCCTAAGGAGATAAATGGTGTCTATTTATTTAAATTTTCTAGGGAGCATGAGATGATGTCAAAGTGTTCGATGTTTAACTAGTGATCATTGGCATTTGAATTGGAAAAGGGAAAAACTAGTCTATAGTATTTTGATAATATATTTTGATCTAGGATGAATTTGAAGGTGATGTAAAATGAAAATTTATAAATGAATCCAAAGAACATATAGAGACCCTAGTTATAAGCTTTGAGTGTTCATACAGTTAAAGATATTGAGCTCCAAAGTTGACTATGTGTTTGACCATGTTCTATAAGTGATCCAAGAAGCATAATTGAGTTGTTATTGATAGTATTTTGATGTTTCAAGATTAAATAACTATCAGATAATTTTTTATACTTCATGAATAATATTTGTGTGTATTTTTGAGGTTTGACCAAACCATATTTAATGTAATTAGAATTTAGTTATTTTTATTGAATGCACTGGCAGATTGAGTGACCATATTGAAAGAGTGAGTTAAAGGTGTTCTAAGTAGAATTGAAGATTAAAATGAGTATTTAGATGTTCTATAATATCTAAGGCTTATGATTAGTCATTATTTTTCATGATATGAACCTAATTAGATATGGAGAGTCAAAATAGCTTGACTATATTTTGATTGTATATAACCAATCTAAGTGGTCATTTTGAGAGATTTGATTTGAATGCTTAGAACTTGTGTTGAAGTGTATAAAGCACATGGAGGTGTTAAAAATGGCCTAAATGGTTAACCCATGCTATATAATCATATTTATATGAGAAATATTTTATGTTTTGCTTCATAAGCTTGAGACTATGTTTTTTATGTATAAAGGTCTAAAGAGTGAGGAAACCTAATTGGTAGGTTTAAGTGTTGGGTTGGTGTTCAAGGTGGCATGGACCCATATGAGACTAAGAAAGAGTCTATTATAGATAGGTTTTATATTTTATAAACATTTTTAAATGATTAAGGTGATCCAAATAGTCTCACATGTAATGTGTGAGTATGAAGGCCTAATTATTTTAGGTCTCACCAAGACCTAATGATGGTTTAGGGCTAATGAGGTATTAGCTGACCTCAAGAGTGTGCAGTTTTTAAATGTAAAATGTATGAGGACCTATTTAAAATGTGTTTTAAATATTTAAATCATATTTTTTACCAATATGGGTTAAAGGAAGAGAGTGGTATAAGTACACAATCTAATTGGATGAATTGTGCTAGTTGTGCATGTGCAAATTCAAAAGAATAAGAGAAATTTTGAAAGAGAATGTATAGGTCAGTTAGGACCATTAGAGTGTCAAAATGATCAGAAATGATTATATGATCAAGTTGATGTAGGAGGACACACAGGTCATTGGACCCTATGATCCTAGAAGAGGCAATTCGAGCAAGTTATCCCTAGAGGTAGATTGAGAGAAATTAGAGGTAAAGAGTGCATACAAAGGTGATCATCATCAATTAAAGAGTATAAATAGGTGTTCAAGGAGATAATTTTAGGTCACTAAGTGGGTATTTAATTGCTTAGGGGGTTGTTTCCTCCTTACAAGTTAAATCTTGTTAAAGGTATAGTTGTTATGGGTGCTTAGCTAGATAGGGGCAGTAGTTCCCTATGGGATTGGTGTCTTATTAAACTAAGGGATGGGTGTTCATTGATTATTTGGTGTTACTCTAAATTTTGGATCTTGTTTTATAGGATTGTATTCCATATTTCAAGGTTTAGTGGGATTTATTCCCCAAGAGGGTTTCCCACATATATGATGTGTTTATGTGATGTATGCTCTTATGTATGATTTTAATGTGTGTGATTTTGTATTTATATTGCTTGATCAAGCTGATTTATATTGAATGTTTTAGAGTTTGGAATTTATTTGGACTATCTAGCATCATTGATTCACCCCCCCTCTTCGTGATTGTACCTTTAACAATTGGTATCAGAGTAGGATCTTTTGTGTAAGTTTAACCATTTGAAGGTGATCCAACATACAATATGGGTGAAAATATCATCATGTTTGATGAATAAGTTTGATATGATAGTGAGGAATAATAAGTTGGTATAGAAGCTAATCTCATGAGTGAACTTGCTAAACTAAAGGAGAAAAAGAAGAAGAATCATAAAATGAGGAATATGATCAAAGGTCTTGAAGTGCAAGTCAAATATCTTGAGGGGAGTTTGTCAGACAAATCCATGAAAGAGGAAAAGGAGAATCAAGAAATGATAAAGTCTATGGAAGATAAAGAATGTATATTGAAAGATGATATGGCCAAAAGAGATAAGGAGACCATCAAAGATCTCAAAATTCAATTAGAGGCTACAAATTCAAGCATCAGAGCCAAAGAAGATGAATGTGCTCAATTAAAGACTAATCTTGTTTGTCTAAATTATAAACATGAAAAGGTCATAATAAGGATAGGCAAGATTTAATAAGAACAAAATAAATCAAAACAAGACAAAGAGGATGGTAGCATGAAAGATAACAATTCATATTACGTTAAGAGTAAAATGAAGAAACTAATTAGAGAGCCAAATGCTTCAATGTATGCCAAATATTTTGTGGGCCATTGTTTTTATTGTCATCTTGTTGGTCATAGGGCAAAGGACTATGTAAAAATAAGTAATTAGTCAAACGGAGATCACTACCATATTCAAATAAAAGGTATGAAAGACATTGTTTTCAAAAACTATCAAAAATTTGGTCATATTTCTAGGTTTTACAAGCAAATACCATAAATTCAAGATAATTTCAATCAGGCTCATAGAGTGTAACAAAGAAGACAAGATAGATAGATCAATGCAATGAGATATTCATCCCAGAGTCATTGTTATGCATGAAATTAGTTTGGCCATATTTTTAGAGAATGCAATAGGAGAATAAATTAGTCAAATAAAAATCACAATCATCATCAAGAAAAAGGTATGTCTGATATGGTTTATTCTAGATGTCATAGATTTGGCCACATTTCTAGGTATTTTAGGAGTAGGTTGAATGAGCTCTCAAGTCATAACAAGGTGCATGGACATCCTAGAGTGCTAAATAAATGTCAATCCTTAGTATGGAAATCCAAGACCAAGAAAACTAACTTAGTTGAGATAAAAGATCAAGGTGAAATGCCTGCTAAAGCAAAAGAGGAATCAAATATGAAGAAGGTTCAAGAATGCCAATAGAATGTGTCATATGTCCATATATAAAAGGAGAATCAAAATATAGTTCAAGTCAAACTCAAAGAAAAGACCAAAGTCCTAATTGAGGATAGTTTTGAGATATGTGTGGATCCAAAAGAATATCATACTATTGTTGAGTAAGTTTCATGCAAAGAACATCACTTGTCAATGCCCATTGATGAGGTTCCTTCTTTAGTTGAAAAGGTATGTCATGAATCTTTGTTGTCTCCATATGTTGTTAATCCAATCTTAGAATAAAAGGATAATATTATAGTGGATGAGCATGTTTCTTTTCTTAATCCTAAGAATAAGAATAATAACTATTAGTATCACATGACCAAGGAAGAGAAGGGATATGAGGAGTTTTAGGAAATTCCTAGTTTCACATTATTCTAAGACATTATGGGTCAGGGTTTCTCTATCTAAGCTTCAAGGAGACACTTGACAAGCAAAAAGAAGCATGGTGGATTCTAAATGAGCTTTGGTTGATGTCGTAGGACAATAATATAATTTGAAGATATGTTTGGCTGAGGGGGAGCTAACTCAGTTAGCTTGAGTGGCTTGAAGATGATATGCATGATATGAGGAGGAGCATATGTGAAGATGCTTTAGTCATGATACAAGTTTGAATTATTTTTCTACATTTTTGAATTCAATAAGATTGATATGATGACTTGATCAAACAAAGTCATGTGTTTTGACAAGGTATTGAGTCTTCATGAATGAGCAAAGAGAGCTTGTGATTTTTGTAGATAGATAGGTCCAAGAAATAGAGAAGCCCAATTTTAGATTTGTGTATGTCAAAGAATAGATGACATGATATGGAGCTTGATGTTGGGGAGAGATTTATAAGCTATGTGAGCAATTTATCAGGTCCAAGGATCAGAAGAGTCTAAGTTTAGATTGGTCAATGTCAAAGTGGTAGTAATTGATTCATATGTTTGAAATCATGTAAGTATCTTGAGTATCTTAAATAGTATTTGAATGCATACATGATGTTGAGGAATGATTGTAGGCATGTTGAGGAATAGGACCTTTGTAATTAATGTCAAAGGAGGAGAAAGATCATAATGGAGTTCAAATTAAGTCATTTTGAGGGTGTTTACCGTCAATGATAAAGGTCAAGATTTTTGAGCATGGTCATTAATTTCAAAGAGAGCATGATTCAATGGTTAATTAATGACAAAGTGAGAAGTTAATGTTTTGGATAGTGTATAACATAATAAGGAAATTTATGGATGATAATGATGGTATGGACATGTTGTAAAGACCCTATGGGATGTTATGAGTGCTTAGAGTGGTTATGGAAGTGAATGAAATTCATCAGAATAGTTATATGAATGTCTAAATTCAAGTAGTCATCTTGAAAGATAAGGCTAAGTAAGTAGTTTAATGACATATTATTTCACATGTGTGAAGGTTTTAGGAGTAGCTTTATCTATGGATATATTCCCCTATGTAAGGATATCATATGGTTCAAGTTTTAGGTCTAGACATGAAGCATAGAACAAGTTTTTAAGGTCAAAAGTTGGCCTCTCAAATAGAGTTCACTAAGTTCCCATACTTATCCAAATATACATTATATAAGATCTATAATGATAATTTAATCAGATCATAGATCTAATGATGAGCATTTATTATAATCGAGTAAGGATCTAACAAAGTATGTGATCTTATCATTAGTGATCTAATAGAGTGCATGAAGTTAAAATGTCAATGGTTACTAATATTACTTGTGCTAGTGATAAATGCATCAATCACAAAGTTTGGAAAAAAGATCAATGGATCACAGGTGTTCATGCAGATGGAGATCATTGAAGTGCATTGAGTCAAATAGTCAATATGTGTAGAAGGCATGTAGAGCTACCAAGTGGCATGATTATTGAATCAAGGATCTAAGATCAATGATGAGTGATTGTAGGTTAAAGACCAAGATACTACTGAGGAGATAGATTATGCATATTTTGTCAAAGTTTATAGGGAGCATGCGATGATGTCAAAGTGTTTGATGTTTAACTAGTGACCGTTGGCATTTAAATTAGTAAAGGGAAAAACTAGTCTACAATAGTTTTCTAATATATTTTGATCTAGGTTGAATTTGAAGGTGATGTAAAAGTAAAAGTTGTAAAGGAATCCAATTTAAATATATAGACTCTAGTTATAGGGTTTTAATGTTCATATAGTCAAAGATATTGATATCTATATTTGACTATGTGTTTGACCATGTTCTGCAAATGATGTAAGAAGGACAATTGAGTTGTTATTGATAGTATTTTGATGTTTCAAGATGAAATAACTATTAGATAGTATTTTATACTCCTTGAATACTATATGTGTGAATTTTTGAGTTTTTACCAATCCATATTCAATGTGAACAATTGATTATAAGTTGACTATGTTTTTTGAATACACTAGTAGATTGAGTGATCCAGGTAACAATTCAAGCGACAATTCAGGTGATGGGTCCACTCCAATTGATGATGAAACTTCTAGGAGACATAACTTTTGCACCATAGCTCTAATTGACTCGCTATTTGAACTATTGGAAAGATAATAATGAGGGAAACATCGTGGCATGGCATCGAGCTCTACTCAATGAATTTTTACACCTAAAAACCCAATAGAAGTGTCCTAAATTTCAATTTTAGTAGTGTAGTTTAAAAATAGTAAGTTTCTAAAAATAGTAATTCCTCAAATTTTGTATTGTTGTAAATCATGGAAGTCAGACCAATTAACCTCCCTCAAGATTGGTGACCTTCCACATCCTTCTCACACCTGAAAAACATGTATAAATGGACATGTAACTTGAAATATAAATCATACATCTCTTCTCAGAGATAGGCATATGTTTGGGTCTACAATTTTGATAAATAAAACATCTCTTTTCAGAGATAACATTATTTGAATTGTGTTGTTCTTATTTCTGAATTATCTTTCAACCAAAGCTTTTGAGTTTTAGATTAGTGGTATTAGAGAAATTTGTCTTTAGAGTGTATGATGCCAAAGATGAGGTCAGATTACAGGAAGCTTAGGTGGAAAATAGAACCAATAGCCTATCCACCTATTCACTCTAAATGACTTCAAATGGAGGACAACACCGATACATCTGATCCTTTCAAGGAAATGGTGAATGAATCCCTCCAATAATAGCAAGCATAGATGCTACAACAATTCACTCAAATTCTCAAACAAATCTTGATGGGAAATTCTAGCTCCTCATCTTCACCCCCACATCCTTTTAGTGCCCCAACACCCTTCAAGGTTCAGGTGAATTTTGATATCCCTACATTTGAAGGCAAAATCAATGCTGATGTAGTATAAAATTGGTTGGATCAATTATCTTCTTATTTTTCTATAAATAACTTCATTGATAAAGAGAAGATCAGTTTTGCTCTTTTGGAAACATCATTACCTATCAAAAAATTGGTGGGGAGTGTACAAAAAGAGATTCAATGCAGATGATATTGGCTTCAAGACAGAACCTACTTGGGATGGTTTCATAGAAGCTATGAAGGAAGAATACTACCCCATTAGAGCATATGATGATCTGTATATAGAGTGGAAACAACTTCACCAAGGTAAGGAATAATCTATTCAAGATTACACTGATATATTTCATTATCTATCTATGAGATTAGGCATCCAAGAAAAAGTGAGAAACACAAGGTTCTCAAATATCATGGTAGACTACAATGGTACATACAGGGAGAAATGAAACTCTTCAATTTGCAACCCTTGGTGAGGCGTACAATTTCATAGTGAAGATTGAGAAGAATCATGGATGAATGAATATGAAGATTCAACCTTCAAAATGGAGAAGTGATAAAGAAGGACAAACATGAGGCCAAAATTGGAAGCAAAAGGAAGGAAAGGCTAGGAAGTGGCGTGATTATCACAAATCTAGAACTCACTCCAAAGAAGAATGTCGAGCCATCAAGTCCCTACTTTTTGAGTCACAATTCTCAACATCTACTACTTTTCCTCACATAGACCCTACAGTTGAAGAGGTTGAAGAATAGATTATAGATGCTAAGCCTGCAGCCATTGTTGTTTCATCACAGACCCATGAGGAGAGGCTAGATGACAAGGAAAGGTTGTTTCACTCTAAGTTGTGGGTGAAAGGTAAGAATTTGTATTTCATTCTTGATAATGGAAGTCAAAATAATTTAATCTATACTAATGTTGTGAAAATCCTAAATCTATCCATGAAGCCTCACCCAAAGCCATAAAGTATTGGATGGTTGAGTCCAGGAAGAAACCTCTATGTCACCCACTAATGTTTTCTCTCATATGCAATAAAACCTTTCCAAGATGAGGTCTTATGTGATGTGGTCAATCTAGACGTTTCTGATGTACTCTTTGGCCAGCCATTCATGTATGATCAACATGTCATCTATGAATCAAGAACTTGAAGGACCACTCTCACTCTTGGAACACGGTGCTACAGGGTACTAGAGGTACTGCCTTCTACATCTGTCTCTTTGATTAGTGCCAAGAATTTTTTTCTCATGGTATTCAAGCCAAAAGAATCCAAAAGGGCTTATGTTATATCCCTAACTACAAAACAAAAAAATCGAATAGATACCAAGCTGAAGAAGTTCATGGCCTTCCATCCACAGGTTGATGGTCAGACAGAAATAGTGAACAATCCAGCCCTGCACAGTTCCATAAATTAGAGTCCATTCCAAGTATACATAAGGAATCAAATTGAAGTACAACTACCACACTTGATTAAAAATCTTGATGTAATGGGGACCATTTCTTCTCAAGGAGGGAGGAATGATCCATGTAATAATTCAGGCGACAATTCAGGTGATGGGTCCACTCTAATTGATGACGAAATTTATGGGAGCCATAACTTTTGCATCGTAGCTCCAATTGACTCACCGTTTGAATCATTGGAAAGCTAATATTGAGAGGAATGTTTTGAGATGGAGTTCATATTTTTTTAATGAAATATGACCCATAAAAACCCTACAAAAGTGACCCAAATTTCTATTTTAGTAGTGCAGTCTAAAAATAGTAAGTTTCTAAAAATAGTAATTCCTCAAATTTGGTATTGTTCTAAATCATGGAAGTCAGAAGACTTAATCTCCCTCAAGATTGGTGACCTTCCACATCCTCCTCACACCTTCAAAACATGTATAAATGGAGATGTAACATGAAATGGAAATTAGACATCTCTTCTCAGAGATAGGCATATGATTGGGTCTGGAATTTTGATAAATAAAACATCTCTTTTTAGAGATAGCATTTTTTGAATTGTGTTGTTATTATTTATAAATTATATTTCAACCAAAGCTTTTGAGTTTTTGATCAGTGGTATGAGAGCAATTTGTCTTTAGAGTGTATGATCTCGAAGATGAGGTTAGATTACAAGAAGCTTGGGTGGAAAATAGAACCAACAGACTATCCACCTATTCACTCTAAATGACTTCAAATGGTGGACAACACCAATAAATCTGATCCTTTCAAGGAAATGGTGAATGAAACCCTCCAATAGTAGCAAGCACAGATGCTACAACAATTCACTCAAATTCTCAAACAAATCTTGATGGGAAATTTTAGCTCCTCATTTGCACCCCCACATCCTTTCAGTACCCCAACACCCTTCAAGGTTGAGGTGAATTTTGATATCCCTACATTTGAAGGAAAAATCAATGCTGATGTAGTATAAAATTGGTTGGATCAATTAACTTCTTATTTTTATGTAAATAAATTCACTAAAAAAGAGAAGATGACTTTTGCTCTTTTAAGAACATCATTGCCTATCAAAAAATTGGTGGGAAGTGTACAAAAAGAAATTCAATGCGAATGATATTGGCTTCGAGATAGAATCTACTTGGGATGGTTTCATAAAAGCTATGAAGGAAGATTACTACCCCATTAGAGCATATGATGATCTGTATATAGAGTGGAAACAACTTCACCAAGGTAAGGAACAATCTATTCAATATTACACTGATATTTTTCATTCTCTATCTACAAGATTAGGCATCCAAGAAAGTGAGAAACACAAGGTTCTCAAATATCATGGCAGACTACAATGGTACATATGGGGAGAAATGGAACTCTTCAATTTGGAAACTCTTGGTGAGGCATACAAGTTCATAGTGAAGATTGAGAAGAATCATGGAAGAATGAATATGAAGAGTCAACCTTCAAAATAGATAAGTGACAAAGAAGGACAAACACGAGGCCAAAATTGGAAGCAAAAGGAAGGAAAGGCTAAGAGCTGGTTTGATTATCGCAAATCTAGAACTCACTCCAAAGAAGAATGTTGAGCCATCAAGTCCCTACTTTTTGAGTCATAATTCTCAACATCTACTGCTTTACCTCACACACACCCTACAGTTGAAGAGGTTTAAGAATATATTATATAGGATAAGCCTAAAACCATTATTGCTTCATCACAAACCCATGAGGAGAGGCTAGATGACAAGGAAAGGTTGTTTCACTCTAAGTTTTGGGTGAAAGGTAAGCTTCTGCATTTTATTCTTGATAGTGGAAGTCAAAACAATTAAATATCTACTAATGTTGTGAAAATCCTAAATCTATCCATGAATCCTCACCCAAAGCCATATAGTATTGGATGGTAGAGTCCAGGAGGAAACCTCTGTGTCACTTACCAATGTCTTCTCTCATATGCAATAAAACATTTCCAAGATGAGGTCTTATGTGATGTGGTCAATCTAGATGTTTTTGATGTACTCTTTGGTCAGCCATTCATGTATGATCAACATGGAATCTATGAATCAAGAAATTGAAGGATCACTCTCACTCTTGGAACACGGTGTTATAGGGTACCAGAGGTACCACCTTCTACATCTGTCTCTTTGATTAGTGCCAAGAAATTTGTTCTAATGGTATTCAAGCAACAAGAATCCAAAAGGTTTGATGTTATAGCCCTAACTAAGAAACAACAGAAGAAAATAGATACCAAGCTAAAGAAGTTCACGGCCTTCCATCCACAGGTTGATGGTTAGACAAAAATAGTGAACAATCTAGCCCTGCGCAGTTCCATCAATCAGAGTCCATTCCAAGTATACATCAAAAATCAAATTAAAGTACAACTACCACACTTGATGAAATGTCTTTATGAAATGGGGACCATTGCTTCTCAAGGAGGGAGGAATGATCTAGGTAATAATTCAGGCGACAATTTAGGTGATGGGTCCACTCTAATTGATGACGGAACTTTTGGGAGCCATAACTTTTGCACCGTAGCTCCAATTGACTCACCGTTTGAACCATTGGAAAGACAATAATGAGGGGAACATCATGAGATGAAATTGATATTTTATTAATGAATTTTGACCACTAAAAACCTAATGGAAGTGCCCCAAATTTCAATTTTACTAGTGCAGTCTAAAAATAGTAAGTTTCTAAAAGTAGTAATTCCTCAAATTCTATATTGTTGTAAATCATGGAAGTCAGACCACCTAATCTCCCTCGACATTGGTGACCTTCCACATCCTCCTCACACCTTAAAAACATGTATAAATGGAGATGTAACCTGAAATGGAAATCAAACATCTCTTTTTAGAGATAGGCATATGTTTGGATCTGAAATTTTGATAAATAAAACATCTCTTTTTAGAGAAAGCATTATTTGAATTGTGTTCTTATTTCTGAATTATCTTTCAACCAAAGCTTTTTAGTTTTGGATTAGTGGTATTAGAGCAATTTTTATTTAGAGTGTATGATCCCAAAGATGAGGTTAGATTACAAGAAGCTTGGGTGGAAAATAGAACCAACAGACTATCCACCTATTCACTCTAAACGACTTCAAATGGTGGAGAACACCGATACATCTGATCCTTTCAAGTAAATGGTGAATGAAGCCCTCCAATAGTAGTGAGCATAGATTCTATAATAATTCACTTAAATTCTCAAACAAATCTTGATGGGAAATTCTAGCTCCTCATTTGCACCCGCACATCCTTTCAGTGCCCCAACACCCTTCAAGGTTCAGGTGAATTTTGATATCCCTACATTTGAAGGCAAAATCAATGTTGATGTTGTATAAAATTGGTTGGATCAATTATCTTCTTATTTTTATATAAATAAATTCAATGATAAAGAGAAGATCACTTTTGATCTTTTGAAAACATCATTGCCTATCAAAAAAATGGTGGGAAGTGTACAAAAAGACATTCAATGTAGATGATATTTTCTTCGAGATAGAACCTACTTGGGATGGTTTCTTAGAAGCTGTGAAGGAAGAATACTACCCCATTGGAGCATATGATGATCTATATATAGAGTGGAAACAATTTCACTAAGGTAAGGAACAATTTGTTTAAGATTACACTGATATTTTTCATTCTCTATCTATGAGATTAGGTGTCGAAGAAAGTGAGAAACACAAGGTTCTCAAATATCATGGCAGACTACAATGGTACATACAAGGAGAAATGGAACTCTTCAATTTGAAAACCCTTGGTGAGGCATACAAGTTCATAGTGAAGATTGAAAAGAAGCATGGAAGAATGAATATGAAGGGTCAACCTTCAAAATGGAGAAGTGACAAAGAAGGACAAACACGAGGCCAAAATTGGAAGCTAAAGGAAGGAAAGGTTCGGAAGTGGTGTGATTATCACAAATCTAGAACTCACTCCAAATAATAATGTCAATCCATCAAGTCCCTACTTTCTGAGTCACAATTCTCAACATCTACTAATTTGCCTCACACAGACCCTATAGTTGAAGAGGTTGAAGAATAGATTATAGACGCTAAGCCTGAAGCCATTATTGCTTCATTATAGACCCATGAGGAGAGGCTAGATGACAAGGAAAGGTTGTTTCACTCTATGTTGTGGGTGAAAGGTAAGCCTTTACATTTCATTCTTGATAGTGGAATTCAAAATAATTTAATCTCTGCTAATGTTGAGAAAATCCTAAATCTATCAATGAAGCCTCACCCAAAGCCATACAGTATTGGATGGTTGAGTCTAGGAAGAAACCTTCATATCACCCACCAATGTCTTCTCTCATATGAAATAAAACCTTTCCAAGATGAGGTCTTATGTGATGTGATCAATCTAGATGTTTGTGATGTACTCTTTGGTCGGCCATTCATGTATGATCAACATGGCATCTATGAATAAATAACTTGAAGGATCACTCTCACTCTTGGAACACGGTGCTATGGGGTACTAGAGGTACCACCTTCGACATCTGTCTCTTTGATTAGTGCCAAGAAATTTGTTCTCATGGTATTCAATCCACAAGAATCAAAAAGGGCTGATGTCATAGCCCTAACTACATAACAATAGAAGCAAATAGATACCAAGTTGAATAAGTTCACAGCCTTCCATCCATAGGTTGATGGTCAGAGAGAAATAGTGAACAATCCAGCCCTACATAGTTCCATAAATTAGAGTCCATTCCAACTATACATTAGGAATCAAATTGAAGTACAACTAACACACTTGATGAAAAATCTTGATGCAATGGGGACCATTACTTCTCAAGGAGGGAGGAATGATCCAGGTAATAATTCAGGTGATAATTCAGGTGATGGGTCCACTCTAATTGATGATGGAACTTCTAGGAGCCATAACTTTTGCACCGTAGCTCTAATTGACTTGTCATTTGAACTGTTGGAAATATAATAATGAGGGGAATGTCATGAGATGGAACTAATCTTTGATTAATGAATTTTGAACTCTAAAAATCCAACATAAGTGCCCCAAATTTCAATTTTAGTAGTGTAGTTTAAAAATATTAAGTTTCTAAAAATAGTAATTCCTCAAATTCTGTATTGTTGTAAATCATGGAAGTCAGACCACTTAATCTCCCTCAAGATTAGTGACCTTCCACATCCTCCTCACACCTTAAAAACATGTATAAATGGAGATGTAACTTGAAATGGAATTCAAACATCTCTTCTCAGAGATAGGCATATGTTTGGGTCTAAAATTTTGATAAATAAAACATCTCTTTTTAGAGATAGAATTATTTGAATTGTGTTGTTCTTATTTATGAATTATATTTCAACAAAAGCTTTCAAGTTTTGGATCATTGAGTGACCATGTTGCAAGAGTAAGTTGAAGGTGTTCTAATTATAATTGTAGAAATAAATTAGTATGGATATGTTATATATGTATCTAAGTCTTATTATAATTAATCAGTTGTCATGGTATTCCCATGATTAGATGTGGAGATTCAAAATAGCTTGACTATATTTTAATTCTAGATGATTAGTTAGAGTGATTATTTTGAGAGATTTGATTTTAGTTATTAGATCTTGTGTTGAAGTGTATAAATAACATGGAGGTGTTTAATATGTAATTCAAGGTTAAAACATGTGATATAATCACATAGATATGTGAAAAATTTGAGAGTTTTCTTCATAATTTTGAGACTATGGTTTCTATGTATGAAGGCCTAAAGAGCGAGGAGACCTAATTGGTAGGTTTAAGTGTTGAGTTAGTTTTCTAGGTGGAATAGACTCATATGAGAGTGATAAAGGGTATATTGGAGATATTTTTTATGTTTTTAAATAATTGGTAAAGTATGAAAGCGTTCTATGTATTCTCACATGTAATGTGTGAGTATGAAGGCCTAATTGTTTTAGGTCTCACCAAGACCTAATGGTGGTTTGGGGATAATGCGGTATTAGCCAACCTCAAGAGTGTAATGTTCTTAAATTTAACATGTATGAGGACATATTTCAAAGGTGGTTCAAATATGTAAATAATATTGGCCAACCGATATTGGTTAAAGGAAGAAAGTAGTATAAGTACAAGGTCTAATTAGACAAATTGTGTTATTTGTGCATGTGCAGATTCAAACAAAGAAGAGAACTTTTAAAATAAAAGGTGCAGGTTAGTTAGGACCATCATATTGTGAAAATATTAAATATGATTATACGATCAAGTTGATGTAAGGGGACACATAGGTCATTGGACCTTATGATCCTAAAAGATGCAGTTTGAGCAAGTTAGCCCTAAAGGTAGCTTGAGAGAGATTGGAGGTGAAGAGTGAAGACAAAGGTGATCATCATCAATTGAAGAGTAGAAAAAGGTGTTCAAATTGATCTATTTAGGTAGCTGAGTGGGTGCTTGGTTGCCTAGGGGGTTGGTTCTTCTTTACAAGTTAAATATTGCCAAAGGTCTAGTTATTATGGGTTTTCAGCTAGATAGGGGCAATAGCTCCTTATGGGATTGGTGTCTCATTAAAATAAGGGATGGGTATTCCTTGATCATTTGGTGCTAGTTTAAATGTTGTATCTTGTTTTATAGGGTTATATTCCATCTTATAGGTTAAGTGGGTTTTATTCCCCAAAAGGGTTTCTGACATATATGATGTGTTCATGTGATGTATTCTCTTCTATATGATTTAGATGTATGTGATTTCATGTTTATATTACTTGGTCAAGTTGATGTATGTTGAATGTTTAAGATTTGGGAATTGAATTAGATTATCTATCATCAATGATTCACCCCCATTAGTGATTGTACCTCTAACACACTTATGGTCTTTCAGAGATTGAGTTCACCAAGGTAATCCATTATAAATTTGTTGAGGAGATATGAGACATTGTAGATCATTTATGAAGAGGATTCAAAGATCAATTTGGCCAAGTTGTAAACTCACCAAATAAAATTTATGATTCTCAATATGAAGGAAGAAAATTCTATGGCATCCTTTCTCTAGAGAGTTGATGATATTATGAACATTAATAGAGGTTTTGGAGAGAAGCTTGAAGAAAATACTACAATACAAAAGGTATTAAGATATCTCTCCCTCAAGTTTGATTTTAAAGTGTTTGTTGTATAATAAATATATGATCTTACTCAGATGAATATGGATGAATCAAATGACATCCTTACTACCTATGAGATGAGATTTGATGATGAGAAACTACCCAAGGCGGAATTAACATTGAAGATAGAAATGAAGCCAATTATGAAAAGAACTCAAGGTAAGGAAGTCAAGTATGATAAGATATTTGATGATGAACTAATATATTTATTTATATGTAAATTGAAAATAAGCTCAGTAAAGTATAAGGGTAAACTACCCTTCAAATTTTTTAATTATGGAGAATTAGGACACTTTGCTAATAAGTTCCCTCATAAGAATAAGAAGAATGATGATGAAGATCATGGTGAAAGCCAAGATGAAGGCAAGAAGACATTCAAGTCTAATAAGAGGAAGAAAGAATTCATAAAGTATGACAACAAAATAAGTCCTTCAAGAAGAAGAGTCTCTACACCAATAAAGATTGTAGCTCATTAGATGAGTGTGAAGACGTTGATTTTGAGTTTGATATTGAAGATGAAATCTTATACATGGCTAATTAAGGAAGTTTATCATATCAAAAAGAGTCTAGTTGGAGTGATATAGATAATGAAGAAGACAAGGAGGACTGTGAAACTAAATTGAGGAATGCTCATGAAGAAATAAATATTGAGAATAAGATTAATAAGAAGATGAAGTCTCAAATCAAGGACTATGAAGATAACTTTAGTGTGTTTGAGGAAATAATGAATGAAGATAACAAGAAGCATGAGTATATAGTTAACAATATCAGTTATCAATTAGAAATCATATCTAAAATCCTAAAACCTAAATAAGATGAGTGTTAAAGGTATGTGATTGAAAACGAGTCATTGAACGATGAGTTAGAAAATACATATAGTAATATGAAGTCATATGTGATATTTGAAAAGAGCTTAAGTGATCTAGACAACATTATAAATAGCCTAAAAAAATGCTAGTGATAGAACTTGACTTGGTTATAAACAAGAACAAAAGAATGTACTCAAGATAAAATAAGTTAAATTAGACTCCTAGAGTGCAAGGAAGAAGACAAGATAACTTATGGAAACCAAAGATAAAAAGTGTGAGTCATAATGAGTCTACAAGTCCAAGTAATCTATTTGATAAAGTGGAGAATGCTACAGATGTTGAAGAGAATTAGAAGATCTCATTTTTTGCTCTTATTAGGAAAGAAGAGACCGAGATCAAGGAGAATAACAAGGTGCTAATTGAAACTAGTTATGAGGTGTGTATGGATATAATTGAACATCCTACTATTTTTGAGTATTTTTTATGCAAAGAACATCAGTTGTTAATGCCTAGTGATGAGGATCTTTCTTTAATTGGGAAGGTATGTCATGAATATTTGTTGTCTCCATGTATTGTCAATTCAATCTTAGAAAGGAAAGAGAATGTTGTAGTGGATGAAGAATTTGTTTCTATTAATCATAAGAAAAACAAGAAGAACTATCAATTTTAGATGACCAAGGAGGAGAAGGAATATGAGGACTTGTGGGAAACTCCTAGTTTCACATTGTTTTAGGACATTGTGGGTTAGGGTGTCTCTATCTAGGCTTCAAGGAGACACTTGAAAAGTAGGAAGAAGATTGGTGGATGGAAGTGTTTCTAACTATTTTCACTTTTCCACATTCAAAGAAAGTAAGAAACTAAGATTAAATGGTCAGGGGTTTGTACGTACCCAGATGAAGTTTGTGCACCATTATCCAGACATTGTAGGGACTCCTCTTTGGCTGTGGAGGATGACACCTGTAGAAAGAAAGACTTAAACAAAGAGATTATTAGATGGATATAAGGTGGACTGTCAAGCAAAAGGTCGGTCCCAGAAGTGTAAAGACTTCCTCAAGGGATGATAGTCCACTTCTGATAAAAGAGAATGTTTCTAGCAAGAGAAATGATGAAAGATTAAACAAAATAAATAGAGATAATGCATACCTATATTCTGCTATCGATCTTCCATAGTCACCGACATCGGTAGTTCTACTAGCATCGGTTGTCTAAGGTTGCCGACGCCTGTTAGTCTATCGACGTTGGTAGGGGAAATGGTCGATGTCGGTCAGGGAAATGGCCTTGGCTGGGTTCTGGATGGGTCTCTGGTTGATGGAATGGTCTGTGGAGTGTGGTAAGATAGTAGATAGGGTCTTCAAGAGGGACAGAGGTAGGGGATATGTTGTCAAAAAAGGGGTAAGGGTGGGAGAAAGGCCTCTCAGCCTCTCTGGCAAGAAAGTCAGGTCTGGCCTGGTTGATAGCTGGGTCTAGTTGATGGTGCTTAGAAGGAGTAAGAAGAAACTAATTACAAATATATTCTAAGCTACTAAAATGACATAAAAGATGAATATTTAGCTCCTTGACAGAGAACCAAAGGTGTAAAAGCATGTTGTTGATGTCGCTGATGTAAAAGACTTCTTACAATGTTTCAATCAGGGGTAGAGTGACTGATGTAGAGTACCTGTAGCCTGTGATGCTTGGTGTGTGTCTGGGGGAGAGAGAGAGAGAGAGAGAGAGAGAGAGAGAGAGAGAGAGAGAGAGAGAGAGAGAGAGAGAGAGAGAGAGAGAGAGAGAGAGAGAAGTTAGATTCAAAGCAAGAGAGTTAGCATTCAGGTCTGTGATTGATTGATCTAGTGTTGTGATTTTAGTGTCTCAGGGGGAAGAGAATTCACCTTTAGGTTGTTTTAAGTGATCGACATCGGTGATCTCATTGGTGTTGACCGACTAGTAACCACTGTCGGTGGCTAAAAGATGGGAAAAAGGGCTAAAATTAGCCTTTTGCCAGTTCTTCCAACTACCAAGTCTAATTATCATTGGAAAATAGTCAAAGGTGGATTAAATAAGCATGAGAGGGTTGAAATAGGTCATAAATTGGTCATAGGGTGATGGGAGGAATCCAAGGGTGAGGTGTCAAGGGTGATGTGTCATGGGTGAGGTGTCAAAGAAGGTGTTATTAATTTAAAATAAGTTAAAAATTTTAAATTAATAAGTATGTGGGTTAGGAATGTGTTAGGAGTGGGCTAAGGGAACCAAGGGGGGAGAGTTGACTAAGGAGTATACACAATTTCAGTGTCTACATTTGCCCCTTTTTGTCTTGTTGGTTGTTCTAGCGAATTGTAAGACAAAAACAAGAGTAAGTTGCCCCAGGTATGGGACAAGGTCATTTTTGTCCTATTGGTTGTTCTAATGAACTGTAAGACAAAAATAGGAATTGCTTACCCCAATTATGGGATGAGGTATTCCCCATCAAAGCAAGAGTCGAGGGAAGTGAACCTAAAATTGGGTGCTGATTTGATAGATAGTGGATGGATATGGTGAAGTTTGAGTGTGAACGCTGCAAAAGTTGAGATTGCACGCATACCACTTCACTAGATGGTCAGGTCAAATTGTCATAGGTCAAGGGTTGAGGAGTGCCAAAATTGAAATAATTGGGCCCCAGCATTTAGTCGTAGCTGATTGGGTTATTCGATCCAAGTTGTAGCTCTAATTGGCCATCGTGTTTCAAGTATCCCAGGCTCAAGAAGTGCTCTTAGAAACATGAAAATGTCACAAGTAGTGGGGATAAAATTGCTCACGATCCAATACTTGTGAGGGTCATAATGTGGGTGTGGACAATTTGGCTAACTATTCATGAAGTAGCCTACATGCAAAAACAACTAAGGCAAAGTTGTCTTGGAAGTGGTCATGGTCAGAGGAGATAGTCGCAATCTCCATGGTCATTGGTTGAGTCGATTTGAGATAGATAGTTGGTCCATTAGATGGAGGGATGAAGGAATGACTGAGCTAACCTCAGAGGATGTCATGTCACCTGAGTGCTACCTACATAGCCCTTGTTTGAATGGCCTCAGGCTAATGTAGTTCTCCCTAAAAAGGGAGGAAGAGGGTCAGTTATGGATGCAGGTTAGATGAGGTCAAGTCACGGTGAAAGGTCAAATGGTTTATCCATCAGGTAGACAAACAAATAGATGTGGCTGAGCTAACCCTAGAAGATGTCATGTCATCTGAGTGTTGCCTACATAGCCCTTGTGTCGAGGGCCTCAGACCAATGTAGTTCAGGTTGGTTGATAGGCTGGTTTGGTCAGGTTATGTCATGGTTAAAGGTAAAAGGGTTGGTCCATCAGATAGACAGACAAATGGATGTGGCTGAGCTAACCCCAGAAGACATCATGTCATCTGAGTGCTGCCTACATAGCCCCTGTGGGGACCTCAGACCAATGTAGTTTAGAATGGTTGATAGGTTGGTTTGGATGAGGTTAAGTCATGGTTTAAAGGTAAAATGGTTTGTCCATTAGGTAGACAAACAAATGAATGTGGCTGAGCTAAGCTCAGGAGATGTCATGTCATCTGAGTGCTGCCTACATAGCCCTTGTTAGAAGGGCTTCAGACCAATGTAGTTCAGGCGAAGAGTCAAAGTGGTCGATAGTTGGTTTTGGACTAGGTTAAGTTATGGTCAAACATAAAATGGTTTGTCCATCAAGGAGATGAACAAATGGATGTGGCCAAGCTAACCCCAGAAGATGTTGTGTCATCTGAGTGATGCCTACATAGCCCCTGTGTTGAGGGCCTCAGGCCAATGTAGTTCAAACTAAGAGTCAAAATAGTTGATGATTGGTTTGGGTCATGGTTAAAGGTCAAATGGTTTGTCCATCAGATAGACAAACAAATGAATGTGGCCGAGCTAACCCCAGAAGATGTCATGTCATCTGAGTGCTACCTACATAGCCCTTGTTCGAAGGGCCTCAAACCAATGTAGTTTAGGAGAAGAGTCAAAATAGTTGATGATTGGTTTGGTCATGATGATGTTACAGCCTTTTCCATATTGTGTGATGGTGTATTCTGTAACATTGGTTGAGTGGTCTTTCATCCCTAGCAATTTTCCACATTAGTAATGGTGTATGCTACAAATGAATTGAGATGATTTATTCTTCAGCAAGTAATGGTTTATGCTTGACATAAATTGTGTCTGGTCGATAGTTTCCATATGTATTGTTGTCCATAGAAACTATGGTAGTGGTCTGAAAATGTTTGGTTTGATTTGGTTGAGTTTAGAAAATGATTTGGTTGAATTGTTTGTGACCAAGATGAGTAAGAAGTGAAAGGCATGTTGCTCTTTCATTGACAAGGACCATAATGATGGCATAGATAGGGTTTTTGGAAATAAAAGCCCCGTTCATGCATTACGGCATTAACCATTGGTTTTGTTAGAGGAGTACTCAAATCACTTGACGTTAAATGAGCTCAAAATCCCTTGAATATGTTGGGGTGATAGGTTTGATTATGTGAGATGTGGGGATAGGGTAACCCTTTTAGTAGGGATAACTTTGTCCCTTTCATAGGTGACCCTGAGAATGACTATAGAAAAGTCCATGACCTTATAGTTTTGTCAGTTGGTTTTTTTTTTGTTTGGTAGATTGATCAATGTAGGAAGTCTACATGGGGATGTCATTTTGTTTTGTGGTCATGTTGTGAAGCTGATCAATGCGGGAAGCTTCTGAGATAGTGCTATTATATGTAGCAAAATTTAGGCATAGCCATCCTTTGAGGGAGTGGTCTATATTGTGCTTTTGTATGTTTAAAGGGCTTTGAATAGCTGTCCTTCAAGGGAGCAGTCTATTAGCTACAGTAATGATGATGCAGCTATCCTTCGAGGGAGCAGTCTACATTTATAATTTTATGACCTTTGAATAGGCATCCTAGTTTTATTTTTTTGTTATTGACTAAAGTTTTGGTCATGGACTTGACTATAGAGGTTTAAAGGGTTTCCCTTTTATTATGATGAAGCATTCATGCTTGAAAAAAGGGTTAACTAATGTTTGTAGGGTTGAGGGTTGAAAAGAATTGGAATGACGATGATGGCAGGTTGCTCAAGTTAAATGTCAAGTGAATAATTACTTGACTAATAATAGACTGGTTGAAGATGCCAGGCATTAAGGGGTTTAGGTTCTAGCTAGCCTTCAAAAGAAGACAGACAATAAGTACCTAATTTATGCTTGTGCATCATGATGTAAGGTCTGAGTCAATTAGGAATAAACTTGCCCCATTTGCTTCATTCCAAATTGGTCACATGTTGGTTGATGTTTGGTCGATGCTTGGTTGGTTGATGTGTTGTTAGCATGTTTTGGTCGATGTTGGATGCGAAGTTGGTCAGGATGTTGTTGGCATTTGGAACAATGCCAAACATAGTTGTAGCAATTTTGGTGAAGAGTAGGCCAATAATAGCCTAGGTAGAGGATGCACTTGGCAAGCAAGTTATTGCTAAAATGTCCCCCACAAATCCTATCATGGACTTGTTTGATGATGTGGGATGTTTCAGTGGTTGTTAGGCATTGGATAAGGAGGCCGTCGAGACCTCACTTGTAAAGAAGTCCCCCTAGCATGGTGTAGCGAGTAGTGTTCTTGATAAAAGCTCACCGTCTATTTCTAGAGAGTTTGGGAGGGATGATAGAATATGTCAAGTAGTCCATGAGTCGCTTATACCAAGCGTCATGTGGACTAGTGAGGTCAGGAGGAATTTCCCCCAGTGATGATGGTCGAGATATGTCCAAGATAGAAATCTCGGGTTGTGGTGGTTGAGAGGTCTTGACAGATAATGGATATGTCAAAGGTGTAGAAGTCTGGTCTTTTCCTTTATTCTTCATAGTTTGGGGCCTGGTGGCCACATTAACGGTGTTGATTTCAAATAAAGGTTGAGGAGGTGGTTGAGGGACCATGGTTTTGTATGGGGATCCCGATTTAGGTGAGGATGTTTGGGAGGTATGAGATGGTGTTGATAGTTGGTCAAAAATGTGGTCAAAAGAAGCCTCAATGTGAGGGGTGTCCTTTGCCAGATGTTGATGGATGACAGCCTTAAGGGCACAACAACACTCAGTGTCATGCCCCGGTGTGCGATGATACCAACATATTTTAGTGTCATTGAACCAAGGTGGTTTTGGTCTGAGAGGTTGGTAAGGCTTGATAGGTGGGAGGATGATGCTAGATGACTGCAACAATCGACATAACATCGAAGCATAAGAACCCTTTAATGGGTCTACACCCTTTGTTGTAGTAGAGGTTGACAATTTCTATTTAGGAGTTGTTTGGAGGGTTTGCCATGTCACCTTTTTAGTTGGCGATATGGCCACATGTGGAGATGGCACATTCTTGTTGAGAGGTGTTGGATGTGGGAGCAATCCTGCTAAAGTAGATGGATGTGGACCCAAGATGGATGGTAATGGCGAAGGTGGGGGAGGAGTTCTCCAATGGGGTTTAGTAGCCTTCTTTGGTTTAGTGTGAGGACTACTATTGTGTGGGGTGAGGTTTAAGTCTACCATCACTTGTGGGTGAGTGAGGTTGGATGTAGGGTGCACATAGAGGGATTTAACCTATTTCAGCATGGTAGATGACTGTAAGGGTTTAGACGAGGTTACATGAGGTTTTATAGTCGGTCGTTTAAAAGATTTAGGTGATTGTGGGAGAATCATCAGTGGATCTTCTTTGGTCAAAGTTGGTGAAGTGATAAGTTCTTCTCTTGGTGGAGAAGGAATTGGATAATGTGGCTCTTCGGTTGGATAGAGCATAGGGATGATCATGGCTTCTTCATGTGGTTAAAGAGCAAAAAAAGTATGATCCCCCATTGATGATAAGAAGGATGAGGGTGAGGCAGTTGGCATTGGTGTCATCAAGGCATCCTCCAATATGTGAGAGGTCAAAGTAGATTTTCCCACATGTGAAAGAGGTGTGGATGGAGGAATAATAAGAGAAGAAAGCTCTTCTACCTGTGATGGACAAGTAGGTTGACTAACCTCTTCAGAATATGGAAGAGGTTGGTTAGGAATGGAAGGTGAAACCATGTTGACCGTGCATATACTATGCTCATGGGGGTCGTCGGCCATGGTTTGAATGTTATTTTGACTAGGGGGATGATTAGGGAATGGTTGTCTAAAGATATCCAAGTTTTGGTTAGGTGGCACATTTGGGTTATCCAAAACAAGATCCCCCTTATCTATCATGTCTTAGACAATGTTCTTAAAGGTTTTACAGTTGTCTATGTCATGGCTTTTGACACGGTGATAATTGCAGAAGTCATTTTCCCTATACCATGCAGGGATAGGTGTTGAGGGGTCAAATTAGGGTGGTCAAATTTGAGGGAGATTGAGGACCCCCTACTTGACGAGTTTTTCCAACACGGAAGCGTATGATTCTCTAACTAGAGCATATTGACATTGTACATACCATTGTTGGAATTGTTTGGTGATGCTTTGTGATGTGGAGGGTTGAGATTGATTGGTTGTTGTCAAAGATGGTGATCTAAAGACCACAGCATTTTCCACTCCCTTGGGTTTGGAGTGGGAATAAGTAGATTTGGACAAAGAAGGGTCATTTGATTTTGTGTTGTTATTTCACAATTTAACCTTGTCCTCTTTGACTGCGCGAAGTTCAAGCTTTCGGGCCATGGTGAAAGCTTCGTCAAATGTGCAGAATGTTTGGACCCACAAAGTAGATGAGATGTGTTTGGCACATGCCTATGAGAAGAGCTCAATGAGCTCGGGTTGAGGTAAAGAAAAGGAGATTTTATTGATTAAGCCTCTCCAATGGGCGACGAAATCGGCTATTGATTTGTCATCAAATTGTTTGATAGAATATAGGTCCGTGATGGAGACCTTTTTAGTTATGTTAATTGAAAAGTGGTTAAGAAATAGTTGGGTGAGTTGAGTGAAAGAAAAGATAGAGTGACTGGTAAGGGAGCTATATCAATCGAGGATAGCACCAAAAAGTGACATGGGAAATGTGTGTAGCAATAACGCATCATCATGTGTTATAAGATAACAAGCATGTCTAAATAGTTGTAGATGTTGCTGTGGGTCTTCCTTACTTTGGAAGCGAGTAAACATGGGGAGTTCCCACTAACTTGGATAGGGTCGAATTGGGACTGAGGGATGAATGGGTTCATTACAGATTTGTTCATATGAGAGAACATTTCTTGAACCAAAAATGGATGTCTCAAGATTAGACATCTTATCCATCAACATCTTGATTAGATCAGTTAACAAATTTGTAAGTGGGGCACCCCCTAGGTTGTAAGGTACCTAGAAGGTGTTAGGAGGGGCATATGACGTAGTTGGTTATGCTTGTGTAGGGGCAACATATCAGTAACTAGTCATAGGGAATGATGTTGAGGTCAAGGGGGCTTATGTCATGATGTTGGAGGGCATAAGTTGACTAGATACTACCAAAGGTGGTTGAATGGCAGCATTGGTAAAAGGATGGGTAGTCACTCCCACGTTTATAGGCACAAGAGTGTGTGGAGTCAAGACAATCAAGTTCTACAAATGTGACGAACTTGGTTGAGTTGAAGAGTCTCACATTTGGCCCTTAGCGAGATAGTGTTGGAGAGCCTTGACATTATGGTCAAGGAATCTCTCAAAATTTTGATCCCCTTTAGGAATAATTGGAAATTGATCAGGGGTTGACTAGATAGGAGAATATTTAGTGTCTAAAGTACACTCCATTAGGGGACTTGATATGAAAGGCGAAGGTGGAAGTGGTTATTGCCTTGCGTGGTCAACAAGAGTTTTGGTTTGACTATGTGTCAAAACCATTCAAGGCCAAAAAGGGTCAGGTTCTAGAAACTATGTTTTTTCAGTTTTAGAAACTCAGAATGTGGTGTCTAACAGTAAGAAAGTTGGGTTTTAAGCCTGCTATTTTGGAAGAAGGGTTGTTGAAAGTGACCAATGTCAGTATAAAAACTAATGTCGGTGAAGAAAGTCTCCAATGTCAGTTAGATAACCAACGTCAGTGAGGAATAGTTGCCGATGTCGGTGGAAAAACTGATGTCGGTGTCTGTGTGTTCCCAGAAACTAAAATTTTTTGGAAGAAAGAAGAAAGTCTGAGCTATTTTTAGATCTTAGAATGTGACCTCACCAACTCAAAAAATTAGATACAGATAGAAAAATAGATGAAGACAAGAAAACTCTAATGTTAATTCCTAAGAATAAGTTTTAGATTCTTGTTGGCTTATGCCTTAGAAGAGTGTGTTTGGGAAGTTGGCTTTTAGAACAGGTCCTAAAAGAAGTAGTCTAAGGTTGGTTTCAGGTTAGTTTTGGTGCTCAAGGGTCTATATTAGGTTTTGTATGTGGCCTGGTGCTAAGGAGCAAGCTCCCCTCACTTCATGAGCCTAGAGACAAGCTGGGTCACTTAGCCAGTATATACTTCCCCTAGAGTTTATACTCTGCTAGAGAATAGAGTGGGCTCTCCCCTTGGTAGTGAAGTCCAAGTAGGATTGCCAGGAAGGGTAAGGTATCTAATAGGTAATGAAATCCTAGTCAGACCTTATCTCAGGTATGTTTAGATGTTTGATTTGTGATAGTGGTTTGGTCGTGTAACATAAGTGCACTAAGATTTATTCATAATGTAGTTTTAATTACTATATGTGAGAGCTAAGTATGCATTCAGGCAGAAATGAGATGCAATAGATTTTAAGCCCAAATTGAAATGTGTGTTTGGATGCAAACAAGTTGAGAAAAGGTTAAGAGTATGACTTCACTACTCTAAGATGCAAGTAGGAAAGGTGACAAGAAGAAAAAGAAAGATTCTTTTTAAGTTTGCTTATGATGTCGTTTCAAGATAAAGAGATAGAAGAAAAGGATGCAAGGAGAGATCTAATGCACCTATATGAAAGTTTTTTTTAGAAGAAATGAACCCAAGGAAAATCCCAGGGTCCCACCGGGTGTGCCAGAATGTTTCTAACTATTTTTTCTTTTCCACATTCAAAGAAAGTAAGAAACTAAGATTAAATGGTTAGGGGTTTGTACATACCCAAATGAAGTTTGCGCACCGTTATCTAGACATTGTAGGGACTCCTCTTTGGCTGTGGAGGATGACACTTGTAGAGAGAAAGACTTAAACAAAGAGATTGTTAGATGGATATAAGGTGGACTGCCAAGCAAAAGCTCGGTCCCAGAAGTGCAAAGAATTCCTCAAGGGATGACAATCCACTTTTGATAAAAGAGAATGTTGCTAGCAAGAGAAATGATGAAAGACTAAACAAAATAAATAGAGATAATGCATACCTATATTCTACTGTCAGTCTTCCACAGTCATCAACGTTGGTAGTTCTACCAGCATCGGTTGTCTAAGGTTGCTGACGTTGGTTAGTCTACCGACATTGGTAGGGGAAATGGTTGATGTCAGTTAGGGAAACGACCTTGGATGGGTTCTGGATAGGTCTTTGGTTGATGGAATGGTCTGTGGAGGGTGGTAAGATAGTAGACAGGGTCTTCAGGAGGGACAAAGGTAGGGCATATGTTGTCAGAAAAGGGTTAAGGGTAGGAGAAAGGCCTCTTAGCCTCTTTGAGAATAAAGTCAGGTCTAGCCTAGTTGATAGCTGGGTCTGGTTGATGGTGCTTAGAAGGAGTAAGAAGAAACTAATTACAAATACATTCTAAGATACTAAAATGACATAAAAGATGAATACTTAGCTCCTTGATAGAGAACAAGAAGTGTAAAAGCCTGTTGTTGATGCCGCTGATGTAGAAGACTTCTCGCAATGTTTCAATTAGGGGTAGAGTGATTGATTCAGAGTACCTGTAGCCTGTGATGCTTGGTGTGTGTCTGGGAGAGAGAGAGAGAAGTTGGATTCAAATCAAGAGAGTTAGCATTTAGGTCTATGATTTATTGATCTAGTGTTGTGATTTTAGCATCCCAGGGGGAAGAGAATTCACCTTCAGGTTGTTTTAAGCGACCGACATCGGCGATCCCGCCGACGTCGGCTGACTAGTAACCGACGTCAGTGGCTAGAAGATGGGGAAAAGGGCTAAAATTAGCCTTTTGCCGGTTCTTCCAACTGCCAAGTCTAATTTTCATTGGAAAATGGTTGAAGGTGGATTAAATAAGTGGGAGAGGGTTGAAATAGGTCATAAATTGGTCATAGGGTGATGGGAGGCATCCAAGGATGAGGAATCCAAGGGTGAGGTGTCATGGGTGAGGTGTCAAGGAAGGTGTTATTAATTTAAAATAAGTTATTATTTTAAATTAATAAGTATGTGGGTTAGGAATGTGTTAGGAGTGGACCAAGGGGACCAAGGGGGGAGATTCGACCAAGGAGTAGACACAATTTCGGTGTCTACAAGAAGTTGAGATTTGGTTGATGTTATAGCACAAGAAATGTCATAATAAGATGTGTCAGTTTACTTTGAAAGGAAATGATAAGATGTATTTAGAAACAATGATCCTAAATTCAATGTTTTGATAAAATCTAAAGGATTGTCTAGTTGTTCAAATGGTGAGGATTGAATATGTTGGTTCTAAAGGTCTATAGTTAGAGAATGGAGATTTCCAAGTGTCTAATCAAGGATGGTGAGTTTTCAAGATAATATATTCCATAAAAAGATATGTTGATCTTGTTCAAATGTGCTCAAGGTGTGTTCAGGGTTTTTGGTTCTAAAGGCAAGAACTTGTCAATTGCTTAAATTTATTGATCAAATAATGAATACTAAAGACATGGTTGATATGTAGTATGAGGAGAATGTGTTTTCATATATTTGACATCATGAAGAATGTCTTATAGTAATGTAGATGACAAGTTATGTATACCATGGAATTAGGGGGAGCTAACTTAGATAGTTTGAGAGGCTTGAAGAATATGTGCATGATGTTAGGGGCAGATTTCTAATCTCTAGAAGCATTTTGTCAAGTCTAAGGATTAGAGATGTCTAATTTAATATTGATGCATGTCAAAGGGGGAGTGATTAAGTCATATGATTAAAAGTATGTAAGTATCCTAAGAATCTTAAATGGTATTTGAATGCATACATGATGTTGAGGAATGATTATTAGGATATTGAGGAAGAGACCCTTTGTCATTAATGTCAGAGGGGGAAAAAGATCATAATGAATAAGTTAAAAAGATTAAGAAGTCATTCAAAGGGTATTTTTTCATCAATGACAAAGGGGGAGATTGTTGAGCATGGTTATTGATGTCTTAGGTTGTCAATGATGTCAAAGAGAGCATGTGGTACTAATACATGAATGATAAAGAAGTTGTGTTTTGATAACTTGGAGAGATATGGAACATGTGCAATTATATAAGGGTAAAGATGTTTTGAGGCATCCATATATGTCTTGGTGAAGTTCTAGTGTGTCAGTTGATCATTTAGAAAGAGAAACATTTATATTCTAGCTTAAGATAAGACAGATCATCACTTCACGTCATGAATACATGAGTGATCCAATATGTTTGTGTATTTTATGTAGGTAATCAAAAAGTCAACATTGGTCAAATATTTTGATAAAGATGTTTCCTATAGTGTAAGGAAGGTACTATAAAGATTTAGAGTCTTGAAGTTTTTTATATTTCAAAATATAAACCTTGAAAGTTACTCTAGTAGACTATGAGGGACCAAATGCCATCAAATTTAGCTACATTAAAGTCTAGAATCAAATAGTCAAGATAGATCTACAGTGAGCATTCAAAATATCCAATGGCATGTGTGAAGTCGAAATGCCAATGATTCCTAAGATTTCTTGCACTAGTGACAAGTGTCTCAATCATAGAGTTTGAGTAGAATATAAATGGCTTAAGAGTGTACATGTAGATGGAGATCAATAGATCACATTGATTCAAATAGTCAATGTGCATATAAGGCATGTAGAGTTTCCAAGTGTCACAATCATAGAAGTAAGCATCTAAGATCAATGATAAGTGATTATAGGTAAAAGTTAGGATAATTTTGAGGAAATCAACAATGTGTATTTATTCAAATTTTCTAGGGAATACAAGATGATGACAAGGTGTTTGATCTTTAGTATTTACATAGTGACCTTTGGAATTTGAATATTCAAATTTGCAAAAGAAAAACTAGTGATAGATTTCTTAGCTATAACTTTTGATATAGGTAGAATTAGATAATAGTGTAAAAGGAATAGTTGTAGAGGACCTCCAAGTGCATCTAGAAAAATTGGTTTGGAGGTTTGAATATTTTTACAAATGCATTTATTTTAGTTTAAAGGTGATTATTTGTTCATTCATGGTGTCTTATGTACAGAATATTGTTTAAGCAATTTGTGCCTTAGTAGAAGAGTGTTTTAGTGGATGTATTCATTTTAAGATGTTTTAGGGGTTATATGGAGTGGACCCATGTATTCTAGAGTGATATTATATTCTTAATTTTCATAATGAAGTACTAAAAGGAGTAATAGGTATTTATGAGACCTATAAGGGCTACTAACGCCTAATTGAAAGGTGTAACAACTTAAGTATGACCCATAGATGCTATGGCTGACTTGTGAGGATAATATTTAGCTATGTGTTAGCATGATATAAGTATTTATGGTTAAGTCAAATATAATGGCCAACCTATAATTTTATATTCATGAAGACTCTATAATTAGTGGAGACCAAGGCAATCATTTCAAGACTTGAAAGTGAATAGTTGAGTAGATGTGATATTGAGTGAAGGAGAGAACCTTTGAAATAGAAGGTACAGGTTAGTAAGGATCTTCAGAGAGCAAAGAGGATCAGTCATGATTATCTAATTAAAGTGATGAAGGTGAACACATAGGTCATTGGACCTAATAAGCCTAAAAGAGCCAGAGTGAGCGAGTAATCCCTGAGGATTGATTGAATGAGTGTGCTTAGTGGATGGATTGAAGAGTAGAACTTGTTAAGGATTGTGTGTATGACTTATACATCATTTTGATGATTTATTGATAGAAATTTTGTAGGTTTTTTGATTATATGTGTGCTAAGAATTGAAGAGTGATCCAAAAGGGTGTTTTGGATGCATTGCTTGTGTGTGCAAGTTTGTGAGAGTGTAAAGGGGAAAGAGTGCAAGTAAGATAATTACATCATCAGGTGTAGAATACATTAGATCAAAGCTAGAGATTAGTTCAAAGTATGTAGATGGGTGCATGGTTGCCTAGCGGTTTGGTTCCTCCTTGTAAGGTAAAGCTTGTTAAAGGTCTAGTTGTTGTGGGTGTTTAGCTAGACATGGGTAGTAGCTCTTTGTGGGATTGGTGTTTCACTAAATTAAGGGATAGATGTTCCTTGATTAGTTGGTGCTAGTAAAAATATTGGATCTTGATATTATAGGATTGTAGTCCATCTTGTAGGGTTTAGTCTATTTTATTCCCCAAGAGGGTTTCCCACATATATCATGTGTTTTGTGATTGGTCTTGTTTTTTCTTCCATTTTCATTATTATGAATGATGTGTATGCTTATTTATTGTATGTGTTGAATGGTTGAGAGTTTAAAGGGTTTGGAATTGAAATTTGGAGTATCTAGCATCACTGATTCACTCCCCCCCTTAATGATTATAAATTATATCATAAATATAAATACAAAGTTAATTGGGGTCAATATGAACTTGTAATGAATATAAATGTGAGTATAGGATGTGATTTGATGCTATAAATTAGCTAATATTACCTCATGCATATCAATCTAATCAATTAATTATTATAATCAGTGATGAAATTTGGATTAAATTTAATACCATTAATTTTGTTTTAACTTTATAAGATGTAATTTGGTGTTTAATCAACCCCACTGTCATAACACCCTAAAACAAATATAGTCCACCTATTCAATAACAAAGAAATTTGGGGCCAATTTGAGACCCTTCAACTTAGCTACAAAATTAAGACATGATTTGGGGCTTAATTATCTCCAATTATGTCAAGATTTGATCTAATTAGTCAATTGGTGTAATTAGATATGTGATTTAGGCCATATTGAGGGCCCCATGAACCTAAGTTATGGCTCAATACATTATACAGGAGGAAACATATGTCATAATTGATGCTTTAATTTATTATAAATGTAAATGTGGAGGTAATTGGGGTCAATATGAACCCTTTGAACCTAAATGTGAGTATAGGATGTGATTTGGGGATATAAATATATTAATATTTCCCCATGCATATCAAGCTAATTAGTTGATTTTTACAATCATTGATGCAAGTTAGATGAAATTCAACCCCATAAACCTTGTTTTGACTATATAATATGTAATTTGGGGTTTAATTGACCCCACTTTCATAATACCCTAAATGAAATATAATCTACCTATTCAATCAAAAAGGAAATAAAGGCCAATTTGAGCCCCTTGAACATAACTACAAAAGCAGGATGTGAGTTGGGGCTAAATTAGCTCTGATTATGTCAAGAGTTGATATAATTAGTCAATTGGAGTAATTAAGGACATTATTTTGGCCATATTGAGCCTCATGGGCCATATTAGAGTAATTAGCTCTGATTATGGCTTAGGGTCTATTGTTTAGGGTTTAGGGTTACAATTAGTTATTATAATTAAACCATGTGAACCTAATTGTAACTAGATAGAGAATGTAATATGGGGATCAATAAAACCTAATATCATAACACAATAAATTAAATAATCCACCAAATCAATCATGAAATAAATTGGTGTTAATTTGATCCCCTTAAACCTAACTAGACAAGTGTAAGATGTGATTTGGGGTTAAATTAGTCATGAATTGATATATTTAGTTAATTGGTACAATTAGAGATGTGATTCAGGCCAAATTGAGTCCATGAACCTAAATTATGGCTCAATCCATTCTATAGGATGTATCATATGTTTGAATCAACCCTATAATTTTATCATGTAAATGCAAATATGAAGGTAATTGTATAGGATTGCATGACATTTGTAGTCATATAAAATGAAAACAATTGTAACTTGAGCATGGCTAATGATATCCAACCCATTGGTCCTCTTATTTTCTCTCATGACCCTTTTAAGCTTGTTTTCATTGATTACCAATCATCTATAACCTTCTAGACTTGATCCCAATTGAGCAAGGACCCTCTTTTCATGACTAATCCATCCCCATAGGTCTCGTCTACCCAAGATAATATCACCCAAATTGGATAGGAGTGTCGATGCCATTATTATCTACTTTTTACACTATTATTTAAGATCATTTTAGCCCCAACAACCAATTCTTTTTGGTTTTCCATCCTTATTGTTGTCGACCTAACATGAAAAAGTTCAATCCATGACCAATAGATCCCTTTAAAATCTCATTTAAAGATCATTTTGAAAGGGTTGACAAATATCACAAATCAAACAAGAATACAAGAAAGACTACTCAAGCACATCTTCTTATTCTCTGCATATAACTATCTAATACTATTTATAGCTTATTCAAATCCTTACACCAATCCCTAGTCATCTCAATCACACCTATTTTAGAATTTCCTTGCATTCTCATATCACAAATACACCAAGAACATTCAAAGGGAGAACTACATATGGCTTGATCCATCCTCAAAGTATTGGTATGTAGGTAGTGTGCCCACACATGGGGTGTGAAGCACATCTAGTGCATATTACACACACTAACCCTTTTTCCCTATTTTTCAAAGTTTTATTCAAGTAAATTTAAGTCTTATAAACAAATAAAATCATCTCTACAAGGAGAAATATTGATAGTGAAGCTTCATAAATTCAGTGATAGTATCAGACACAATTGCTGAATAAAACCCAAAAAGCTCAAAATCTATGGACAACAATGCTAGACAAGGATTACAGTGTTGGTGAAACTCCTATCCAATCAAAAAAATAATTTTAGATCTCAATTTTTGATAGTCTCATAGTCCTACATAGTCAATATCAACCTCTATCTCAATTAGATTAGCATAGCTGCAAGCTAAGTTTGATTTCTCTCTATTTACATACTATTTCTAGAAAGTCTAATCAATAATCAAAATTAATAAGTGATTAGGTTAGTTATGTCATAATTATTTACTACTTTTACTACTTATACCCTTTAACTAAATTAGGAATAAAACCCCCAATATTCCAAAAATTGTTAAATCATTTGGTGAACCTGACTTACTTCATGTGTGCATAATAACCCTAGAGTAAAATTCATACTAAGTTTTTCTATAATTTTTTGAATTTTTACTTGAATATTAAAATAAAAAATTCATTTAAAATTTAAAAATTTAGTAGTAAATTTTACAATAATTTTCCTTCAAACCCTAGTTGCCCACACTAGGTCCCAGTAATTTTGCAATCATTTTTTGAATTTTTACTAGCATATTTAAATCAAAAAATCCATTAAAATTTTAAAATTTAATATTAATCATCAAAAATAATTATTTTTCAAAACTCTAGTTTCATCTATTAGGTCTTATTAAATCACTAATTCTCCAATAAAGTTCTAATTTTTTACTTGCATCTATAACTCATAAATTCACTTTTAATTCAAAAGTTCATTGTAAATTTTTCAAATAATCATCTTTCAAAACCCTATTTACCTACACTATATCCCATCACCTCTTGAGGTATCACCTTACATCTATAATTAGATTGCAATAATGAATCTCACCTATTTATGAATTTTTCTTACATTTCTTGCAAATAACAAAGAGACCATCATTGGTCCTATCATGTTTATGAATGATGAAGTTTATCATATGTTAATAGAAGGCTTTATTATTTGCATTTCATTATTATTTTTTATAATAAGGAATGATATTACAAAATTCAAGGCTAAAATTTCATAAGTTTTCAATATTTCTTTTGCATACTCTTTCTCTCTCATGAGGAATAATGTTCAATTATATTTTGATAAACACAAGAAATGTTATGATTTATGTCAAAATTTTCTATACATTAATGCACAATTTCGTATTCTCTATCGCTTCCTTTCTATTACTCATATATAAATTTTTTCAATTTTATCATGCTAAACACATTAGAAATATCATAGCACAAGTTAGAGTTCTTTATGCATCAATGCCTAGTTTCATACTCTCTATCCCTTGTTTGTTATCTCTAATTTGGAATGTTATCTATAATAATATTTCTATATAACTTATAACTCCACTTACATGCATTTTATCTGATATACATGGTTTCTACCTAGATGTATATGCCTCCTTGGCTACTCTTGTTTCAATATCATATTTCATGCGGAGGAAATAAATCACTTCTCCTCTCTCCCTCAAGAGGGTGATAGTTACTTTACCTCTAACTAGGTCCATGTTATAGCCCCTCCAAAAGGTGAAGCAACCTATACTATTGTTCTTAATGAATACATTCATCCTATACCTCTTCAAACCATCTTTAACAAATGTGCTTACATGTTCAATCAGAAGCAACTAGGGTTTGCATTTGTGAAACTCTAAGAGATAAAATCACCACTATGAGCAAGATAATATCAAATTTACAAACATAGAATCAACTATTACATAAATTTTTTATAACAATGAAAAATCATATTTAAATACCAAAAGCCTCAAAGGCAACCTAGTGTCAATCATGTACATGCACCTTCACCTAGTCAATTAATTACAAGCAATCTTACATATCAAAACAAAAATCATAAAAAAGTAACTCTACAGCTAATGATTAAAAAAACATTCAAATATAAAATAAGAGTTAAAGTGAGGCATTAAGGGAAATGCTTAAATATAAGTTGATCAAACTACATCCTCTTCATCTAGTGAGAAGATCTAGATATTATTATGCATATCATAGAATGCATGGGCATCACACAGATTCATGTTTGGCATTTAAAACACATATATAATAGATAATTGCTAATGAGGACCCTATACAAGGTAAATCATTCAATCAATCCATAGTGACATAGAAACATATTCATAAAGGGTCAAATTTAGAAATAGTACAAAAGTGGTTAATAAAGCATAAATTAGAACAATAAAAGGATCAAAAATAAAAATTAGAGCAAGAAACAATAACACAAGCACATGTAAAACATGAAAAATATGTAAATCTACCTCTCCAAAATGAGGCTCAACTTTCCAAGTAGTATGGGTTTGATAAAAAAATATCTATAATAGTTTATTTATCAAGGTTAAGGGTTGGGTAAGCATGCTCAAGTCATCACTACTCCTATTCTATAAATTGATAATGTTCATCACCAAGGTTTGAGATTTATTGAACATCCTAAGGCAAATCATTCATAAACACAATTTATCAAAGGAAATTAAATAGATACAATAAAGTTCAACACTGGCATTCCATTGGTTCAAGATCAAGATGATAATGATGAGTGGAATAATATAGGTTATTATGATTTTCAAGATACCAACAATGAATTTGAATATTCAAAGTCATATTCATAGCCATTCCCTCATGCTTCACAATCATGCACAATTACTTTTTTTGATACAAGACACCATGATAGGGAGTCTCCCATGAGACTCATTAGTCAGTATCATTTTTCTTAGTTTTTCTTGTAAATACCTTATTTTCAATTTATTGCACATAGTCTTCTCATGATTGATTGTACATAGCTCAAATCTCAAAAAATTCAAAAACATTCAAACATTTCAAAATACAAAAATATGAAAGTAATCCAGAAACACCAAAAACATTTCAATTATATGCATCATCCATGCTTTACATTACTACTATCATGATAGAATTACATTTATTATTTTATGTTATTGTTTGTTAATTTATCTACATTACCATGCTTCACTTGATCTTCTTTGAGTGTGTACAGTGACTTATAGCTCCTTTAATGCTTCACTCTACCCATTGAGAGGGCATCCTAAATTTACATCGAGACACATATCAATATACATACCCACTAGGGGAATATTCTACATGATTACACCATTAAAGTTATATCATTCCAACACCACATATTATAGATATGATGTTGATGTACATTACTGACTAGCTTACATAGATTACTATATCGACACTCACTAGTATATAACACTTGTGTATTTATTATAATATACCTAGTCTTGTACTAACATTTATTTCATACTTTACCTCTTTCCTTGATTAGTTATATGTGATTGTATTTCTAGTTATTACATGCTTTACTTTCTTGCTTAGCATATCTAGATTGTTTGCAATTCTTAGTTCCTATTTTGTCTCCTGTATGTGCCTTAGGACATTTGCCAATTTCCTTTGATTTTATGTCTTGTATGTGCCTTAGGACATTTTCCCATGTCTTTTTCATGTACTATTCTATGTGATTACGGCTTTCATTCCAACCTTACTTGTTTTAATTATATGTGTATGTGGCATTTTAACATGCCTTGTATGCTTGCTTTTTAGTTTAAGTGACATATGCCCATGTCCCTTATTTTCTTGGCTCCTTGACCACCATTGTATGCTTATTTCTTCTTTCCTTGTGTGCTTTTTGCTTGTTTTATTCTCATTGTTTGCAATGTCATGATCCACAACATGCATTATCTTGCTTTCTTGGATGCCATGATGGACATCATGCTCCATCCATCCAACTAACAACTAACTAGACTTTCATTTATAATTGAGTACATTGCACATGTTATTAAATTATTACATCTATCTAAACATACTCTTTTTGATCTAATGATATCTTAATAAAAATCATGCTATATTTTGAGATATCTTATCAATTATCATTGTTATACCATTTATCTTTACAACATAACACACTTGCAGGGCTCTTTCTTCTGAACATGGTCATTGTAGGGTCTTCATTCCTAACCTAAAAAAAGGGGGAAACAAATAGGGTTTTATATTAGAGATCATATGCTCCTAATGGTCAAAACAACAACATTAAACACACCCAACATAGCAACTAGACATAAAAATAGTCAGAATAAACTAGGTAAATAATCAAGAATATAGAATAATAATTAGATTTGGTAATATAAAATAGTGCCCAACTTGGACAATAGCACTGATGTCACTATTTTCCACTTTTGGTGTTCCTATCCAAACAACAGAAAAACTAATTTTTCCCAAAAATAAATAGAAAGTTAAGTTTAATTATAGTTTTTTAGCTATAGTTTAGACTAGAATCAATAGTTTCAATACATTTTTTCTTAGAGAATCTAGATATAAGGGGCATCATGCAAAACATGATGGTTCTCATTTCTAGTTTTAGATAAGGTAGTTGGTATAACATCCAAATCAGAATCCATGTTCTAGACACCAATGTTTGGGGGCAATATACGTGGCACATTTGTTTTCTTTTCTTTCAAAGTTTAGCATTACCTAGTCATTCTTAATAGTTTCATGCCTTATTCCATCTATAGGTGGTTGGAATCATTTTGTAATGGATTTAATACAAGCCTATCTTCCCAAGTTGCTAAGTTCTTGAGTGAATTTCTTACAAGCCTGGTGCACTAGTTAAGAGTGGCTTTTATACAAGCCTAATATCCATCTTTTAGAATGGCCAAGAGTGGCCTAGTTTTTATTATAAATTTAGCTATCCATGTCAACATTGTTATACTATAGTACATTCATGGGATTTAGGATCCATCTCATATGACATACACTTCATATGGATATCATTTCATATCTTCACTTCATGGGGTAAAGATGGATCTAAAGGTTTAGCTAGACTTTATATTCTTGAGTCACCTATTCCTAGGGATTAAAAATATAGTCTAAACATCGATCAACACATGCATGACCACCTAGTTTCACTTAGTAAGAAATGATGGAGCTAAAGAGCCATCCCTTGCATTATTGAGCCACTTTTTAGGGAATTGAGCACTCAGATCTATTCATGATATTACTCTTGGTATAACATCATATAGCATTACTCAACATTACTTACCATTACTCAAGACCACTGAGCATCATAATAGGTTTTGTATTGGTATGCATACCTAGTGAGGTGTATTCATTGTTTTTTCTTCCTCTCTTTTACCCAAATTTGTACATACTTATTTTAGATATAGTGTATCTAGTAAGAAATGATTTACTCTTTGCTTTCTCTTGTAGATTTACACTTCATAATGTGCTCTCTCTATGTACACTTAGCATCACACAAGCCTCATGAGCTTCACCCTTGTAGGTAAGTTTAGTTACACTTTATTTTTTCTTTTATCCTAGTGTTTCACTTTGCTATATCATTAAAATAAAGAGGGGACAAATATGGTTATATAAATTATAAAAATTGGTAACTTGAGCATGGCTAATGACACCCACCTCATAGGTCCTAATTACTTTCTCTCATGACCCTCTTAGGCTTGTTTTCATTGATTCCTAGTCATCCATAGCCTTCTAAACTTGATCCTAGCTAAGCCAAGACCCTCTTTTCATGACCAATCCATCCCCTCAGGTCCCATCTACCTAGGACAATAAGACCCAATTAGGATAAGAGCATCGATGCCACTATTGTCCACTTTTTGCACTATTTTCCAAGCTCATTTTTAGCCCAAATGGTCAATTCGTTCTAATTTTCCATCCTTATCCTTATTGGCCTAATGTGAGTAAATTCAATCCATGACTAATATATCCTTAAAAAATCCCATTCAGAGATCATTTTGAAAGGGTTGGAAAATATCACAAAGCAATCAAGAATACAAGCAAGACTACTCAAGCACATCTTCCTTTTCTCTACATATAGCTATATAATACTATTTCTAGTTTATTTGAATTCTTACACCAGTCCCTAATCATCTTAAGAACACCTAATTTAGCATTTCCTTGCATTCTCATAGCACAATTTCATCAAGCACTTTAAAGGGAGAACTACATATGGCTTGATTCCTCTTCAAAGTATTGGTATTTAGGTAGCATGCCCACAAAAGGGGTGTGAAGTATGTCCAATGCATCTTACACACACTAACCCCTTTCCTTATTTTCTAAAGTTTTGTTCAAGTACATTGAAGGCTTAGAAATGAATAAAATCAATTCTACAAGGATAACTATTTATAGAAAAGCTTTACAAATTTAGAGATAATATCACACAGACCTACTAAACAAAAACTAGAAAGCTCAAACTCTCAATACAATAGTGTCAGATGAGGACTAAAGTGTTGGTGCCATTCCTATCCACTTTCAAAACTTCTATCTAATCAAAAAATGAAGTTTAGATCTTATTTTGTGATAGTCTCATAGTCTTGCACAATCAATATCAACCTTTGTCTTAGTTGGATCAACATAGTTTCAAGCTATGTTTGATTTCTCTCTATTTACTTGCTATTTTTAGAAAGTCTAAACATAAATTATAATTAAAAAATTAGTAGGTTAATTATGGCATAATAATTGACTAATTTTACTACTCAAACCCTTTAACTACATTAGGAATAAAACCCCAATATTCCCAAAATTGTTATAACAACATTACAATATAACATAAGATTGCATCACATAATATAATCATATATCATAATAATATGATATATTGCTATATATAAATAGTAAATATAATGTGTAAACATTATTATTAAAATATACAAAAACTCTTTGTCTAACATTTATTTTAAAGGTGTTTAAAGATTGTTGATCCCACTTAAGTTCTATGCACATTATATGATTTTAATGATGAATACAAAATGAATTAAATTATTATTTGGGACCCCACCATCAAAAGGAATCAAATTGTTCTTTGTCTATTCATGTGTGATGGTTCTCATTCATGGAAGAGGAAGTAGTTAAAGCACAAAACACCTAATCAATTACAAGAGTTGAGAGAAAAATAAAAGGTTTGAGTTTAAACATTTATCTCAAGACAAGGTACAAAAACATTCCCTAATAAACTAAAATTTGTAGATAATGATGAAATTGTCAATGATGAATTGAATAATAATGATAAATGTTTACCTAATAGTCCAAATTATGTTGCAAGTCCATATTTAATGTATAAAGTTTTTTATTGTTTTGACAATGAATATATGCATCATGATTTAACCCCTATCAATGAATAAAATTTCAGGGAAACACAATGATGATGAAATTAAAAATAGATAAAATTCCATGAAAACACTAAAAAAATAAAGTAATAATGAAGAAAATATTAGTGAACATAATGATTTTGAAAAACTCAATCAAAAAATTCAACCATTAACAACACCTCCAAGTATTGTGTATAGAAAATGAAAGTACTTAATTTAAGTTTATGAAAATATTTCATAACCCATGTATAACAATTCTTTTGATTACCATTCAAGAAGACTAGCTAAAACTTTTGGGATAGCTTCTTTGATAGATTATATTTTGATAGTAAAAGCTATCAATTATTTGTTTCATTAATGAAATTAATTAAGACACAATGTACACCCTAATATTAAGAATATATAACATGGGTGATAAAAAAAATAAATTTGTTGAAAATATACCTGATGCATATCATATTATAGGTTTGAAATCATGAAACAAAAATTATGATGTTACTCAACTTATAATCATAACTTGTGTAGTAAGTGATAAAATAGGGAAACTATGATTGACTTAAAAAACTATCTGAACATTGGACATAAATAGAAAAGCATTAATGAAAGTGATTGAAAGACACTGAAGACTTAGTCATTCCAAAAATACTAAGATTTGGGAATTCTATGGTAGATTTCAATGGAATTATAAGGCTAAAGTTGATGCTCTCAAATATTTACTTGCATAATTTTGGAAAGACAATACAAGAGTTTCACCCAATACAAGAGATGTAGTGAAAAGAACAGTAGGTTATTATAATATTGAATGAAATTAGAAACATTTATTGGATATGACCTAAATGCAATTGTACTCTAAGTTTTTGGAATAATATCCACAACTTTATATTAACAAAAGATATTTTGAGATGGATAAATTATTTGATGTAAAAATAAATCACACATGCACCACTGTTGTTTTAGGGAACATGCTAGATTTTCAATGCACTATGATGATTTCACCATATACATTTTAATTTGCATAATGATAAATTTTTTAAAGAATGTAGCATAAAAATTTCACCAAAGTTAGCTAGATAGTTTATTCCAACAATTTTTTCATGAAAGACTAGATGGACAGTTCTTTTATAACAAAGCTTGTTTGGAAGGAAATTATAGTATTTGTGGTGGATTGTCAAAATAAAAAAATGTATCCATAAAGAGAGTACAAGTGCAAATGGACACAAATTAGTTGGTTTGAGAAAAAACAAATTTGTGTCTTATTAAGTAAAAGATGTAAAATAATCTAAAAGGTGTGAGCTAGTAACAAAATAGATACTTATTTCATAATTTAAACTCAAAATCAAGGAGGAAATTATTTATTAGTATGTAAGGCATACACACAGTGCTAGATGGTTCGATGAAAATTACAAGATAAGAAAGGACACATTTCCATTTGGTTCAGGTTTTTCAATAGTCAACATTGTTAATAATTACATATTCAACGCACAAATTAAAGTTTAATCATAATATTGCAACTCAATATAGGTTATAATATTTGTGCATATAGAATTCATTCATGCACCTGATAGTATAGATCAATATCAAAACTTATTAAGGGAGTACCATTTCTATGTTAGGGTTGATTGATCACATAATACATATTATGTGAAAGGTTATTTTGAGATGTTCTATAGACAATGAATGAGAAGAACATTACTTTTAATCAACATTACATTTGGTTAGACAATTGCACATCAAAATTTAATAATGCATAGATATTTTATTATTGAGAATCGTCTATGTTACCACTAGTGTATAACCTATTTGGATTTTCATTGTTTCTATCCATGGAAAAGGGGAACATGACTATGCTAGAGCATGTGTAAAAAGAGTCATTGCAAGATAAGAGTTAAAGTTTGAATATGGTGTTATTTTGACTAATGTAAAAACCATTTTTGAATGGTATAATGAAAAATTAATTCATGGTGCTTAACAAAATTCTATTGTTTATAGACATTTTTGGTTGATTGAGGAAGAACACTTGGAAAAGTTTGAATATTTTATGACTGTAATTAGATCAAGTGATGTCCACTCATTTTCTAGAATAATTTTAGGTTATTAGACTACTCAAACAATAAACTTGACATATTTATGTTATTCATACATATACTCATTTTATAATGAGTGTGAGTCACAATAGTGGGTAGATGAATGAAGTTGTAGACTCTAATTCTAATCAACACATATCCAGTTACACTAGCATTATAACTTATAGATATGGCATCATCAAATGACTTTAACCATGTATCTGATTTAGTACAACTTGGTATAAGATTAATCATTATATATTATTTATTCTCATTATCTTCTCCATAAAATCATTAAATATTTTGTTTTTTGTGATATAAGGAATGATTTTGAAGTTAATTCTAATGAGGAAAATGAAGAGGGAACATATTACTAATTATTTTGGTATTTAGGGGAAAATAAAAATATACTTCCCTAGTGATAGATGGAAAAACATTGACTATCCCACTAGGGTTATGGTAGTCACTAGAACTTGGCTTTAATGATATCATCTAATTTTTTTTAGATGAATGGTTATTTAAAGACTTTGAAACACATAGGAAGATATGACACTATTAAAAATTGGTTCTTGCCATAAATATTCAATTGGTAAAATATCATGGGAGTCCATTAAATGATAATATATAGAAATTTTGTCAATCAAACCATGAATTTATTCTTGCTACTATCAAGAGTAGAGCAGATCCTAGTCGTTCATTTGATTGAAATTCAAAGGTATGTTGACTTGTCAATTCTGGATGTATTTAATTTTACCAAATTTTATTTATTTTATAGGTAGTACATTTAAATTTCATTTTTAATTACTTACTAATATTTTTTTGTATTTTGGTGGTTCTAAATAGGTTTTCACATTCATGCAATTGGCATTATTAGTAAAGAAATTCATAGTGTTTAAAACTAAGAAAATATTAAGATACTTGTACTTATTCATTAAATAGATGAAATTATTAAGGATATAATGGGTAGTATGTCTATCGATCAAGCATAATTGGAGGTCAAAAAAATGGTCTTGAACATTATCCACCACCCCATGCATGTTGGCAATGCTAGTTTCAAGGCACAAAGCACTATGGGAATAGTTCTATGACTTGAACTTTAACTTTGACAATATTTATTATTAGTATTTTCACACTCTTAAACATGGTATTTTTTAGGGGTTATGTTTCACCAATTGGGTATATTTTTAAATTTTCTTAATATTTTAGATTCACCAATGAAGAAATTTTTGAAAAAATATTCACCAAATTTTCTTATAAAATGTCTATAAAATTGTTAGATTCACCAAACTATTCATATATTACTACTAAATTATATGTTATTCCTTAAATTTTCCAAGCGTACTTTTGTTCCATAAATTTAAATAGAAAAATATTCACTTATAATTATATAATTCCAAAAAAAAATCATTCCTTAAAAAATACCGTACTCCTAAACATTAGTGAAAACACACTTTTGGGTGGATTTGGATGTTGTGATCATGGGATCATGTGTTATTTGGTTTTATATGCATGTTATAAGTGATGAACTTATACATGTATGTCTCAGAGGTATAAATCCTATTTAGAGGATAATAACTTATCTCTTTAATGTATAAAAAGTTGCACTTTAGGACCTGCGACTTAACTTGTGCCACAAATTAATACTTAAGGTTCTATTGACGTGATCTACGGTGAAATTAGATGGATTTTACACATATGTTAGGGTTTATATAGTTCATATAAATTACTTATGCTTTTAATTTTATGCATGCCTGAAGTAGGCTAAAAAAATTACATTTTTCTATCCTGGGAAGGGCATTCTTGAGGCTGGAATGGGTGGTGGGTGTATCCAAATGAAATAAGATAAATCAACAATTTCTCCTACTTATTAATATCCCAAATTTAAGAAGGTAATAAACTAATTATATGCTTATAAATACTTTTTTATATCAGAATCATGACCAATTACTGATTTGTTAAACCTAAGGGATCTTTACTTATACAATAGCAAAAGAGAGGTTTCCAAAAACTCTAGTCAAATTCTATCATGTAATAACTAGAACTAGGTACTATAATCAGATAAATATAAATTAGTTAATACAATAAACATACAAACTAATTTAGTGCTCACAAAATCTTGTGGAACAAATGGACAATATAAAAAACAAACAAAGACAATCTTATTCAAGACAATATAGAATGTAATTTAAGCAAGGAGAGATAAAATTCAATTCATTAGTTTCTACAACATCTACTTATCAAAATATTAAGGGATATAAATATAATTACCTTGTTGAAGTGAATGTGTCATGCCTCAATATCTCCCTTAGCTAATGGTGCTTACGAAGAGGTTATTGTGGCTTATGAGGATCACAAGGATAGATTATCTCATTGATACAAGATTTATCCTATGCATCCAAACCTTCCTTAGTAAAATTTTTAGTAATCCAAGGCAAGAAACTAATCAATTAAGCTTAAAAATGATATTATTAGTATATTTTTGAGTTGTAATGATGTGAAATTGAATGACCCTCTATTTATAAATTAAGTTAAGAGGGTATTTATAGCCAAGTATTGACCCTAAACCCTCCCAAGAATTTAGCCAACAAGGTTAGTTAGATTGACCTTATTGGGTGAAAAATAAATCCATTAGGCCTTAAAATAGGTCAATGGAGTTCTAGAATGTGTGTTAAGTCCCAATAAGGTCAATCAGGTAGACGTAGTAATAAAATGAAGAAAATGAGTGTTACTTAGGTATGGGCTATTTAGATGGTGAATTAATTAGGAGAGTGTATATGTTGGTTTGTATTACTTAGGTAATTGTATAATGATAGATTTTAGTGGTTTTACGTAATATTCTAGGGGCCAAAAATATTATGAAACATGAAAGTTCTACCAACCACTTTCACATTGTATAAGAGATTAAGATTTGATGATTTATTATAAGATATAAATTATTAATAAGTGATAGAGTTAAAAAAAAATTTGTAGACATATGCCCCACTCGAAGCTCATCTCATGTCATGTATTTGTAACATGGGATGGTGAATGGAGAAATAACATTGCAACACACAATGTTGAGCTAACAAATTTTAGTAAATAGTGGGAAATAAATGGAAGTAAATAATTGTAAAATACATAACTTCACTTACCTTGTAGAATAAAATTTATGTGAGAAGCAAGTAGAGGTTTCCAATGTAAAAAACATTAGGTGGACTTCAAAAATGAGTTTAAATTTGAAATTTAAAAAAAATATGATATAAGTATAGAAAAATTATCTATGTTATCAAGATTTTATAACTTTTTAGGATTTTGGAAAAGAGCTTGTAGAAACATATTTATGATTAAAACACTACTTTTTTTGGTAAAATATTTGACAACTAAAGAATTTGTAGATTTTAAATATAAATAGGATTTCTAACTTATCATTTGTAAATTTAATATTTTAAGAAAACCAGAGCTCTATGCGACCAAAAGAGTGATGAGAGAGACTATGGCATGAATATGAGGATCATGAGGTGGAGGACATATAACAAAGGACTATATCATGATCTAGGTATGTAATATACTAAATTTTGATTTTTTTCAATTTTGATCGAAACATTAGGTAAGTTTGGAAAACTAGGTGTTAGGTGAAATCTATGTAGCATAATTTTACACAAAAAAATTTAGGTTAGACTATAAAGTGAGATGATAAATGGTTGGGGGTGAAATGGGTTAAGGCATTAATGACCTATAAGTGAAAAATCATCGCATAAATTGAATAGGCTCAGCCAAGCCACGTAGTTAGAAATGAATAGGTTAATAAGGGTGGTTGATTGTATAACAATGGGCCAATGTAGTTCAACAATAGTTGGTCAGGTGTGTGTAATTAGGGAGATATAGTTTGACATTGTTTAGTGGTCCAAATTCAGACATTCTAGTCAATATAGTAATGTTTGTAAGTGGTTGATGTAGTTTAAAGGAGTGTCTAACTTCATAAGAAGTGGTCGATATAGTACAATTAATTAGTCAAATTATTATAAAGTGGCTAACATAGTTAAGTTGGTTGGATAAATTTATATGAAGTTGGAAATTTAGGTTAATTTATAATAGTGGATGATGTAGTTAAATACCTAGTTGACTTAGTATAAAATTAGTGTTTGGCTGACATAATTAGTTATCTTGATGTTTTAGTAAAATAGTAAAATGTCAAAATAGGTCGAAGAATTATTTAATTTATATGTGTTTTTGAATTTTTATGATGTATTTTTATTAAGAAGGGAGATGCACCCCATTTAGATCTACTCTATACATTAGGGTTCTATCTATTGGGGGGGCCTATCTATCTATCTATATATATATATATATATATATATATATATATATATATATATATATATATATCATGGTGATGCAATCAAATTTATAATAACCATTCCCTAAAGTGGAATACTAATACATACTTTGTTGGTTGATATTTTATAGAGGTGATGGATACTCTAGTATTTAATGGACGTCATATGGTTACCATGTTTATTAGAGAGATTGATAGGCAATGTTCATGCATAGATAACTTTTTTTGGGCTTGAGAGGGATTATGCAGATGTGTTGTATCCCATTGAATGTTGACTTAATCAACATGTTCTTTAGAGCATCAGAGTGACTAAAAAACACTTTCATATGGGTTGTGGATAAGGATACTATTGAGGTTTGTATCACCCTAAAGGATGTTCATGCGATTATCAAACTTCATATTGTAGGAACTCCTATGATTTGTGTTACCCTTGACATAGGTCTTGAGAGATGAGCCATAACCCTATGGGTTATCAATTCAAAGAGATATTTTGATGGATTACAATTACATATATTTGATGTTTATGTATCAATAATTATCTATATTTATAAGGCCATTATTGGCCTTCTAACATTTCATATGATCTATCACAAGTTAGATGGGAAAGTATGATTATATATGGTTGCATTATGTTTTTCTATACTACATGTTATTATGTATGACCTAGGGTCTTTTATTTGGGTACAATTAATTCATGATATCTATAATATTATTTTATGTTGGTATATGACTATGGGTGTTATGATTTTACTTACTAGTTGGATATATAAGATATTTATTATGTATCAGCCTTGGACTTCCCCGTGCTATAGATGATAGTTTACCTCATGTTTTGAACTTGTGAAAGGAAAATGTATTATAGGTTGTACCTCATATCACATGGTTTTAGACTATGATGTGAAGAGATATTGTTTGGTAGCCATATGAAGGTACTATACATAGTTGTCCTTCATGATCAATTATTTTTCATAGACTGACATATGTTCATATTAATAGACATATAATTGGTGGGTAGATTTATATCATGTTGCGCACCTACCTAGTCATCTAGGGTTTCTAGATTTAGTGTAACCTATACTGGTGCCCACATATTTAGCATCATGTGTGAGGGAGTAGAGAGGTAGTGGAGGTGTAGGAGTGCCTATAAAATGTACCTATTATTTGACCACATTAAGATATACATTAGATAGAACGGTGATGATGATAATAGAGAGAGGCTAGACTAATTGATGAAAAATTAGTTATTATGATAGAGGACTTGTAGGTGGTGATCATTATTCCACATTAGGTTTCTTACTTACCAGCATGGGTACCATGATGATGGAGACATCGATGGATGTAGATGTAGATGGAGGTAAAAAAGGAGGTTGAGTAACAAATAGAGGTAGGTGATTAGGGACATCTTATTTCATAGCCTTAATAGAGTTGGTTTATAGAGAGATAGATTTAGAGTGGACCATGACATGCTCACATTATCCAATCTAGTTTTATAGTACCTCAAAGGCATGATCCAATGGAGATACTTGGTGGACATGCTAATCGGGAGACAATTTTTGGTAAGTTTTTTTTTTATTATGTAGTTGATGTTTTCTTAGGTTTGATAGTTTTATATATAAATTTATTTTGTTAGTTATTTTGGAGATATATATGTGGAATAAAATGTACATTTGGTTTTTTGCTTTTTAGATACTAAAAATGAGGATTTTATATGATTCATGATAGTTCAAGAAACACATCATTATATTGTTGATGATGTGTTATTATATCATTATATTATCTATATGGTTGATACTATTGTTCCTTCTTACCTAGTGTATTCTAGTTGGTTCCAATTGGTTGATGAAGTAGTGAAAGAAATGCATATATGATGAAAGACATCATAGTTACCACTAAGACTAGGTGATGGGGAGTTGTAGGCATAGAATACAATGGACAAAGAGTGGGTTATCCATATGGTGACATCTAGAGATTTGAGACATGTTCAGGTCCAAGTGGAAAATCTAGAGGGATAATTAGAGGGCTTACATTCATGCACAAAGTCACTATATTACACTATCCATAGGGATAATCCTAGGCATCAATGGGTAGTGTGGCATGACCACTAGAGGGGTAGGGTAGACCATAACCATAACATTGTTTATTGTATGATGATCATTTCATGGTATTATATTCTATAAAATACTTGATCCATTTATATATACAAATCTATGTTTGTTTGTTATTATTCATGGATATTATAGATGTATTTATTTCTTATTTAACACATGTTTAATTTTTTATATATCTTATGAGAAAATATATGATGTATTTTTTATTCTTTTCTAGTAATTTGATAACAAATGCATGGTTAAGAAAGAATGATAAAAAAAAAAGTAAAAATGTATAAATGTAGTGTATATAAAGTTAAATAAAATGTAAAACACACTAAATCATGTTGGTAATCATGTGAAATGTTAAATAAAGGAATTTTTAAAACACACTAAGTCCAATGTGAAAGGCATGTAAGAAAAAATTAAATGAAAAATATAAAACACACTAAATCAAGTTGAGAAGCATGTAAGACATAAATGAATTGAAACCATAAAATGTAAAACATAATACATAGTAAATCAAGTTTTGAAGTATGTAAAATGTAAATAATTTTTAAACAGTAAAATATAATGTAAAACACACTAAATCAAGTTGATACATGTGTAAAACATAAATGAGATAAAATAATAATATGTAAAACATACTAAATCTAGTTGAGAATTGTGTAAAACATAATAAAATGAGATATAAGTTTTTAAAAATGTCAAAATTAATAAGTATAATTATTTTTTGTGACTAATCATTGTATGAAGCTTTGAATATACTTTGTGAGGAAAGCCTAGTCCTATCTAAGGTCTTACAATTCAACTCACAAAGGGAAAACAAATAAGGTAAACGCTAATAATGGGAAATAATTTTATCGGTGATAAGAGGATGTTTGTGATGAAGGCATGGTCCTATCCAAGGTCTTATACTATAAACTCACAAAAATTAAAACCAAAGGGGTATGATAATATACAAAACCACATTCATCAAGGATAAATACTAGGAATATTGTAATGAAATAAGGAATGGAGAAAGCTTGGCATAGGTGTTTATAATAAACCTTAGTAGGCATGAGGCATACTAAGTAAATAAGTAATCTCTAAGAATTTATTGGATGCCAAATTTAAAATATATTTATTCGTAATAAACACAAAACTTTGTGTGGAAATAAGTGGAGTACTAATATCATCTCATGGATATTGTATATATAGGAAGATTAAAATGGTTATACCTTCCCACAATGTGATCCCCATTCCTCAAGACCCGTTATAGAGTCTTTGGTATACTATGAATATTGGGTACTTGTGTGATAAATTAGGTAGCACTAGAAAAAAAAATAGATCTCTTATCCTATTTTACTAGCCTACCACACCTTAATATACCTCAGCTCTATCATGAGGCCAATTTTGGAGTTTGAGATTTAACTAGGAGGAACAAATGTGTTAAGATATGAATCACTTCTTTTGGTGTGATTTTTTATTTTCAATGTCTATATTTTCATTTTTTTTCATTTTCTTTTATTTAAAATTATGTGGGTTTTAAATTTGTATTGTTTTTATTACTCCTCCTCCATATAGATTTGGAATAACAAAATACGAGTGATAAAATTGACAAACACAGAAAAGATTTAGGGTTTGGTTTATAGGATACAAAATACTTATAGATTTGCTCATGTTAAAAAATAATTACTCTTGCCTATAAAATAATATTTGATCTAAAGACTTACCATATGTGTTCTTAGTATGAAGGGAAAATAAGGGGCAAAATAGAGATTGAAGAAATCTATGTATAAAGTGACACAATGAAAAATATGTTTGTTAATTGATCATATGGTAAAGATAGGGTATTAAAGGGATGTGTATTTAGAACCATGTCACAATAATAACTACCCTTAAACAAAATGACAAAAAAATACTAAAGTATAAAATAATCTAAATAAATTAAATGATAATGAAGTTATTTCATGAAACATTAAATTAATCCATGAAAAAGCAATTAACCCATGAAACATGAAATTAAGCCATAAAGAATAAATTAGTCCATTAAACATTGTTAAATGATAAAATAAATATAAGATACATATATTCTCTTAAATCAAATCCAAATTACATAGTAATGTAATAAATAATGTGAAGAAACACGATGATGTGTTCATAAATAGTAATAAATCTCATTTAAAATATCGTCCATAACATTAGATACATATTTGTGTAGTTAAATGTTGACATTAATTAGATTCTCATTAACAATCATAGAAAGTCATGAAAAGACTTCTTAATGTATCATCTCTATAGAGAATTTAGTTATGATAGAAGAATAATGATGATCATGATGCATATCCTATATGGGATACTTGATGTGAGGAATTGATGTCTAACTATGAAAAATACCCTTAGATTTGTGAGGAGATGTAGGATATGGAGAAGGTGGATCATTTTTATATGAACATATTTAAAAATGAGATTGAATTGGTGAAATCATAGGCCATGGAAAGTCATGAAAGTGATAATAAAGCACTTGAAATTTATCTATATTTTGTGTAGTACACTAATTCCAAAGGTAGTAAACCTGTCCATATTCAGGGATGTATTCTATAAGTAACTTAAGAGATGGTAATCTCTTATTTATATAGGTGATAATTTGATTTATATATGGTGAAGGTTAGCTATCTATAGTAGAAATAGTGACTAAGGGTTATTACTATTGATGTGCATGATAAAACTTGACCCAATGATTGCTAACTTTATGGATATCATAATAAGGCTCATTTGCCCATTATGTTGGTAGAGGAGAAGGCTTAGACAAGGGTATTATGCCATCACTAGTAGGAGAAAAAATCATAATAGGATCATGTCTAGCCTATACTGCATCATGCCATGAGCTTAAAATAGGTTGGAAAAATGTAGATAACATATCTAGAAAAAGTAAGACAAAATGGTAATTATATAGAAAACCTATAAGGTCCTATCATAGCATAGTAAAGAATCATACTCAAAAGAGACTCATCAATAACTAGAGGATTAGTGTGTGTTTGTTACATCTTGGACCTATGAACATTAGAATAATAAATAATATTATGAACTAAATAATGAGAAGGAACTGCATGATTAGAACTAAGATAATGATATTAAGTATAACTGTATGTAAGTATCTTTACATTTTTAAGGATGTGCACATAATATGAACAGAAAAAGAGAGAGAGAGAGAGAGAGAGAGAGAGAGAGAGAGAGGAGAGAGAGAGAGAGAGAGAGAGAGAGAGAGAGAGAGAGAGAGAGAGAGAGAGAGAGAGAGAGAGAGAGAGAGAGAGAGAGAGAGAGAGAGAGAGAAGAGAGAGAGAGAGAGAGAGAGAGAGAGAGAGAGAGAGAGAGGGAGAGAGAGAGAGAGAGAGAGAGAGAGAGGAGAGAGGAGAGAGATCCAATTTATACATAGAGGTATGAAGGTATGGATGCTAATGAGAGGGGAAATAATTACCCATAGGAAAATATCAACAAACCAGAAGAAATGCACATAAAATTCTAGAATCATAAAGAAAGGTAAAATCAATTCTCATTAGTTAAAAGGCTCAAGAGACAAAGGTATCATGGAGGGAAAATTTTGGAAGCATTACTATGCTATTAATGCTCAAAAAAATACCAACCATTTTACAATATAAAACCCAAATTTTATAGGTAATGGGAAACCCATAGGTCATTGATTGCAATAATAAATATAGCTAAGAGAATTAATTTGAAGGTAAAAAATTGAGACACATAATCCTTCTAAAAATTAGATAGGGATGGTCAAATTTTATTGGGATCTTTATTACATACTTGAAGCATGGTGATGATCACCTCAAAATTGAATTTTTTAGCTTAACATCTTCTCTTATTCATTTTGGAGAAACCAATATTTAATAATTCAATGACCCCAATTTCATTTACAAGTCTTTATGTGCAATAAATTGGTTGTAATTCTCATGTAATTACTACCTTGGACTATTTTGGCATAATCCCACCACTTAGGCTTTCAATGCTACTCCATGCAGAATTTCATGTCATGCTTGTCATTAAGATTCTTCTTCATATTGTATGCCCTAGTCATTATCTTATCATGTTAGTCTTGCTTTTAGTTTAATACTTTTAGTTGTATTAGTAATAAATTCAACAGACTCAAGATTAGTTCATTTCACTATGCGAATTATAACACCCTCTTGAGTTATTTATCTCATAATCTTAGAATCATTGATCCACCATGTTTATATTCTACAAATCTTACTTATAATGGTCTTGATAGTTGAATGACCCATAAATTTTAGGCTTGGTGACTAATGGCATGGCACCATTTAACTCACCACATCTATTGTTGCTTGGACACATTACTTATTTATCACATTGAGCCTCATTTTTAGTCTATGTCCTCCACATTTCATATTTATAATTATTTTGGGTTGTCTCAATTACGCTCTTCTAGTTAGTTCTCTCTTGACACTATGTATCTTGGGCCTATTACTTTTATATGGATCCTTATCACTCCTTTGATTGATTGGGGTTTAAAATGAATGCTAACCATTCCTCTAATGGTGAAATGATTTTTTGTCAAGTGGTGACATTCCTCTCACCCACTACTCTAACACATAATTCTTGTTTACACAGACCACACTAGGGATTTGGAGTAGTGAGATTTCACCATATGTCATCCTCCTACTCAATCACTAGGACATGTCTCTGACATACTATTTGGGATGTACAAAAATATCTAGGAGAGAAATGTAGCATTATTTCACCATGTGGCATCATCCCACTAATCCACTAGCCTAGATGGATTTGAACTTTTATGGATATTTCTAGGTTATTGGGTCATCAATATTGCAACACGTGGAATCATCATACTTTCCCATTACTTTGATAATTCCATTGCCTTTCAAAGTAACTTTGAAAATAGACTAAGTGTCAAAAGCATTTGAAATGGACCAGGGCTATCAGGAGATCAACATGTCAAACTAGATAATTTAAAAAATTAGCTAAGTCCATTTTTTTTATGCCTAGAAGGTCTAAGAATGTTTTATGTTCACTGATAAGGATAGAAGGGAGGTTGGGGAGGATATTGTATGCTTAATAACTTCCTCAAAATTCCTAAGTGTTGAAATTCACATGGGCTTAACCTCATACTCATTTAATTTCCCCCAAACTTACTAAACTTTGACAACCTAGGGTTGTTCTAAAACATTTAGTTGAATTGGACATGGCTTCCCCATGGTGACCTAGAATGCTTAACTTTTTTGTGACCTCTGTAGTCTCTATTCATGCTAAGAAAGAATATAATAGCCTTTGAATCAATCCATCTGGCATGGAGTCATCTAGAATCCCTTGATCTTTCTCCTAACTTTGATTGGTGATAAAAACCCACTCAACCTTACAAATAACTAAGATACATTCCATAAGGATAGAAAAATAAAATAGCTACGTTGAATGGTAGTAAGAGGAAAGATAAATCTAAACTAACAAAACTATGCACAAGTTCTTGGAGGAAATGAAACTACTCTAAAAATATATCATGTACATATCACACTTGGGAAAATTTATAATTATAAATTGTTATTTACAAGGATATTCATTACCATCATAGATAGTGTTTTAGATGAATCCCATTCATTGGGATGAGAAATACTTCTATGTTTGGTCTTGTAATTTGGTATGCATTAGCTTGCTTGTAACTGATTATGGTATATGGGTTGCTCCATATAGATTAAAACTTTGTATTATTCCTAATCTTTACTCTATTTATGTCCCATTTAACTACCAAATCTCCTTTTTTGAGGATTATGTCAACATACCTTTTATCAAATGTTCTTTTTGTCTACACTTACTAAAGATCCATAGTGTACATGGACTACACCCTGAGTTCTTTGAGCTCAATTAGCTCAACCAAAATTACTATTATGGGGTCAATTTAAAGAAACTCAAATTGATGATCTAGCTATATTAAATTTAATTTAAGAGATGTAGGTAGCATTTATTCCCTTCCATAGACTAATATGAAAGGGGAAATCCACATCACTCTATTCGATGTTATTTGATCAACCTATAGAGCTACCTTGAGCTTGTCATTATAGGAACATTGATTATATTACATGGTTCATTTAATGATGTGAATGAGGTTCTTTTTAGTTAACTCAGCTAAACCTTACCTTAAGGGTAATAGTTTTAAAATGTGATAAAAATATGATATGTTTGACTAACCATTCATTTATCTTAGCTCCAAGGAAAGCCTATGCATTTTTCGAGATAATAGTAGCAGGGATACCAAATCTTATGAAAAGGCTTTCATAGAAATATATAATGGAAACCTCATTAGCTTATTTGATTATTTTTACCTCTATCCACCTCTTTAATTAGTCAATTACCATGAGGATCCACTTGTGTCTAGTGCTTGATGGAAGATTTATCATGCTGATGAAGTCCAAGACCCATTATACAAAGGGTTGATCAACTTGTATTGGGCATATGGGTAGGGCTTCCAATTTATGCTTACCTAAAAATAAGGTGTATATTTTTCAAATTTGAACTCATGTGTGTTCATCTTTTAATGGATTTGGCCAAGAATAGCTAGCTCACATGGTTTTGACCAAAGTGGTTTTAAGCAAGTAATGGCCTCTTAATGACCCATCATAGAATTCCTCAAGGATCTCGTTTACCTAATTATAGTATATGCACCATAGGAAAATTTCATTAATATATTTTTTTAAAATTTCATCACTAAAAAGTACATAATGAATGGATTGTAATATGAAATGTCTATGCTTGGATTTATTCAATCCATGCAAATACATATTGATCTAATAGAATATCATCATGATCTTAGTCTAGCTTATTAGGGTTCCTTGGTCTTCTGGTTAGCTCTTGTGTAATGCAAGAAATACACAATCTTAATTCTTCACATCCTTTACTATCTTCTCATAGAGTCCATTTCTTTACAATAGCTTGTTGATTTGTATGTTTTTGTCATATTAGATCACCTTTGTGACCCAACCTACTCTATTTTCATCGATGTCCTTACTAAGTAAGAACTCTTTTATACTCAAATATGAGACCATAAGATGGATATTATTTTTGGAGATCATATGCCTAAACTTCATGATCACTCTTATTATATTACGGGTGTACTTATATACCAGGATGTAACACAACTCATAATCCTTGAGAACATGGATAAATAAAGTGATAAGTTTCTCCAACTGGTCATTGTTCTACTACAAAAAGATGGGAAATACAAATTTATCTTTATCAAATGCATAAAGGATGAAATCCTTACCATAATATAGGTTTATTAATGTTGGATCCTCTATGGTGGAATGTTTGATGGCCTTGGAACTATTTAGCCTTCCTAACTCTAACTAAATGTAGTGTTCTTTTGGAAAATTGTTGTGAAGGGTTTGACTAGAGTTGTGAAACTTAGCACAAACATTCTAATGAATTTTATTTATCCCAATAATTTTTTGATAGCCTTCTTATGAATTGGGAGAGGGAGAGATATAATGGCCTAAACTCATTTAGGATCAATGGCAAGTCCCTTCTTGTAAATGATGTGTCCCAAAAGTTTACCTTTATACACTATGAATACACATTTTCTTAGGTTTAGAGGATCTATAACTCTTGAAGTTTTTTAAATACTTGTGATAGGTGACCCAAATGATCCACTGCATGTTTTGAAAAAATATTTATATAATCAAGGTAAAAAAAGATGATGTTATTAAGGAGTCCCTTGAATGTCATATCCATGGCCCTCTAGAAAGTGTCTCCTATGTTTGTCAAACCAAAGGGAATTCTTTGGTATGTGAAGGTACCCTACTTAGTGTTGAATGCTATTTTAAATTAATCATACTACCACACAATGCTCTAACAACCATACAATAATGAAAACCTTTCCACACCTATGACTATTTGTATAATTTTATCCATTGGTGGGAGGGGTAGTGGTCTTTTAGGGAGGCTTTATTCAAGTATCTTAAGTCTACACATAATCAGATCTCCCCATTATTCTTGCACATTAAGAATAGATTGGCCACCCATGAGGAATGTTTTTACTAAAAGTACTATGTTCGCCTCAATAATATTTGAGAGCTCCTTCCTCATTAAGGTCTCAAGCTTAGGGTTAACTATCCTATACTTATTTCTGATTAACTTGGCATTGGGGTTAAGATCAAGTGTATGATAGTCTGATATTGAATCAAATCCTTTGAGGTCTTTATAGGTCCATGTGAAGATATCATCATACCTTCTACTTAGCTCAATGAATTCATCAATTTTAGCTTGGGATCATACCTTGTTAGATTTTAGGAGCTTATCATCAGAGATTGCCATAGGCTTAATTATTTCCTCCTTCACTATCATGTTTTTCCTTTTTCCTTTTAATTGGTCATCAAAATTGAATATGCTTCGTACTATGACTAACCTTATATGTAGCTTACTTCATTTTAGTTGAATGATCTCTTTATCATATTAGGATTGGATCCATGATTTATTATTGTCAAATAACTCAACATTATCTTAGAATAAATTGATATTTTACGCATCACTTTCAAACACCTACCAATTTTTTGCATCATCTGGGACTATTGGTTTAACTACAATTTTTATGAGATACTCAGACTCACCCTTTATACTACATGAGAATTCATTTGTTTACCCATGATCATGATCTTATCAGCATCGTCATTTTATGTCATTAGTATTGAATTCATATTTAAAGCATTGAACCCTTTGATCATGTCCTATGCCCTATGTTTGCAAGCTGTTGGAATATATTTTTGGACATGTTCTTTGTTATAACCTAGTTTAACACCAACTCACTATCTTCAAAATCTTGAAACACCTTGATTCCTTTCTTATGTGCCAATTGGAGACCCTATATTGACACCTTATATTTAAAAACATTGTTTGTGATACCAAATTATAGTCTGAATGCATGGAAATATTTACCTTTTTGAGGGGATACTATTAAAATAGTGATTCCTCACCATTTTCTATTTGAGATCCATCAAATTATAACTACCATATGCCTTTGAGGTCTTTTTTTTACTTTACAAGGTTAGGAAACAAGGTTTCCTCCCTAAGAATGTAGTATGTACCTAGACATGTTTCCTCTACATTATCATCTGGGTTGCACTTTAAATGGTTGCAATCCCATTCTTAAATTAAGCCATCTAAAACCTCTTAAAGGGGTGTGTTATTGTCATGAAGAATTGAATTCTCCTCTTGGTAAAAAAAGTGTAGTTTGCATCAATTGGGATATGAGTGTATGGATCTATGTGATTATTCAAAATAGGTTTAGCCTTAATGGTTTCTTTGGTACTATATTTGGTCTCGAGTAGCATGCACGACCTATATTAGGATAAATACCCACCTATATTCATAGTGAAATCCTAGGATAGGAATATAATAAATTAATGGGGTAAGTCAATGATTATAGTGTCCTATGAAATGAAAAGGTTCAAACACATATGTAGAGTGATATTTAGATCCTTGACAATTCCTAGAGTTTTAACCATTGTTTTCTTTAATTGGTTGACCCTTTTTGATATGGGATCATATGATATGCTAGCATGTCTATGATTTTATTTACTATCACTGAGTTTCTCATGCCTAAATCTATCATAAAATTATGTGTGAGATGCTTACTAATGATCAAAAAGATGTGAATGGGGGAAAATTGTTATTTCTATGCACTTCTTCCTTAGGTTGACAAAGACTTGTGTGTAAAATAGGTATAGTCTATGATGGATGATGAGGTTGGAATATTTTAAATGAATTCTATAGTAAATTATTTTGGGAAGGAATAACAAGAGTGTCCCACATGTAAATTTTTAGGTTACTCTTCTTCATTTGCTTGACTATGTTAAAGTGGATTTGAGTCCCTTTAATTTTCACCTTTTAAATTATAGTCTCTTATCACACCTACCCATTAGTTTGGGGATATATCTCTCCCTATGCAACATGTTCTATGTACATTGAAGGTTGTGTATAAATTTTAACATGGGTATCTATGTGTTGGATATGGGGAACAGAAGTTGAAGGCATTGAATAAGAAGGTTTCCCCACCATTTTTTTATTTTTAAACCTTATGTTAAAATCCATTGGATTATTTTCCACACTCAACACCTCATTCTAATTCACATAATGAAGTATGTGGAACTGCCCTGCTCTTACATTCAAGTATGTGGTTTATCCATTAGTTGATATAAAGTATATGGAGGCCCCTAAGGTGGTGGTACATTTTATATTTTAGGTGCCTCATTTGTCACTCCATTCATGCACATAGATTGATCATGTAGTTGATAAAATGAATAACGCCATTCATAGTCCTACACCATATTATTATACATAGGCACAAGAGCTCTAGAGGTCCTCACATTATTATAATCTGGTGCATAATGTAGTCTATTATATGTGAGATGGTTCTGAACCTACATAACATGTTGGTAGGGATGCATGTTTGATTGATATTATTAGTTGAAGGATTAATAGGACCTTGGATATACAATTGTTTCCTTTTGATGTTTATTATCTCATTTCCAAAGCTCTTAAATAAGGACTTGACTTTGTATATCTAGTTTGAAAGCACAAAGGTTGATGGAAATGGTGGGTTGACAACAACAAGAATTGGAGATAGAGTCAGAATGAAGGGGTAAGGTAGGTGAACTTGTATATGGGGGCTCAGGATATATGAACATACGGGGTTCAGGCATAATTTTTTGTTATTGAATCAAGAAATATTATACATGCATAATTAAGTTATAGGAATCTATTAATACTTCACCACCTATATATTGGATCATTATGGCTACATTATTTTTCAATTCTCTCAAAAAATATAAGAATGTAGTGTAAAGATTTGGCCTTACCAAGAGTGGCACTCAATCCAAATCCCTTTAAAATTTGAAGTTGAAATTGACCATCTACTCATGTGGAGCAATTTTAATGTTCGTGATATGCTCCATTAGTGATAGGTGGTCACTCTTTTATTCAAGTTGTCTACACAATAACACACCCAACTTGTCCCAATTTTAAATAAAATTAAACATCAAAATTTGATTCCATTGGAGTACCATCCCTTTCAAAGAAGAGGTGAGGAGCTACATTTTGATGTTATATTTGGTCACATTGTGGATAGATAAAATATATGCAATATCTTCTATATCTATTGAGATAGTATAATTTTCTCTAGTAAAGTAGGGGATGATCTTAAGAGCAGCTATAAGAATATCATATTAGTAGGGGAGGATAATGGACTACCTCCATTAAAGGGAAAAAATAGTTGGTTTCTCTAAATAACCATGAATGGGATGGGGAAATATTCCTTTTTAAGTTGGATAAATCTACTAAAAGGAGAGGTAGAATATGCTCTTAGGGAAGATTATATTGAATTACTAGTTCCCCTGATAGGAGATAAGGATACTCTATCTCCTCTTCTTATATAAACTATAGGTAGCTCAATTAAATGAAAATTATTTCCCCTTGAAGATGATCTCATCTATCTTAGAATATAGATGGAAAGATGATATTTATGAACCAAAAATGTTTAGGGTCACTAGATGCTCTACATAGTGTCTTCAAGACTTGAGTATCTATGATTAGCACCAATATCTTAGCCAAAATTTTAATCTAGTCCCACCAGGTGTGCCAAAAATTATTATAACTCAAACCATGAACCCATTGAATTAGAATATGGTTTAATTAGACAATGGGATGACCCCCCAAGGTGTGGGACATTTGTTTTCCTTGGGAAGAACCTCTAGAGAAGTATAATTTCCTTATAATCTAAATTCATATAATATAGGATCAGCATGTAGGCATAAAAGAGCTGAACGGAAATCTACAACTAATCTTGAATCTAAAAACCATTGTTTATAAAAGAAAGGGGGTTGTTGAAATGTAAATAATGGTGATGAAAAAATATTAGATAGATCACCTCTATAGGATTTTAAGAACACACTACAACTACATAAAAGACAAAGCATTACACAATATTGAACATAAACACTTAAATTACATAAGTAATTTGTATGGATGTGTAGGACACAATACAACGCTAAGAGGGATGAAAAAAAGTGAATAAATAGTGCCTATTTAGACTGAGACATACACAAAACATGACCTATAAGGTATTTATCTAAGTTCTACACAAAGGTATGAAGGGATAGATGACAATGAGAGGGGAGAGAAATACCAAAATAAATTCACATATAAATTTAGAATCATGCAGAAAGGCAAACTCAATTATCATTAGTTGTAAGTCTCAAGTGATAAAAGGTTCATGGAGGGAAAATTTGGATAGCATTAGTATGCTCAAAATATTTTTGACCATTTTAAAATGTAAGAATCAACTTTTATAGGAAACAAGAAGTCCATAGGTCATTGATTAAAATTATAAATATAGTTGAGATAATTAATTTGAAGCTCATAAATTGAGACACATAATCCTTTTACAAATTAGATAGGGATGGTAAAATCTGATTAGGATATTTATTACATCCTTGAGGCATGGTGATGATCACCTCAAAATTAGATCTATTAGCTTGACATCTTTTCTTATTAGTTATGGAAAAACCAATATTTAATTATTCAACATCCCTAGTTTAATTTATGAGCTTCTGTGTGCAATAATGAAAATTTAAATTTCATGGAATTATTTCCTTAGAATATTTTAGCATGATCCCATTGCTTATTCTTTTAGTGTTTCTACCTAAATACTTTAATTCCATGCTTGTCATTAAGATGATTCTTTGTCATGTATGTCTTGGTCATGATATTGCCATGATGGTCTTGCTTATGCCTTAATGATTTTAGTTTTATTAATATTAAATTCAATAGACTTGGGATTATTAAATTTCATTGTGCCAACTACAATTTCCTCCTAAGTCATTTATCTTGTAATCCTATGATCCTTGAGCCACTATGTTATGATTATACAATTCTTGATTATGATGGTCTTGATGGCTAGACGAGTCATCAATTTTGGGCTTGGTAACTAATTACATGGCACCATTTCATTCATCACATCATTTATTGCTTGGATGCATCACTCCTTTATCCCATTTAGCCCTGACCATAGTCTATGGCCTCCATGTGTCATCTCTCTAATTATTTTAGGGTCTCTTAATCAAGATCTACCATTTTTTACTCTCATGCCACTATGTACATGGGGCCTATCACTTCCATGTGCATCCTTCTCACTCCTCCTCTACTTAGTTGAGGCTTCAAATTGATGATGATTGTTTCTTCTATGGTGAAGTGATATTTTGTCATGTGGTGACATCCCACTCACTTGACACTCTAATACATCACTTTTATTTCCATAAACCACCCCAAGGATTAAAAGTAATGAGATTTTCCCATTTGGTTCCATCTCACTCACCCACCATCTCAAAGCTCTGATATACTATTTGGGATGTATGAAAATCTCTAGGAGAGTAAGGTAGTGAAATTTCATCACATGGCATCTTCTCATTAACTCATTAAATTAGAGGTATTTGACCTTGTATTGATAGTTATGAGTCACCAGGTCATCAGGATTATAACATGTGGAATCATCTCACTTACTTACTTGACCACTACTTTACTAATGTCATTGCCTCATCGTGAAACTTTAAAAATAGACTAAGTGTGAAAAAAACATTTAAAATGGCTTGGGGCTGCTAGAATATTGACATTTGGAATTGACCAAGTTTTTCAAAATCAACTTTGTCCTTTTTTATGCAATGAATGTGGGATCTAGGAGTGCTTTATGTTTATAAGGAAGGATGAAAGAGAGACTAGTGCATGCTTAGAAATTTCCTCAAAATGTTAAAGTGTTGAAACCCACCTAGGCCTGACCACATACTCATTTGATTTTACCCAAATTGATTAAACTTCAAGAACCTTGAGGTGATCCAAAACATTGAACTGAATTGGAATTGGCTTTCCCATGGTGGCCCAAAATGGTCAACAAGTTTAAAAATAGGTATTTTAAAGACACCTATTAATTGGAAATGTTTAAAATTTTAAAGATTGTTATCTGCTTTAATTTTTTATATAACACCATTATAAGGAAACAAAACACATTGTCATGTTGATGAGGCTACTTCTCTCATGCAGTGTGTCTAAGGTTGATCAAGTTAAATGTTATAATAAAGTAGAAAGTTAAATATCATGACTTCAACATGGACTATGATAGGGGGAATCATGATTTTGATCCAAAAATAACCTAAAAGAGGCATTTGCATTCTATCATATCCTTGACATGTATTTTTAGTAGATTTGAGATTACATTTAGAGTATTCAAGTGTTTTAATAAAATCAAGGGAAGCCATGAAAGTTCCTGAACCTTCATCAATTAATTAACATTTAAATTGGATATATCCTATTAGATGTTAATTAAAAATGGATGATCATCTACACAAAGTGATATTTCATTATGATTCATGGAAGAGATATGGAATTTGAATGAAAGAGAGGTATCTACCATTGAATCAATGTGGATAGCCATTTATTCACACTATTAAAGGATGTTATATTAAGACCCTAAAAAGTAAATTCTTATCACACAACTAGAGGATGAGGGATGTTTATTTCAAATAAGAGTTTCATTAGGTGATTGTGATGATGATGATAAGTTCTTAATATTTCTAAGAAAGGGGTTTGAGATGGGAAGTGTGAAACTTGGGATATATTATCTCATTCATTATATCCCATTAATATTTTATTAGATAAGGGTGTATAATGTTGTAGTAAATATTTTAAGGGTGTAATAGAAAAGCATTGAAATTGATGTTGATAAGGTGTGTTTTTTTTTTTTTGGTTACCTTAGGTTGACTAATTTTTTTTTTTGTGTTCTTTTATATGATGTGGTTGAATCATTATTATTTTTATTTTATTTGATAGGAAGAAGTACCAATATTAAAAGGTTTTATAATTAAAAATTAAGGTGTTTTAGTTAAAATAGGAGTAGAACTTATATCGATACTATGTGAGGTATTGTCTAATTGCATTTTTTAATTTCAAACTTGTGTATTTGTTTAAATCTATTTTACATGCCCTAATTCTATCAAATGGGATGAGTAAGAGCCTTGAACAATCAATAACTTTAAGAAATTGTTATAATAGAAGTTGGATACTGATCAATATAGGAAAGTTCTCTCCTCATATTATTCATATTGATAACATTCTCACAATTTATGTTAGGATAAACATAAATGTAAATGTTATTATTTATGGGAGTTTAGTTAGGATTAGCTTGATGATGAGGAAGAGGATCCTTGTAGATAAATAAATGAGCATTTACTTAGATTAAGGCCTCATTTTTTGTTATCATTTCATGAGCGTTAGTTGTTATTTCATAATATATTTTATGTGTACATATGAGTAATTCATGATAAAATTTAGGTCCAAGGATATAATCCATGGAAAATTATTTTAGTTGGTGACAAGTGTTGTGAGAATGGCATCAACTTGCATTAAACCAAAAAAAAATGTGGAGATCATACCAATGTTTGGTAGGGCACATAGGATAAAAATCTCATGGGGAATTTCATGGAAGATGCTTTTGAATCTCTACTAAGGAAAGTGGTTTATGGTAATCTACATTATGTTCTTGAGAAAATGTGGAACTAGGATGAGAATTGTTAGGAATTAATGTTGAAGGATTAGGATCCATGGGATTAGTTAGATTTATGGCTTGAATGGTGTGCATGGAATCATAGGTATCCATAACACTATTATTTTTTCATGTTCATTTTTAGCTTTCGTAAGCATTCAGGTCCCTGTTGGAGGGTCCAAAGTCTCAAATTTTCTTATAGAGAAATATTTATGTTTAACTTGGATGAGGGCTTCTTCCAAAGATTTTAGAAAAAGATTCTTTATGCAATACTGTAATTTGGAGTGAATATAATTAGTGAGTATATGAAATATATTATCATGAGACGTGTTATGCTCAAATATTTAAGATAAATATTTTAATCATTTGAAGAGAACTTGTGTCATTTTGGATTCTAATAATTTGTAATTGATAACACGAGTTAACTTGTTTTCATTAAAATCACTAGTTTGGAATTATTGAACCAATACATTGAATAGAAATTCTAATATAGCTATATAACGTGTTTTAATATGATTATATCGATCTAAATCATCACCTAATTTTTTTTTAGATAGTATCTTGGTAGAAGAAAAGGTGTTAAGTTTAACCCAATCTTTATATAAATTTCCAAAAGTTTTAAAATGCAAATATGGATCAATGGATCCATTATAAGTGATAGTGGGAACAATTCCACCTATGTAAATGTTGGAAATTTAAATAACAAGAGGTTCATTTTTTAAGTGTTTAATATCTTTTTGAATAAGTGGGGGTTTTGGGTATAAGGTTACCATGTGCATCTCTAAGTGGGGGTGGGGGAGTGAATTAGGATTTTACATTTACCATTGTGTAGGTTGAGGTTGGTTTTGTAAATGCATTAATTGGTTTTCCATTTGTATCATTTAATTAGAACTATTAGTTTGAAAATTACCCATTTGATTTAAATTTTGCATTAATAATTAATTAACATTAATTATATTTTGACTAGTAGAATCCACATGGGATGCATTATAAAAGACACTAATAATTTGAGATGCACTGGTAGTATGTGATTAATTATTAGTTTTATGTAATTGAGCATTAGTGTGGGCATTTTGAGTAGACCCACTAAAAGTCACACCTATCATGTTCATATAAATGGTTGGCATGGTTGATGAAGAAGTCATGGAAGATGATGTCATACTAGTATAGGGAGATATAAGAGAGAAAAGGGGGGTGATATAAGTCATAGTATGACTTGCCCCAATTCCTATAAAAAAGGTAGGTGAATGTGAATGGGGTTCTCCAATATGAGGTACCATCGTAAGGTTGTGAATGACTATGTGATCCCTACCCTGATGTTGGGGGTTTTAATTGATGAATATAACCATTTCAGCCATATATTTTAGGTTAATTTCATCCTCTACTATTTTTAATAATAAATTATTAAGTGAATTGGAATAGGAAGGAGTCCTATAGTTTCTATTTCTATGAGTAACATGGATATTATTAATATCCAAATTATCTACCACATGATATGGTAAATATGTTTTAGGGATTTTATGAGATTTAGTAAAGCTCATCATGTTAGGTTGATTTTTTTGTGTAACTTATTAAAATAATTTTTTCATGATGAAAATATGATTTAAAAATTGACTAGTTAATGAGTAATTAAAATCTAAAAATAAAAAAGATTGAGCTAGTTGATTTAGTTAGATATATAGGATGATAAAAACTATGGAATCATACTAGGTCAAATTAGTTAGACAAGAAATGAAATAGAATAATCTAGAATTAGACTAAGTTAAATTGGTAAACATAGTTAGTAAATGTATTATAATATAATAAAATATATAAATAAACTTAGGTTGATCTGGTTGAACTAGTTTAAAAATCTATCAAACAAAATAGTTGGTGCTTAAACTAGGTTGACGTAGTTGACTAGGTTGGAAAAATAAGTAAACAAAATAGTCTTTAAAAAATGAGGTCAAGTTGGTTGATTTGGTTATATAACATAGGAAAAGTTTTAAATGGTATGAATGTAGAAGATTTATTTATAAACATATAAAAATAATATTTATCATGCAAGCAACTTAGTTGAACTATTCGATCTAGATGAAGTACACATCACAAAACTTGTATCAAAGTTGGATAATACATTTTTTTATAAAAAATATAATATCAAACAATAAGAAATAAAAACTTAATTTATATGCTAATTAAATATTCTAAAAAAAATTGCACTAAGGGTTGTGATTGAAAGTATAAGCTTCTAAAGATACTTGCTTATCTATTGGATAGTGTCGGCCCATTGTTTCAAAACGTTGACTATAGAGGAAGTACCATTCCCATAGCCAAATAAACCAATTTTTAAGGGAAATATAGAAGTATCTTCTTGTCACTAACCACCAACTGATGTAATACACAATCAAACAAATGATTAGATCTCTAAGGTTTAATAAAAAGGGAAATCTTAGGTGTTTCTAAAAAATTGAGGTACGAGAAAACTAAAGACTATTTTTAGCTATGTACAATGGTTATGAGTGTTGGACAAATCCCCTCACACCATGATATGTTTAAAGGATATAAAATGACCATAAAAATAGTATCGTATAACCATTCATAGTAGTATCTATGTAGTTTTAAGATAATTCATACATAATTTCTAGGGAAATATACACAAAGTGAAAAATAAAATTGAAAATCAATATTTCAAAAGTTAAATTGTATTTTTTGGTAGGAAAATAAACATGCAATCAACCTAAAAGTAAAGTGATTTTACTTACTATCAAATATAGGTTAATTTCCTTTGCTTGAACTATAAAATGAAACAAATAGAACAAGATCGATCATGCCAGTCAAGATATGAAAATGTAACAGAATAAAGATGAACTAATCAACCTAGTTTATTGTAAAAATAGTCCAGAACTAACACAAGCATGCAAGTCAGCTTATATTTATAGGTATAAAGTAGATATAGAATTATATTGAGCTGGTCAATCTACTTGACTATGTAGGTAATGTTTTACATAACTAAAAAGTTGGTAAAAATAGTCTTCAATTTAAATTGTAAATAAAAGGTGGGAAAATAATTCTTATTAAAAATTAACAATGTGAAATTATATAAATAGTTAGAGTGAACTTAGAACATAAGATAAAGTCAACTAGGTCAATGCTATAGTTTTTCTCAAGATGCTAAATTAATATTTTAATTGGGTAATCTAGGCAAGTGTTTGATCTTATAAATGTATAAAATTATATTATTAAACATAATTAATCTAATAGATCATGTAAATAAAAATAAAAAATAATATAAAATAAATTTATGTTGATTAGATCAATGTAATTATCTAAAAAAATGCTTATAAAAATAAAATGAAGTAGGTCTATTTAGTTAGCCATATAAATCTAAATAAAAGACTTGATTAAATAGTCTAGTTTAGTTAGTTGATACTAAAAACGCTATGCATAAAAAGTGAAATTGGGTCGATATGCTCAATGAAGTCAAAAAACTTGCACATAGAATGTTGAACTCAGTCGATAGGATTGATAAAGTTTGAAAACAAGCACATAGAGTTAAACTAGGTCAACAGGATCAACAAATTTTGAAAATATATGCATAGAGTGTTAAAATAGGTCTACATGCTTGATCGAATTGAAATTAATTGAAAATTAAAAGTATTCAAGGGTTAGATTCACATTGAGTACACGAGAATGTATGGATGTGAAATAATATAGATGTAAAATTTATCATATTCAATAATATCCAAGCCCAAATAAGGCTTTTTTTAAACCCTAAATTTGTGGATTGGGGTTGTCTAGGGTTAAAAGGGATATAAAAAACCTAAAATACAAGGGTGATAAACTATCTTTATAATAAACCAAATAGATGTTAAAATTAGATATAACATATATTGAATTCATTAAACTAAGATAGGCTAATGATAGTAAGTACAACTATGCTAGATATGGAAATGAGAAATAAATAATGTACTTATTTGGTTCTAATGCTAACATAGTTTTAGATCTAGAACATGAAAAAATTATAATGAAAGAGTATTTTGGAATAATATATAAATTCTAGACTGAGTGCCTTTGGATCTATTAACACTAGCATTAGACTTAGATGGTTATGTTAATTCTACTATCTGAACCTGAGGTAGGTGTCTAGTATAGAATAACTACTAGAAAACGATGCAACCATGTGGATGCTTATGCATTTATCTTTTCCTTTTCTATAGTGCATTTAGATCTAGGTCATGGACTATCACTACTCATGAAATTGCAAAATCCTGGTTCTTAATCTTCATAGTGACCTTGGGGAAAAATGGGTTAGTGAGAAAATGGTGTCGAGCTAACCCCAAATACCCCTCTATCAATTATAACTACCTACATAGACAATACTCCAAAGAGGGTCTTAGTCTAATGTAGTTCTCACCTATGAGTTGTCATGCATGTGAATCATGTACTATGTGTATATCAAGTGCAATAGTGACTTAAATTGTAACTTGGAAAATGTATCTCTTATGTTGCTCCTTAAATTATTTATACCCATTTATGTATTGTCCCTATGGATGATATAGAAATAGGATAAAATAGGAAAGTGTTGCTCACTTTATTTCTTGATTGAAGGATTTTTTAAAGCTTCTTGGTGAGTAGATAAGAAGTTTCTAGGTGACGAATGAATGAGTGTTTATCTTGATTATATATATATATATATATATATATATATATATATATATATAGAGAGAGAGAGAGAGAGAGAGAGAGAGAAGTAACTCAAACTGAATCACTTAGGCCAACTATTAGGATGAATTTCATTTGAAAACTAGATGACTTTGGGGAAATAGACACTTGCATCACAATAAAACACCTATGTTGATTCATGTGTTTGTCTAAGGTTCTAGTGTCTAGGGAATAAGAAAGTAGGTAAAAGATCAAAACTTGTAGAAGTGGAAGATAAGTTGGTTTTAGGAATTCTATGGAAGATTAAAAGTATGGGTCATCAACAAAAGATTGGTCAACACAAGATATAGGCCAAGGGGCACAAGATAAAGCAGATGTGAGAATTTTTTAAGTTAAAACATTTAAAACTAAGAGGAATAGATAAGGTCTAATTTTTTCAAGTGTACAAGACTAAGGTTCTATGTAATCCATAATATCATCTACATTCCCCCCCTTTTAATCTAGTAATGAAATTGTTGGTTTAAAGGAGAAGGAATGTATATCTATTTGTGTATAACACACCTTGCCTTTTCTTGAGTCCATGTTAAGTGATTTGTTTATAAATGACTTGAAACCAAGAGCATATTACAATACATAATTAGTGAATATAATATAATATTTAAAGTATTGAAAATATTTAAATTAAAAGAGTAAGGCTTAAGAGTATAATTGTGTATCAATGCAACTACATTGTTTATTGGCAACTTGATTTTAAAAGATATATTATTGTAAGGCTCTAATATTAACACTAGGAAAAATATATAAATCTATAAAGTACACATTCCCAAAAACTTGGAAGGCACATTCCCCCAACCTTAGAAAGTACGTTCCCCCAGCCTTGGATAAATCTATAAGAAAAAATATTTAAATAGATCGATATATATTTAAAGGCACATTCCCTCAACCTTGGATAAAAGGTGAGTCACCACCCAACAATTGAGATTATCTCGACCATGTAGCCCAATCATACTTATAACTTGGTGATCATGAGTGAATAAATTTAATTCATACTATCAAATTGGTGAGGTTAGATGAAACAATCAAGTACAACCTAAAAAATTGGCAAGATCAAGTTATTTAATCACCTAAACCATACCAAAACTGAACCAACTACTATAGCAGATTGGCTATATATATTTTATAAAATTCCATCTTAGTGGGTGATGACTATATACATATAATATTTTCAAATTTTATCAAATAATGATGTTTTCTATGTTTTAATATCCCATTGAGTCGTAATCTCTTTAAGTCCATGCCTTAAGGCATGTACCAAGAAAGGGTAGGGCAGACCACTGGTGTTTCATAATATTATTGTCTCATATTGCCACTTATTACCAATCCAACTATATCCTAAAAACATTCCTCTTAGATATTACTCCTCTTTTTCACACTCCAGTCTTTTACCACTTTCTATACCCCTTTTCCTAACCTAACACCCCTTTCAATAGTTTGCATAACTAGGTTGACTAGGTCAACCTTATACTCTTATTGGTGAAACTCATTTAGGGTCTAGTTTATCTCTTAGCCAAACTAGCCTATGACCTAGTGAGTTTTTATCAATAATGATACTAGGTTGACTTGGTCAACCCTATTAGTTGAAACTTTCATAAGGGCTTAGGGTTAAATCCACCTATTTATACAAGATCATTTTTCCATTCTTAGAGATACATAAAGAGTTAGTATTCATTTGTGCTTCTTTATAATCTGCTCTTCCACCATTCTACTTAATAAATCTTATCTTAGGGTTTCTACTTAAAGAATATATTATTTTGGAGAAGTCTTAGATGATTTGGCCTTTCTTAGTGATCCTTACAAACCACAAAAATCTATTGCAAATACCCTTTTAGCCAAGGGAGAGATTGAGTCTCAATAGATTCATCTTTCAAGTAAGTATTAACTAACTTTGATATTCTCTTTAGTAGATAGAAGTATCATAAGTATTGGATTTTGAATAATATTATTCTTCTTATCCATGCATTAGGGTCTTACTCATACATAGCTTAATTAAGATTCTCTTATGAATTTTTACTTTATTTTATTAATTAACCCTCATATTGTGCTACAAGCTTTAGTAAGCACTAGATTATACTTTTGCTTTACTTGTTATTACTTTAATGAATATAAAAACATAGGGCTTAGTTAGGGTTATTGCATGAATTTTCTTGACTAAAGACTTTAAAACCCTATCTAGTATTATTGTTATGTTAAGAGATCCCCTATTTAGGTCTAGAGGATCCCCATATTTTTCATGTTCCCAATTATCTAATGTATCTCCAATCAGAAGTATAAGTAGGATATATCTTTTTTGCGCTAGGATTAATTTCTAGATCTGATGCATTTCTAATTGCATACATTCTGGTGAACCCAATGTGAATCTAACCCTTGCATGTTTTATTTCACATTTTTTATTTTTATATCATTTTATATATTATTTTTCTATATTTTTTATACTAATTTGGTAAGGCTGGTATAGTTTCTAACTTATATGCATAGGTTTAACTCATAGTCACATAAAAACAACTATGTTATGTTTGTGTAGGTCTTCATTAGATACAAGATTCTAGGTCAAATAGGCTGACATTGTACTCTTACAAACTTCAAAAAAACATACTAGGTTGACTAGGTCAATATAGTATTCTAGATAGCTTCTAGAAAACATACTAGGTTAACCAGGGTAGTGTAGTCATCTTCATAGGTTTCAACAAATAGGGAACTGCAGAATTAGGTTGACCCTATTGATATAATTGGTAGAATTTAAAAGTAAAATTCAAGGAACTTAAACATCAATCTCACATTATTCTACATCTTCCAACCCACCAAATTTCCTTTCTCTTTCTCTTTCATTTTATTTATTTCTTACATTTCTATTTTACATAGTTTGTAGTATTTAAAATTGCCATCATACAACAAACTAGGTCAACCTAGTTAGTTCTATATTTTGTATTCTATTTTAAATTCTTGGTTGATTATGTTGACATAGTTATTAAAGACCCTTGCTTCTTTCGTACAATAGTGACACTATCGAATTTGTCTTGTAATGTTTGCATACACTATCATTTGAACTGACACTATAATATGTTTCAAATTGGAATTAACATATATATGCTAGTAATTACTTCACACTTTTACTTTCAATTGTTTACATGTTTATATTAGATCACATAGTCTAATTAGGTGGTTTCTCAATACACCATTTAGTATCACTATTTTTCTCTTTCTTGTACACACTACCAAATCACACAATTTCAAAACACATTTAAATAATTATCTACCCAAGGCCTACCTACTTGGATTTCATAACCAAGGGATAAGTTGACTTGTATTTATAGCCAAGTATAAACATATGTTTAATGGTATATATTTTTAAATCAGCCAACACCCTTATCACTTTGAGATTGTGAATTGAGGGGGTAGGCCCCAATACGAAGATAGTACCACTATTAACATAGTTCCTTTTTAGCTTAAACATCCTGAAATTATCCATAGATTACTTTCTAGTTCCCCAATTTCAACCAACTTCCCTATCAAACTTAAAATAACACTTAATAATCTAACAAAATTCAAGATGACCACTTAGTTAGCATTTACTTTTTAGTTGACTACTTGTCCTTTGTTCATTGTATGTTGTATTGTAAAAACTTGTATAAGCTAGCATTGGTGTAAGGTTTTATATTGTGTGCCTCAATTGTATCATCTCCATTTACCCAATTGTTTACGTGTTTCCTATAATTTCTTTATTTCAAGTAAATTGTAATATTTTTGTTTATTTTTAGTACACTATCGATCTATTTGACATAGTCTTTTATAGAGTATTTTTCTCCTTACCTATAGTATTAGGTCAACCTAGTCGACCTTGTATGTCTTTTACAAATCAGATAATAGTACTCAATCAACCCAGTCAATTCTTTACTCTTATCAAACTTTGCTTTTCTTAGTTTTTAGTACAAGGTAAACCCAGTACACTCTATATTCTTATTGTTTATCCTGTCTAACTGACTTAATTTTTTGAATTTTCTTCCTTAGCATCTTGTTCATTTCTCTCAAATCATCATGAAATCCCCTATCAAAATGTTCTTGGACAGCCTAAATCAATTTAGATACTATATGGGATGTTAATTTTTCTCTCTTTTCTTCCCAAGAGAACTCTCACTCTTGGAGCATCTCTTCCACTCCTTCATTTATGGCTTGTAACATGGTGCAAATCACACCTCAAGATGAAGTAGGTCGATCTGATCCTTTTTATACCTATTAATACAATTCTCATCTTCAAACTCTTTAAGATAATGTGCGAGAAATTAACAAAATTCTATTCAATAATCCCACCAATAATCCATCTTCTAATAACCCTCCTCCTAATACCAATTTGAGGAGTGATCCTACAAACACCAACCCACCAATTGATATGACTCAACTTCTTGCACAAATTATATGACAAATGAACATAATGCAAACTTCTAACACCTCTCAAATGATGCAATTAAATCATCATTTAATCAATATGGATAATCAACCTCTAACTATCCATCCTTAAGCCAATCCAAATTTCATTCCTCCACCTCTTAGAGATGCCTCAAGAAATGTTATTCCTCAACCTATTATGAATAACAAAATTCTTCAAAATATAAAAAAATGAGATTTTATCTCCCTTAATTATGTCTATTGATATTGGTAACATATCTCCAACTATCAAGTATGATGGCACTAAAGACCCTGCATCCATCCTCAAGGCCTTTGGAAATATTTACAAAGAATGGATCCAAACTAATAATTTCACCACATTTAAAATTCTAGTTAAAACCTTCATTAGAGATGTAATGGAATGGTACAACCAAATTACCCAATACTCCATTTTTTAACTTGAATATTTTTTTAATCTATTAGTTAAAGAATTTCAACACAATGACCTTTCAAAAATTTCCTTAGTCATTTCATCAATGCTAAGCAATCTCTTACTGAGTCAGCTCATGATTATTAAATGATGGAAATATCTAGCCCATAAAGTTGATCATATCATGAATAATGATACTTTTTTAAAACTCTTCATCACTACTTTAACTCCTCTTCAATATAAGGTTCAAACTTTTGCTCCCTAAGTACTTAATGAAGCTTTGGACCAAGATAAATGTCAAGACTTTCTCATGAATTAGTTTGAACCTAATCCTAAATTTCTCAAAGGATATATAAAAAATCATACTAATGCTATCACTAATAGTGCTACTCAAACCAAACAAAGAGTTTCCAAATTTGACACTCCCTCATCTTCTCACATACCACTCACTCTGTAATAAAGGAAGAAATTTTTACCTTCCTTTAAACCCTTAACTTATCCCAATAATCCTCATAAGTGGTATGAACCTAATCAATTTTTTTGGTTCCATGCTAACAATGGTCATTCCCAAGAATATTGTATAGAGATTACTAAATTTACTATATCTTACATGCTTGGTGATTCCTTCAATCATGAAGCCATGATAAACCTTCATTGTCAAGAGTGCAATACCACTTCTCAAAAATGACAAGCGTCTAAATCTTTTCTTATACCAACCAAAAATATTCTTCCATAACTAATAATGAACAAAATAATAAGGAGGTTTGTGCTATTGATGTTGAATATGTTAACACTATTAAGGTTAATTATCATCATTAGCCAGCTCATAAAGATCGTATCCAAAAACCTAATAAACCATCTTTAGAAGAAAAAAATATCAAAGATAGTGCAACCACTAATCTATGTTTTTAAGAACATGAAGAACCAACTCCTCCTTCTTAACCCCCAATAACTTCCATTCCTTTAAAATATACCTTACCTTCTAAAACTTGCACTGGTTCTTCCTCTAAATCCCATTGGAACTTTCTTGAAAAACTTAACTCCATTACTTGCAAGATTCCACTTATAGAGTTAGTTCATACTTATCATTATCATCATAATTTCCTTATGAAACAATTATAAAAAAATGAATATCTATATTCTATAGATGAAGAATCACCTTCTATTGAATTCAATCTACCAATGCGCATAAAATTAAAACTGTGTGGCCTTCTTCTAAACCATTTATTGAATTTCTTGGAGAATACATGATTAATGATGAAATCCTTTTTCATGTTGATGATCTACCACTATTTATTAAAATAACATTAATACTACCCTTATCTATAAAGTCTTAGTTGATGAAGGCTTTAGTATTAATGTGACATCTTTGTGGCTCATCCAACAACTTGGTTATAATAAGGATCATCTTAATCAAACCCACCTTACCTATGATGGATTTGATAAAAATATACAAAATCCACATGGTTGTATTTGGATTCCCTTAACAATTAGACCTAAGACCATTCAAACTAAACTCATGGCCTTTGACTTTTCCTTATATTATAACATACTCCTCAATATCTCATGGATTCATAGAATGAGGGACAACCCTTCTTCCAATATCCGATGCATTAAATTCTTACATAATATAAAATAGTATAAGCATGAAGCTGATCCCAACCCTTGGAGTATTCAACTTCCTAATCCAAAATCTCAATTTTGGATCCCTACCATTCCTGCCATCAATAGTGCTCCCTTATTTGAGTTCATCAACATAAATCCTAATTTATAGGTCTCTCTTGTTGATTCAGATGATGATGAACTTAATGAATTACAACATACATGAAATACTACCAAGCTACCTTCTTACATATTAGAGTGGCTTCTTCCTTCTTTATTACCTCATGATCACACTATTCCTTTCATTGATGAGATCATTAATTTTCCCCCTCCATGCAATGCTCAAGAGAGTTCTCCATAATAATATTCATTCACTTGAAATGATTATAAAGTGGCCAAATTATTTCAATATCCTCTTATCATGTCTTCATGTAAATTAAATAATATTGGGATTTCATATTTTGAAACTCCCCTTGTATCTCAAGCATGTACCATTTATCCAACATATGATGATAACTACATAATGGACAAAACTCAATCTCAAGAATTGGATGTTCAACATTATCATAAAATCTTAGTTAAAATACATGATTTCAACCAAGATGTTCAGACTATTTCCATAGATCATAAATTATATCTTGAAGGTCATTTACCCCATGTTAATTCTCCACTTATTGATACTCCTTGGGTGGTAGAACAACTTATACCTTCCAAACCTCTAAATATTCCTAAATTTTATTTACTATTTACATATCCCATTGATATAACTAACTTTTCCCCCATAAAAGACATTAATGACACACCAATCCTATTTGAGCCATCTACTTTTCCTACTCCTGAGATTACACTAGATACTAAGGCCACCGATGTCCATCATATACATTCTGAATATGTTTGCCATGGTAATCAAATTCTTTATCTTTGAGTATTATGGTCCTCTTCCCACTTTTCTTAGCAATGACACTATTGTTGAAATACTTCATGCCTAAGAACCTTAACTTCCTCGACAACATCACAAACTTGGGAATTTCTAAAACAAAACCCCTTTTTTTAATAATTTCAACACTATCTCGATCCTAAATTTAATCCAATTTCTTATTCACCTGATGTACCATACCACTATGATTATCAAAGAAACTACTTGTATTGAATATGGTACTCCATCATGCCATTGACCAATTACAATTTTTTGTGAACATTCACGTACCAAACATGATAAATTTAGTTTATTTTTTGATATATATCATGAGATATTTACCTATTCCTATAAATACATGCCTACTATTCACCCTAGCATTATGGTGTACAATATCATCACTTATCCTGATTGCAAACTTGTGCATCAAAAGTAATGGATATTTCCACCTGAGGTTTCCACTTTATGTCATAAAGAAATTATCAAACTTATATATGCTATGTTTATCAAACCAATGGATTATTTTTAATGGGTTTCTAACATAGTCCCCATTCATAATAAGGCCATTATGGTCATTCACATCTGCATTGATTTTTGTAATCTTAATCTCGCTTGTCCCAAGGACAATTTCCCTCCACCTTCAATAGATGCCATTATAAATTCCATAAATGGATATGAAATGTTATCTCTTCTTGATGGCTTCTCAGGTTACAATAAAATTCACATTAATCTTTAATACCAACATAAGACCACCTTTACCATAGAATAGGCATATGTTGCTATGTTAAAATGCCCTTTAGCCTCAAAAATACTAGAACCACTTATCAATAAGAAATTACTCATATCTTTCATGATATTATCCAAAAAATTTTAGAAACATATGTGGATGACCTCATTACTAAATTTAAAAGTCACAAGACTCATCTTTTTGATCTTACCATAATCGTTAACTATCTTCTCAAATTTAAAGTTAGACTAAATCCTTACAAATGTGTCTTTGGTGTCACATCTGAAAAAAAATTAGGATTCTTAATCTCTCTATGAAATCAATGTTGACCCTACCAATATTAGTGTTATCATCAACATGCCCATTCCTCAATCCATTTTAGAAATTTTCACTTATCTTGGTAAACTTGGGGAAATTAGACAATTCATCCTAGAAATGGCTTACCATATCCACTTTGTCAATTCTCTTCTTAAGAAAGGTAATGATTTAAAATGGATGGATACTTGTCAAAAAACATTTGATAACATGAAATAATCATTTATTCACCCACCTACACTCCATCCTCCTTAAAATTATCAACCTTTGAACCTATATACTTCTTCTACACAAATATCAATTGGGGAAATGCTTGCTAAATAGGACAATACTGGAAGAGAGTATGCTATCTATTACATCAACCAAGACATCATTGATTATGAAAACATTACACAAAATTTTAAAATGATTGCCTCACAATATATTTTATAGTTAAAAAACTTTGACATTACATACTTTACTAGACCACTTATGTCATCATTCATTCTAATCCCCTTTGTCACTTCTTTTCTAAAGCCTTTCTTCTTGGAGATAGAATTAGCAAGTGGATGATCCTTCTCATGTAATTTGATCTCTAAATTATTACTCAAAAATATGTCAAAGGACAAATCATAGCTAATCAACTTGTTATAAATCTTGTGCTAGCTACCAAACACCTTCAAGATAGTCTTCCTAATGACAATATTCTATATATTGAAGGTTTCAACTAAGTTATATCTATTAAATATTACTCTCATAACATCACTACTCATCTTGTAGAATTTAATTATAATAAATCTGCTATCTTCCCCAACACTACTAAACCAAAAGTAGTCCTTGAAGAACTTCCTTAAATTAATGTCAACCTACATGAGGATACTTGAACGCTTCACTTTGATGGTGCTAAATTCCTTCAAAGAGATAGGGTAGGTTGAATTATTACTATTCCTTTTGGTAAAATCATTCCTTTCAATTTTTGCTTAATATTTGATGTCACTAACAATATGGCAGAGTATGAAGCCTTAATCTTAGGTGTGAGAGCTACTCTCGATTTAGATATCTAATACCTACATGCCTTAGGTGATTATAATATAATTTTCTACCAAGTCAATGGTGATTACCAATGAAAATTAAATAATCTCATTTCTTATCATCAAATTACAACCACTCTCACCAAATATGTCATTTCTTTCACCATCGAGCCTATCCGTCGAGATCAAAATTCCATTCCTAATTCCATTACTTCATCATCTCTTTTTCACATATACCAAGTTCTTTTTCATCCTAATTTTATTATTAAAATAATAAAATCTCTATCCTCTATTGAGCCATAATATTCTCTTATCTACCACATTGAAGCTATCACCATTCAACAAAAACCATGGTATAAAGACATCATTCAATTTCTAGAACATAAAACTTATCCTATCAACACAAATTCTCATGAAAAGACTTGCATTCATAAATAAGATTTTAAGTATGTATTTTTATATAACATGCCTTATTATTTCAATGTTGAAATCACCCATCTTTGTTGTTTTATAAAATATGAGGTCCTTCCTCTTCCTAAACAAGCACATGGGGGTATTATTGGTGGCCACTATAATGAACATGCTACAACCCATAGATGCCTATGTATGAGATATTTTTGGCCTACTCTTGAAAAGGATGCCATAAAATTTTATAAAAATTGTAATCCTTACCAAATTCATGATTATTTGATTAATTCACCTTTAGCTGAGATTCAAACCATTAAATCTCTTTGTCCATTCTCCTAGTGGGAGCTATATCTCATAGGCAAGGTACCTCGATCTCAAGATAGGCATGTCTTTATCATCAGAATGATAGAATATTTTACCAAATTGGTTGAATTTATGCCCCTTATTAATGTCACCAATACCACCATCTCCAAAATTATTCTTAATCAAATCATCTACCACTTTGGTGTCCCTCATACTATCATTTCAGTTAATGGTGGTAATTTTAAAAACAAATATGTCAAAAAAATTTATGATAAATTTAAAATCAATCATAAAAGTAATCCACACCCTATCATCCCAAATGTAATATCTAATCTGAGGCCACAATAAAAATTCTTAATAAAATTCTCCAAAATACAATTCATGAAACCCACACAAATTGACACCTTCATCTTTATCCTACTCTTTGGGCCTATCAGACTAGTCGATGTATTGCGTCGATGTATTGCCACTAGGGCAGTGCCATTCTCTCTAGTCTTTGGTTTTGATTCAATTATTTTATTAGAATTTGGGATTCCCTCTCTCTATTTATCTCTTCATGGTATCATACTCAATGAATAATTACATGAATCTCACCTTCATTCTCTTTATCTCCTTAATGAGCATCATCTTTTTGCTTTACAACACAACTATCAATACAAGGCTCGTATTACCATACAACATAATAAACATGTTAAATTTAGTACATTTAATGTTGGTGATATTGTCCTTAAATTAGACTACACTCGTGACAAAGAAGGTAAATATGCCCAAAAATGGTGGGGCCCATATTTAGTCAAAGATATTCTTGGTCCAAGTATCTAATGCCTTCAAACTAATGAAGGACATGTTTTCAAAGAGCCCACCAATGTGTCATTCCTCAAGAATTATTTTTTGTAAATCCTTCCCTTCTTTTTCATTATTTTTATATATTATCTTTCTAACACTTTTTTTAGGATACTTACATGGGTCTCACCCTCTATAGTAGTTCTCTCTTTTTCACAAACCTCAATCCTCCCTTTTGGTCTTTTTGTTTCCCTTTTTTCATGAGTTACATTGTAAAACCATGGATACAACCTAGTCTTCTTCATGATGTACTATAATCCTATTTGTTTTAACACCTTTTACCTACTTTATGTAAACCCCTGGGTTTCTCTTTTGCGAGTTACAGTGTAAGACAATGGATAGAACCTGGCCTTCCTCATAAATACCATATTTTTCTTATCCCATTTATTTTTCTGATAAATTTTAGCACCCTCATGGGTTTTCTCTTTTATGATTTGTAGTGTAATACCATCGATTGGACCTGATCCTCCTCATAAAATCACCATTTTGTCATTCTTGTTCTAGAATATTTTTGGCAATGGTTACAATTTTTTGATTCTTCTTCTCAAAAATTAGATTTTACTTATTTTTTGATAGATGAAATTTGCATAACAATATATGCTAGAATGTTTTCCTCCATTTCCATCATTCTTATGATAAGGAATCACACTTTTCTATCATTGTATCCCCTTTTCACCCTTTGTCACATTTTTTACAATTTTAAGTAATTAAAATTATTTCATGTTTTAGTCCTCTTTCTTTACTTTCCTTTCAATCCACATTGGATAAATAAGTTCAAAGTTATATTACCTAGATTTACATGACACATAGACACCATGCTCTCTATGTTTTTATCTCTTAGAAACCAAGTCCCAAGTATTCAAATGAAATTCATCTTTAGCACCCATGTTTTGTTTTTTGAACTCATAAGAATAAGGAATATAAAAATCCATCAAGAAAGTTAAAATCCAAATCATTTGAAATAAAATAAAATGAAATAAAATTGCAACATAAAAATCTTAAATGTCAAAATCACACCAAAAGATGTGATTACAAGAACATCTCCTATCTCTAATCAAAGCTCAAACTCCATAGTTGTCTTCAAAATAGAGTTGAGGTTCAATGGGGTGTGGTAGGATAGTAGATTATAATAGGAGAATTCAATAAACTCTATGGTGCTACCTACATTCTCATGCAAGTACTCAATCTTCTCAGTAGATAGATGGCTCTATAAGGAGTCCTAAGGAATGGGGAAAACATTGTGGGAAGGTAGGTAATTTTTAATTTTCATTCATATAGCCTTCATGGGATGATATACATACTTCATTTGATGACCTAAGACATGTGTGATTAATATATGTTCTTTAGAGTCCTTAATGTCAAAATTCCTCTTGTTTTGACAAATGTAATTTGAGTGTCTTGACATTGATAAAGATTTATCTCTACTTTGGATTTTTTTTCATTCTTCCTCCACCCATTTCATTTCCCCCTTTGATAGGAATGTGTGATTCTAAATCTATTTTCCCTCTTCTCTATTTCCTTCTTCACATCTTAAAAACATGCTAGCACTACATTGTTTCATTTTTATCTATCCTTAGAGCAAAACAACATGCTAGAGAAACTATGGATTACTTTATTTACACCACGGATTTAAATTTATAGATGTGCTTTGATTTAATTTACAATTTTTCATATTTTAATACCCTTTTTTTGGACACCTAAGTTCATTTCTACTTTCATGTACTTTTAACTTTATTGAGTGAGGTTAGCTTTTTACTTCTCACTCATCAATGTTATTTTCCCCTTTATGTAAATTTTTCCATTGATGATTGATTAAGGATTTTTATTTCTCCCTCATCAATGTTGTTTTAACATTTTTTCTTTCCCATCTTTGTTTAAGTAAATATTTTTACAACTTTCACATTGATGTTTAATTACCATCTTTTTTGACATGTATCCTTGGTTTGACTTGGTGAGTTTTCCTTTCTTACCTAAGGTTCACTTATTTGACTTTTTTTGGTCTTTAGTAGGGTTTCATTTTTGGTTATGTGATTTACTCTATATTTTGACTTGGTCATTTGGTATAACATAACACTTGTCACCCCATCTTGGAAAATTTCCAAGTACATCCTATCCACATAAAACCAATTATCTTGGATTTCTTTCATTTGTTTGTATTTCCCATTTAGTTTTGTATTCTTGGGTTTATTGAAAGCATTCTCTACACCCTCCACAATCAAAACTACAAACACAAAAGAAAACAATCTAGTGATAAAGGTAAGTCAAGTTACACATTACATTGAATTTTGAGTCATTTTTCTTTTAGTTTTTTTTGCTTTAAAATACTACAAATTTTTTTATACTCAACATTATGTGTTACTATGTTCTTTCTAAAATCACCATCCCCTATTTCACCTAAGTGACACATGATGAGGTTAGAGTGGGGTATATGTATAAACATAATATTTTCAAAATTTATCAAATACTAATGCTTTCTATCTTATAAGAACCCATCGAGTCTCAATCTCTCTGAGTGCACACCCTAAGGGGTGCACTAGGAAAGGGGTGGGTAGACCATTGGTGCTTCATTGGATTATTTTCCATTATTTCTACTTATTAACAATCTAACTAGATCTTAAAAACATTCCCCTAAGTACTTCTCTTTTACACACTACTCTAGTCTTTTTCCACATTTTTTACTCATTTTCCTAACTGAATACCCCTTCTAATAGTTTACATGAATAGGTCAACTAAGTCAACCTTTTACTCTTATTGGTGAAACTCATTTAGGGTGTAGGCCAGCTCTTGGCCAGCCTAACATGTTACCTAGTGAGTTTTTGTAAATAATAATACTAGGTCACTGGGTTGACCCTATCATCCAAAATTTTTATAAGCATTTATGGTTGAATCTACCTATATGTACAAGATCATTTCACCATTATTATAGATACATCAAGAGTTATTATTCATTTGCACTTCATTACAATCTGATCATCCACTATTCTACTTGAGGAGTCTTAGCTTAGGGTTTTTACTTAGATAATCTAGTCTTGTAGAGAAGTCTTGGATGCTTTAGAATTTCTTAGTGATCCTTAAAAACCATAAAAATATCTTACAAATCTCCTTTATCCAAGGTAGAGATCGAATCTCGATGGGTTTGTCTTTAAGGTAATTATTCTCTAACTTTTCTCTTCTATTTAGTAGATAGAATTAGCATAAGTATTGGTTATTAAGAATAATACTCTTCTTCTCCATGCATTAGGGTCTTACTCATACATAACTCAATTGATACTCTCTTATGCATGCTTAATTTCTTTTTTTTACTAACCCTCACATTGTACCATAAGCTTTGGAGAGCACTAGATTAGACTTTTACTTTACGTGTTATTAGTTTAGTGAATATGAAAACATAGGGCTTAGTTAGGGTTATTGCATGATTTTACTTGACTAGATTATTTATAAACATACCTAGTATTATTATTGTGATAAGATATCCCCTAATTGGGTCTAGTATATCCCCATATTGGTCATGATCTTGATTATCTAATGTATCCCCAATTGGAAGTGTAAGTAGGATCTATCTTCTCCAAGATAGGATTGATCTACAGATCTAATGCATTTATTATTACATACAAAGATAGCCCCTAAGAGTCTTTTAAAATATAAAACTCATTTGAATTTTTTAATATTATGTGCACATTACATATCATATGTACCTTAGATATGTCTCATGCTAAAATTATTTATAATAATGGTACCAATGTATAGAATTATGCCATAATTATGGATCTAAATCATGTAATTGTGTGTTATGGCTAATTCAAACACTATGCAAGCGTGTAGAACATGTTTCCAAACTATGTCCCCTTATATATAGATAAATTTGAAAATTTAAATAAGTGTCAATGTGGAGTACATGTTTCCAAAACATTCCAACACTTAATTTGGGCGTGTTGAATATTGAATAAATGCAGAGAACATGCTTCTAAAGTAAGCTCTACTTAATCTAAAAACTATGAAAAATGTAAGTGTGAATAAAATTCATCCAAATCATGCCCCGACAGAATATACTTGTGTCAAATATTGAATTAGCATGGATAACATTATTACAAAGCATTCCTCCACTAAATATGAAAAGTGTGAATGTGCATAATACATTCCTATATGACATGCCCCCATTGAATTTGAAAAATTGTGTGAAATGTGAACAAGAGTGTATTATTTAGTCTAAGATCCTTATCTAAAAATTCTCATTATATTGATTATTTTCAAGAGAATAATCGGGAACACTAATGGACTTTCATCCTCTATTTTAGGACTAATTTGAAATAAGCGTAGGGAATGATTGTGGATATTTGGATTCATAATGCAGCGTATGTGAAATAACCTTTGAGAAATGTGATAATCACCATCATTGGTTCAATCTTAATAACAAATAATTAAATGAGTGAATTTATTAATTCTATTATTAGTGTTTAGATACTTAATCCAATCTTATTAAATAAAAGGGAAAGGATAGTTCAGTTTCTAAAACAAAGACAAAAAAGGGAGAAGGGAAAGGTAGTAAAGAAAGATTTTAGAACCATGTGAAGTTAATGTTTTAATAATTAAGTTGAGCACATCCAACATAGCTATAACACTGACTACTAATTCTCACAAAATTCTTCAACTTTGATGACACATAATGAGAAGAGTATAGGGAAGTAGCTTAAGAAATCTTAACTTGTCAATCCTCACTAAAAGGCAATACTAGATGTCTACAATAAATAACACATAAACATCCAAAATAACTTATAGGTTATCACACTAGTTATCAATATTGTGAGGAAAAGTAAAGGAATACACAATAAGTTTATGACAAGTAGACACATCATAAACATTACATTCATAAACTAACATAGTCTCAAAGTAAGTATCTAGGTATTAATATTCACTTAAACTAAAATGAAAGACATGGTAAAATAAACATATGTCATTTAAAATAGTTTAAATAACATTCATTAATATAACTAGTTCTATTACAAAGATCAATCTTACCCAACTCTTTAAAATTCAAAAGTGGGTTGAAGGAAACTATAGGTGAAACCCTCACTTGACTTGGAAAACACTTTTTAGCTAAAAATTATTGACTCTCAAATTACAATATGAATCTAATTTTATAGATAAGGATGGGATTCAGCTTTCATGTACTATGAAATTCCCATCCCAAGCCATGATAGACAATTTTAGAGGTTACAACTGCATAATTCAAAAAAAATCCTCTTAATCACACCCTAAAAGATCCATGGGGGGCCACTCAAATGATATGTGGAGGCATTTTGGAAGAGATAGATACCAACTACTTTGAATTCACCTCCCTATCTTTTAATGCAGATACCATGAGGTCAAACTCTTGATCTAGCTTGGAAAGGTTCATCAACAACTCTTTGAAGATCATTTTTGCTTGGCCTAATAGTCTTTTCTATACCCATAGGTGATCTTCCATTGAGACCTAAATCTATGGAACCTATATGATACTCATTATGGATTGTATTGAAATATTTATAATTGCCTGAACTCCCTCATTATTTTACTTGGCTACATTTTCCCTAATGACATGTTTGAAGTGACTTAGGTGAACCCTAAATTCACCCATAGTTAGTAAAGTGCCATCTAGATGGAAAAACACTAAGATATTGACTTCTTTAAAATATGTCAATATCTTCCTTTTATCATCTTCCAAGGGTCCCACCACTATTTGGGATAAGGCAAGCCACTCATTCATTATAGTCTTTATAGTCCCAACTTAGGTTTTATATAACCCCAAATCTAAAATGGGAATCAATTTAAGTTCCAAGAACATGACTTTATTAATCACCATAGTCAACTTTTGACACTTCCCATCAATTATGGTGACCCTCTCCAGATAGTCCCAGGTTCACTTGATGAGTACCCAGGTATCCTACATAGTCCCTACCACTTTCAATAGAGTGGAGAAAAGTTCTATAAGGACACCCTTAATGTGCCTAATTAATCTACGAGGGAAAGATAGCATGACTTGGGCCTCAAGAGTTCTGACCTGGCATTGCATGTCCTCAATAAGCTTCTATAACAAATCATGAGAGTAGGTATTTTGACATTTTATCCTCTCCTTTGAGAGTCTTCATCTTTGTGAGAGAGTAATTATTATTGAGTTTGACAGAGCATATATTTTAAATTTTACATGAACTTAGGTGTGAGGACCCTTTGCATTCTCCCTATGGTGTAGTTGAAATTCCATTACACCTCTAGGGTACCATACATCATCATTTATGTCATCTACATTACTAATACCTTCCCTAAGGTTTTGGGAGGTGTATGTGGGGTGGTAGAGATGGTATTGATAGGCATGGGACAAGGAAAAAGTGGGATAGAGGAAGTGGAAGGAGTGAAGGATGAAAATAATGGAGGAGGAGGAGGAGGAGGAGGTATGGGGGAATACAAGGGAGAAACTAAAGGTGAGGCCCATGGAAACATGCCCACCACTTACTCTTGATCATGGCCACCTAAGGGTTGATGACCCCTAGGAGGGGGTGTTTAGCAGAAGTGATGAGATTAGAATATTAAATCCAAATCCTCTGGGTAGTTGAGGTGGTGGAAAAAGGGGAATGGAGAGGTATGAGATGATCCAATGGGGCGAGTGATAGAAGAATAGAATAAAATGGAGGCGAGATGTCGAATTAGAGTATCTAATGTTGTCCCCCAAAAATATCACTCATTTTTGGAACAAAACTTGAACTATTTTCATCCAACAGACCAAAATCCTCTCTCCCCTTCTCAGAAATTGTTCTAGGCATTCAAATTCTTCATCATTCAAGCTTTTTTAGATTTATACAGACTCTACAGGCTTGAATCTATGGACTCTGTAGGATAAAATCTATGGACTCTACTCTATGGACTTTGTAAGAAGGAATATACAAACTCATTTCTACAGACTCTGTCAGTTCTATGGTCTCATTTCTATGGACTCTGTAGGCTTATTTCTATGAACTCTGTAGATATGTTTCTATAGACTCAACATGCCTGAAATTAGCAGGTTTAGGTTCAATAGGTTCAAAGGATTTTACAAGTGATTTCAATCAAAATAACAAATTTCCAACACTTAGTCATTTTTAGAATTGGTTCAATGCCTTGGTTCAACTAAAAGAGTTCATCGGCAAGCTTCTATGCAGTTTTTGAACCATTAAACCATTGAACCTTAAACCATTTTGGTTCAACGGGTTTAATGGGTTGAAAGGTTCAAAGTCATGAACTACAGTTAAGCACTTTTTGTCAAGGTTAAAAGTTCAACCACTTCATAATTCAACAGGTTTAAAGTGTTTGGTTCAATGTCATTTGGTTCAGAACGTATGGTTTAACATGGTTTGGTTCAAGCGGTCAAGTGAATGAGTGGAGGAACACAAGAAAATGATTGAACCATTGAACCTTGAACCAACAATTTTAAATGGGTTCAAGGTTTAATGGTTTCAGTTAGTTAAAAATGATCAAAAGACTTAGACAAAAGGATGGCTTCAAACACAAGATTGAATTGTTGAACAAAAATTGGTTCAATCAATCAGTTCACTCAGCAAGTTCAAGGGGCTACCCCAAAGCCAAAAGACAAATAGCCCTTGTAGAGGGTAGTGAACCAAGCCAAGTGCCCTTGTAGAGGGTAGTGAACGAAGCTGAGTTCCCTTGTGAAGGGTAGTGAGCAAAAGTGTACAAAGAGAATTTCTTCAAAAAAGTGAACCAAGGACAAACAACCCTTACAAAGGGTAGGCAAGGAGTAGATGGACTGTTGTAAAAGCTTGAAGGATGGTTTCAAGCTTGAACAAGTCCATGTGAAGGGCACAGTTCTCTTTTGAGAAAAGAATGTAGCAAAATAGTTAAGGCAAAAATCCTTTGGACTTTTTGTCTGAAGGAATTCACCTAGGAAGAAAGCCCGATAGAAAGTAAAAGCAAAGCAAAGGAGGATTTCCTTCAGACAAATTATCTATAAGAATTCCTTCAGACTTTTTGTCTAAATGAAAAATATACTAAAACAAAAAACCCACCTAGGAAATAAAAGCCTGAAGGCCACCCAAAATATCCTAAAGGGTAGGTACCCTTGTGGGAGGCTCTCACCAGGGAAAGTGGACCATTTCTCAAGATTCTGAAGGGCAAGTTCCCTTTGGGAAAGATCAAACCTCAAGTTGTAGTGGAACATGCCACGTGTCCCTCATAAAGATGCATTAGAAGCTGCCATGTGTCCCTCATAAAGTTGTAGCAGAAGCCACCACTTGTCCCTTATAAAATTATAGTAGAAGTTGCCAAGTGTCATCTTGTGAGACACATTTTCTAATCAGTTTAAAAGCTGCAAAACATGCCACGTGTTTCATTATAACTCAGTAGAAGTCACCACATGTCAACATTTGTAGCTTTTTCCTTTTATTAAGTAAGGACTATGGTGGGTCTCAGGTGAGTGGCTAAACTCAAATAGAATGCACCACATGTCATCCTCTATGAGATTCTCAAAAGACATATAAAGCCTCTACAAGTTAAGCAGATGCTACCATGTGTCCTTGCATATTTCACAATGGAAGGCACCACATGTCACTTATTGAGATCAGTGAAAAATAGCTAGAGCAAGAAAGAAAGACATGAAGGAATGGCTAAGGAGGATTATGGGCCTACAACCATAAAATTTAGGGCAACCAATAAGCCATTGGCTTTCAAATGATGACAGACCTAAACACGTCAAATTTGTAGTAATGAAATAACTGTTGGTCCTTGTAAACTTAAGCATAGACCCTGTGAGCAATTTTAGTGATCAGCCAAAGAGATAGCCTGAGGGCTTAGATCACATAGATAAGGATGAAATACAGTGAGGAAAGGGGGAATGATGGAAAAAGATCAAGAATATCCACACATGGGATATGTTTCTAGAAGGTAAATTAGTCCACTAGGTGGACATCGGAGAGTGTGAACATTCAATGGCATGACCTATTTTTCTACATTGAGTAAAGTGAACAGCTATGCACACATTAGGAAACACATCAAGTGGCCCATATTTAAAACTGATGCTCGATTCTAGTATATCCCATGGATAGAATTTAAAATGCATTAAAGGCATTAAATGCATCATAACACATTTTTGTGAAATAAAATGCCCAAGTCTTTCTTGGAGCACTATATATTGGAATCTCTCTTATTGTTTTAGGAGATCTCTCTCTATTATCAAAAACAAAACTCTACCAAAATTGAAAGGCATTACTAAGACTTTGAGCTCAAATTATTGATCATATTTCATTACATGAATAAGAAAACAAGTGACTTTTTAAACTTTATGCTGGAATAGCTTGGTTATTGGGGAAATTGTTCTTATGTCTATTTCCTTAATACATTTTTTGTCCATTTAATTGAATAAGCATAATTAGTGAAAATAATTAGGAAGATGTCCTAAATCCAGCTTTGGAGAGACTTTGTGCCCCCACAATTGCCATTAGTGTGTTTTCTTTCTATTCCTATTTAAAGGATCTTGGGACAACTTTGTGCCCTCATTATCCTTCGTATTCTATTTCTATGTAAATGACTTTGGGACAATTTTGTGCCCTCATTATCCTTCGTATTTCACTCTTTGGTAGTTAAGGTGGAGACTTTGTGCTACATTTCATCCTGCTATGTTACTATGCCCTGTTACAGTTACTTATCACCACCTGAAAGGTTCCTTTTGTTTATTAAACAACACTTCTAAAAGAAGAGGAGTGTCTTCTATCATTTCATTAGGATTTCTCTTTTGATTTATGAACATCATCTCTGAAAAAAGAGAGATGGATGGTTTAATCTACCCTTAAGTGTTATTTTCTGATTATATATATAGTATATAACTCTGGCATATTTACAGGGAACCTCCCCTTGATGAGAGGAGAGATTTGTCCCCTTTTGATGTAGTAAACCTACACATATAACCAACCAATTTCCCTATGTTGTGGTTGAAGAGATCTATTTTGTTCATTAGTTAGCTGATTGAAAAAATATTCACCCAACATCTAACATATGCACCATGGGATAGGCATGATTTTACTTTCACTTCTTCTTCATCCATTTACATAGGTAAGCTCTAGACACTATTTTGGAAGGATTTAATGTAGTGAGTGTTGGAGGGACTAACTATGAGTGTTGCTACATTATCAGAGGGACTATAAAGATGGAACTAGTCAATAGAGATATGCACATGGGTTGACTTACTATTTAAACAACTAGAGTGGCTGAAAGAGATAGAGCCTTTATAATCACTTAAATTTAAGGAAATACTAGTGATGGCAATGGGAAAGTTCCATGCTAAGGAATGGAATGGGCAGATGGTAATGAAGAAGGTAGGAAACCCAGAATGGTGGAGGCCATAGATGTTTGGGTGAAGAGTGGATGATGTGGAATTATAGGGAAAAGGGGGGTGTTGTAGAGGGATACTATAAATAGGAGGGAGTGATAGGAGGAACATGTATTGGTCCCATATTTGGCTCATTTTTAGGCTACTAATGATGTTAAAACTTAGAGCTTGGGTGGTTTAGGGTTAAGGAATTTACTATGGAGCCACCAAGTCTTGTGTTTCTTTCCCTTGAGTCACCTACATCTGACTTGGCTAGGGTTGAGGTGTTTGAGATTTTAGATGTGGAAGAGGTGGAGCCATGGTAGGAGGAAGCACTAGTCATAGGGTAGAAGGTGTTAGGATCCCTTAGAGGATTCTTATGGAATTTCAAAAGGAGTTGGTGTGACATCCCTAAAGAATGAGAAAATGTAGAGGGGATTAAATAGGGACCAAAAACATGGAACTTCTTCCCTTTATCCTTCGTTTGAGATTTTATCCTTTTGAGCACCTCCTAGTCACATATGGAATTTAGATACAAATCATCATCATATTCCACATGGTGGACATAATTAAGGTTAAATTAAGTCAATAACTTCTCCAAATGGGCTTACATTGTGCCCTTGAAGTCCTAATCCCATGGCTCAACTTTACCCAATTGCAAGGAGTCTTGAGAAGCCACCATATTTTATATTAGATGAAAATAATGATATACATGATGCCTGATGGTGATTGGGAGAGGTATGTAGGCCTTCTACTAGCAACTGATAAAATGTTTAAAAATACATCTCATCAATTGATAAGTGATTTAAACCTCTAAAAGATGATTTGAGATGTGATATGGTAAGTGTAGGGGCTCCTTAAGGATTCCTATGACATGGATGACTATGTATTACTAACATTACCACTATTCCCTAATGGGAGCTATTGAATATTTGATTTATTATGATAGATGAGGCATAACATACTAATCGATCACATTGTACACCACTTGGTATAAGCATTCACAAATTTCCTAGATGTTGTTTCTGTATAGGTGGCCATATAGTTTGTAAAAAAATACTTGGGCTTTTAAGAACCCATGTAAGAAAGGTAGAGGGATTAAAAGTGAGTGTCTCATAGAGAACATCTATGGTATAGCTCATAATATAAAAAAATTGCCTACCCATACATCCACTATGGCTCTCATCATATCAAAATTGACCATGCATCCTAGGTTAGGGCCTTAGGAGCCATCCAGGATCATATGAAGTAGGTGCACCCACTGTTTGTTGATGTGAAGGCAATATAAGGCCCTAAATAACTAGTTTAACAAAATCATGCTAACCCAAACCCCCACTTTGAATATGTGGAATAAGTAGGCATTAACATCTTCTTTATTAACCTATTTAGCATTCACGTTATCTTCATAATCTTGGAAGACATCGTAGATATGTAAAGTGTCAGTATAGGTCTTCACCACCATTGATTCATATGAAAAAGTGGGGTTTGGGAGATTATACTAAGCTTTGTAATATTACTAAATATGTTATAAAAATGATATTGGAATATGGTTTATTAGAACCAAAATTGAATGTCATCCTATACCTATCTAGGAGTGAGGAGTAGCTTGCTGAATAAATCAGTGAAAGGGAGGACTTTGGGCTTGGATATGGTTCAATATATGTCACACTTTTGGTACACTCATAAGGTATCGTCAAAATTAACTTCATCATCATTATTGGTAATTGATTCTTTGGTTTCCATGTTGATGGCCTTGAAGAATTGGTTATAGTGCTTAAATTGACTCAAACCATCTAGGAATAAAGTATCCCTAACCTAAGATCAGCCTTGGGGTTTCAAGAGGAAGTAGCCATTTTTGTGGGATGAAATTTAGAAAAAATATTAGACCTAAAGAGAAAACAATAAAAGTGGTAGGTGGGAGAAAAAATTAAGAAGGCCAAAATTGGTAGCTTAGATATATTATTGCTAATGAAATTTTCTTAGGACACTTATATAAATTTAGATTCATTCCCCTTGCATTAATACTATTTGGTATCTCATCCATAATGTATTGAAATTTGAGTTGGTGGCTCAACCTTTAACTTCATTCCCTAATCTTGAGTTAAATTTGGATTATATGATTGCATGCTACTTACTAGATCTAATAAAGGTGATGTGACATTTTTAACTTATCTAATTAGGGTATAGTTCCACCTTTCACCAATGTTTGGAGTGGGGTAGGTATGTAACCATCTCATCCTTAAAGTCTCTTTGGATCTTCAAAGCTACCATTTTTAACATTTTGATTTGTCTTCACATTAATGATCAAGACCGAATCCTAGCTAAACACTTTGTTGATATATCTCTAGGAGTGAAATGAATTATTAGTTGGTAATATATGGTGTCCTTTAATTAGCCCCTATGGTTCCACATGTACTTTTTTGTATCCATCCTAGGACATTTAGGGGGACCACTTTTTAAATTTATTATTCATGCCACATGGCATACCATGATACGTCAGCCTACCCCAGATTCTAACATCCTTATTGGACTAGGAGACTAACTTTCCTGACTACAAGCTATGGCATCCCCTCACTATGTCAAGCTCTCCTAGGTTCAGATATCCTTATTAGACTAGGAGACTAATAAATTTGATAATGGATATATCTTCATTGGTTGAATTTGGGAACCACTAAATTTTAATAAATATGGCATTTCTTGATTTGGTTAGGCACTCATAATTTTTGGCAACTTTTTTAGGATCCAAAAATTAACCACTCTAACACTGGTTGAAGTGGAATTTATTGGTTGGGTAGGTATCTCCAAGGATATAACATATTTCTTAGGTCTAGGAAACTATCCATCTTATTTTTGGCATGGGTTGATTAGTTGGAGCATTGATTATGTTTGACCTAGGGTTGTGTGGTGCTTATTGATTACATCAAGCTCTTTCAATTTTTGACATATTTTTTAGGATTGGGAGATTGATTCCTTTATAAATAAACCTTATGGTGTTCTTTAATATATTGGTCCCTCCTAGGATATAACATATTTTTTAGGCTGGGAGACTAAATTTTTTCACAATGGTCATGTGATGCATTTTTTATATGAAACCTTTGACTATCCCTTAGTTGAATATCCTGAATCCATGTAGTAATGAGACTTTGATACATGGAAGACCCTAATAAATTATTAAAAAAAAGAATAAGTGAAAGAAAAAGGATGAATTGTCAATTATCTACACACTTTGATTCCAAGTAGGATTTATAACACAACATAGGACTTTGGGGTTAGATACATCAGGAATAGGATTGAGACTCTGGTAAATTTCAAGTAAGGGCAAGACTAAAAACTTATCATGTTAAATTTTCAAGTCAAAAGTGACCATCCTAATCATGGAATATAAATTATATTTGCCTTAGTCACTTTTACAAATTTATGAGGTCTTATAGTTAAATTCATTCATCATTATCCACATCATTTATTTGGTGAGGAAAAGAAAGAAATAGGGTGATGTAGGATTTTAGAGACTTGACGCAGGTAGACCCAAACAAAATGACATAATGGGTCCAAGTATTTGGTTAATTTTTTTTCAAAATAGGGGTCCCCTATTTCATATGAAAAAGGGGGTGTGTTGGCCACAAAAAATGGCAACTTTTATGGTAAAAGTGGTGATAAGCACTTAGAACCCAACAAGTTCATCCTTCATTCTTACAAAACACATAGAATAAAAAAGAGATCCTTAGACATATTATAAAATTAGGCACTAAATTCATGTTATAACAAGTGAAATATTCATATCTTACCCTAAATAAGACCACCAATGTGTGTATGGAGCTATTTTCATCCTACTTATTTAGTTGTGGACTCCATTCAAGAAACCAAGGTAAAGTTCAGCATCATATTTATTCAATGGTGTTAATGATCTCATGGATTGGAGGCAAATGTCATGGGTATTGATTTAATATAATTCAAGAATTTATATCCTTGATAGGGATACCTCTAGTCCCATTTGAGTCCTTGATCCATTTCCATCTAGGTCAAAAATCCTATAATGGAGGTTGCCTTAATAACCTTTTTAAGGAAGACTCAGAATTTAGATTTTGTGACTTTTTTTTTTTACTCTTCTTTTAAGGTTCCTTGTGAAGAGATTTAGTAGTACTTATACATTTAGGGTTAGGGACAAAGATATGGGCGATAGGATATATAAGAATTTTTGAATATAGTCAACTTCTAATTAGCTTGAATGGTCCCATTTTCTAATATGTTATATTACATGTAGCGTTGTGGCCTCTATTGGTGAATAGGCTACTCTAAAATCCACTTATTTCAGTGATAATTATTTTCCTTTGAGATTTAAAATGTGAGGTACCCATTCACCATATGTTTTTGGTTGGGATCAAATACTCAGCCTTTGATTTGTATTGAGAGGATCCTTCCTAAAAAAAGTTAGTAGATAATTACAAATACACAAAATAAACTATGAAAATCAGCAATATATTAACTCTAATAAGCAAAAATGAATTACAATGGCTAAATTATGTGATCTCTATCTCTTCTATGAGGTAACCTCCTTTGATAAAGCTCAATTAAATAAAATTCATGGATGTTGTCATTGGCCTCAACACTTATATACTAAGTCTAGTCTAAGCAACCTTTACTTCCTATGAATGTGGGTTAAAGAAAAATGTTCACAGGATAACTTAAAAAGTGTATGCATTCATAACAACTAATATATTAAAAAGTTAAAGATAATGGGTATCATGGGTTACTAACATTCCCTCCCTCTTATAAATTTTTTTGTCCTCAATGGTTCAGATGTGGGAATTGATGCTAAATATTAAATAGTGGTTCCCATGTTTCATACTCTAGTTGTATTATATGTCATTAGATTATTAAATCTATGATGGAATGGAAGTGAATTTAGTACATGTTCCTTTCCAAGATTACCTCTAACTCAAGAAGGATGTACCCTTCATTATCAAGTTTTGGTAAAATAGTTTGCACTTTGATGTTTGTGCCAAGAACTTTTTTTAGATAAGAGACATGAAATACTAGGTGAACTTAGGAAGAAGGTGGAAGCTTCAACGTATAAGCAACCAACCCAATCTTTTATAGAACCTTATATGGCCCATAGAACTTGGGAGCTAGCTTATGATTTCTTTTGATTTTTAGGGATGATTATTTTTAGGGTTGTAGGCAAATAAAAATAATATCACCTACTTGAAAAGTGTGTTTAGAATGGTGTTTATCAACCTATTGTTTCATTTTATTTTGTGCCATATGAAGATTGTCCCATAGTATGTTGAGGATCTGATCTTGAGTTTGGAGAATCATGTTGACTGCTTAAAATGGTGAAATACTAGGGGTGTATGAAAGGAACATTGGTAGTACTTGAAAATATACTACTTCATATTGAGTTATTTTAGTTGAAGTGTGGTAGGAGGTATTGTACCACCATTCAGTGAGGGGGAACCACTTTTCCCACTAATGTTGTTTTTATGAGGTATAGTAACAAAGGAATTTTTTCAAGAATTTGTAGGCAATTTTAGCATAGCCACGTGTTTTTGGATGATACCTAGAACTCATATTTAGTTAGGGACTGATGCATCAAAATAGTTCTATCCAAAAATAGCTGGTGAAGGTTGCATCATGATCAGAGCCAATGAAAGAAGGAATTCTATGAAGACATAAAATATGGTCCAAAAAAATTTGTGTAACTATGGAGGTTGTATGCAATCAAAAATGCATTATGTTTATGAATCAATCATATCTCAAAGAAGATAGAGCATACATACACTTACAATTGGGAATATATTTGTTAAGCAGAAGTATGACCAATATGAGGATTTACTAGACCTGATTAGGGGATCACTTTTCACAATACACCATGATAGGAAGGCTTCCAAATCTTATAATCTAACACAATCATGCAACAACCTTAAAAGATTTCTAGGTTTAATGTTCACTCTATTCTAATAAACAAGAAAGTAAATCTAATATAGTGCACACTAGAGATTGTGGCACAATATGAGGGGTTAGTTAAGTAATCAAAACATGTATAAAATAATATCAATTATTATAAGTATGATCAAGACCCTAATACATGGGATATAAATATTAATATTATTTGAGCCAATACTTATGCTACTTTTATCTACTAAAAAAGAGAATAAAGTTAGAATATACTTACCTGAATGTAAACCTGTCAAGAAATATATCTCCCTTGGCTAAAGGGGATTTGCAATAGGTTTTTGTGGTTTTTAAGGATAATTAAGAAACACCAAAACATTTAAGACTTATTGACAAGACTATATTCTCCAAGTAGAAAACCTAAGCTAAGACTCCTCAAGTATAATGGTGGAAGATCCTATTCTAAAGAAGCATGAGAAAATAATAAATATTGATTTAATATTGAAATAATTATGAAATGATCTTGTATTTCTAGGTGGATCTCACCCTAAATCCTTCAAATTATGTTAGTTCTATGGGGTCGACATAGTTGACTCTACATGTTTTTGGGAGATAAATCACTAGGTCTTGAGCTAGGTCAGCCGAAGGGATGATAGAAATCTCAAGCAAAAAAATACCCTAAATAATATAGGTTTAACTCAATTGACCCTATATAGTAATCATAGGCTAAAAAATATACAAGGTTGACCCATTCAACCTAATACAACCAACTGGCAAAAGGGGATCAAGGTGAGCAAAAGAGGGATGGAAAGAGGAAAAAGAATGGATGAGTGTGAAAGGGAGGATTAAAATCTTATGGAATGGTTTTAAGATCTAGTTGGATTGGTAATAATGTGGAAACAAGGGACAATAATATTATGAAGCACCAAAGGTCTTCCCACCCATTTTTTGGTGCATCTATTAAGGTGTGAACTCAAAGAGATTAAATCTCGATAGGTTCCTGCAAGATGTAAAGTGTTAGTAATTGATAAAAGGTTTAAAATACTATGTGTATACATATTTCCCACTCAAATCTCGTCATGTGTCACTAAGGTGTAATAGGAGATGGTGTTTCATGAAATAACATAGTAACACAATGCTTATGCTAAAAAAAGTTGTAGTATTTTAAAGTAAAAATAACTGAAAGTAAATGACTGAAAAGGGATGATAACTAAAAATTAAATGTGATGCATACCTTGAATTACCTTTATCACTAAATGGTTGTCTATTGTGTTGTTATTTTTGATTGTGTAGGTTAATGTGACTACTTTTGACAAACCCAAGAATTACAAAACTAAAGAGCAAAAACAAATAAATGCAAGAAAATATAAAATAACTGGTGCTATGAGGATGGGACGTACTTGGGAAATTTTTCAAGCTAGGTGACAAGTGGAATGTCATACCAAATGGCCATGTCAAACAATAATATTAAATTGGGTAACCAAAATTCCAAGGCTACTAAAGACCAAAAAACTCAAACAAACTATCCTAAAGTAAGAAAGGCAAACTCACTAGGTCAAACCAAGGATACTTGTCAAACAAGATAGTAATCAAAATATCAATGTAAAAGAAGAAACAAAATGGTAAAACAAAATTGATGAGTGAGCAGTAACTATCCTTATCTCACTCAATAATGTAAAAAGGTGCATAAAAGGGAAAATAACATTCTTGAGTGAGAAGTAACAAGCCAACCTCACTCAACATTGTAAAAAGGGTATGAACTCAAGTGTCCATAATAGAACAAATGGTAAATGATAAAAGGGAAGTATGATAAGTGTATAAATGTAAATCATGGTGAAAAAGAAAGAAGTAATCCATAGTTGATCAAATATGTTGCTTTGCTCTAAGGATAGATACAACTAAAATAAAGTAGTGATAACATGTGTTTAAGAGGTAAAGAAGAAGGAATTTAAAGAAGAAGGTAAAAAAATTTAGAATCACAATTTTGTCTATCAAGGGGGGAAATGAAATGGGTGGAGGGAATAATGAAAGTAAAACCAAGGTAAATGACCTCTTTATCGAAGTCAAGACACTCAAATTAGGTTTGTCAGAACAAGAGGACATTCAACCTTAAGGAATCTAAAGATATTCTCTTAGCCACATAAATCTTAGGTTAAAAAATGAAGTATATATTTCATCCCATGAAGGCTATATGCATGAATATTAAAATTGACCTACCTTCCCACAATGTGTTCCCCATTCCTTAGGACTCCTTATAAAGCCATCGATCTATTACAAATATTGGGAACTTGCATGAGAAATTAGGTAGCACCATAGAGTTTTTGTAATTCCCCTATTCCAATCTACTATCCTACCACACCCCAATGAACCTCAATGCTATATGAGGCCAACTATGAAGTTTGGGCTTCAATTGGAGATAGGAGATGTGCTTTTAATCACATCTTTTGGTGTGATGTTGAATTTTGAGATTTGTATGTTAACTTTTAGATATCATTGCATTTTGATTTAAATGATTTGGCTTTTAACTTTCTTGATGGACTTTTCTATTCCTCCTCTGTATAGATTTGGAAAACTAAACATGGGTGCTAAAGATGACTTTCATTTCAATACTTGGGACTTGGTTACTAAGAGAGAGAAATTCAAAAAGCATGGGGTCTAAGAGTCTCATAAATTAACGTGAAATAAAAGTGTTATCTTGACTTCAACCTTATTTTATCCAATGTGGAGTGGAAGGAAGTGGAAATCAAGAGGAATGAAACATGAAACAATTTGAATTACTTCAAATTGAAAAAAAAATGTGACAAAGGGCAAAAATAGATACAATGATAATGAAGTGTGATTCCTTATCATAAGAAAGAGGAAAATGGAGGAAAAAATGCTAACACAAATTGTTTTCACAAATTCCATATATCAAAAGAATCAAAATCTAAATTTTGAGAAAAAAGATGTAAAAAGATGCAAATATGATAATTTTATGAGGGTTAGGTCATATCCATACTCTTACACTGCAAATTCATAAAATAGAAACCCAATGGGTGCCAACAAGTAATCAAAAGATAAATTGAGGTAATAAAAAAGGTGGTATTTTTGTAAGGAATTTTGGGCCCTATCCATAGTCTTACGAAGAAACTCAGAAAAGAAAAACCCAAGGGGTATTAAAAAGAGAAAATACAAGAAAATAAAGAATACTATGGTACATAAAGAAACCAAAAGACCAAAAGGGAGGACTAAATGCTTATGAAAGGAAAAAACTTTATGTAGAGGGAGAGACCCATGTAAGTAACCTAAAAAAAAGTGTTAGATAGATATAGATAGAAAACATAAAAAGAAGGAAATGCTTAGGCAAAGTAGTTTTTGAAAAATTATGCATTTGTGAGATCTTTGAAAATATGTCCTTCATTGGTTTTAAGGTGGTAGGTGTTTGGACCAAGAATATCTTTGACTATATATGGGCCCCACCATTTTTGGGCATATTTACCTTCTTTATCATGGGTATAGTATAATTTAAGGAAAAGATAACCAATATTAAATGTATGAATTTTAACACATTTGTTATGTTGTCTAGCAATGAAAGTCTTATATTCACAGTTATATTGTAAGGTGAAAAGATGACATTCATCAAGTAGATCAAGGACATGAAGATGAGCTTCATGTAATTATTCATTGAGAATAATAACATGAAAAGATATATGAATAAAAAGAAGCTCAACTTCTAGAGGAAGAACTAATTTATAACCATAAACTAGAGAGAATGGAGTTTCCCTAGTGGTAGTATGTATGAGAGTCTAATAGGCCCAAAGTGTAGGATAAAGATGAAGATGCCAATATATACAAGTTTCATGATTTATTTTTTGAAGATTTTTTTTGAGAATTTTGTTACTGGCCTTAGCTTGGCCATTGCATTATGTATGATAAGGAATGGAAAATTTGTGATTTGTATTGAATTTGTTGCAAATTTGTTTAATATGGTTATTTTTTAAATTACCACCATTGTTGGAAATGACAGTGTGGGGAACACCAAAGTGGAAAATGATTTTATTAAGAATAAATTTGAAAATGGTAAGACCAGTGATGTTAACAAGGGGCATGGATTTTACCCACTTGGTAAAATATTTAGTAGTAGTGATGATAAAAACATGCCCATCTTAGGAAAGTTGTACTTTACCAATAAGATTGAATCCCCATGAGGAAAGTGGTCAAGTATATTTAATAGTTTAAAGTTAGGCTAGAGTTGAATGGATTAGATCATCATGAAGATGACAAGAAGTGCATTCTTTGTCATATTCAATTGCATATTTTTCAAGATTAGGATAAAATTAACCCATATGTAGGCATTTACAGGCTATATCATGTTTGTTATATTGGCCACCATAAATTACCCCATGTTCTTGTTTAAGAAGAGGGTAGACCTCATCTTACATAAAAAAATGAAGTGAGGTACCTTCAACATTATGATATAAAAGATGTTGTATCAAAATACATACTTGAAAGCTTGTTTATGAATACATGTTTTTTCATGAGAGTCTAAATTAGGAGGATAAGTTTGATGCTCCAATAATTGAATGATGTCTTTATACCATGGGCTTTGTCAAATGGTAATAGGCTTGATGTGATAGATAACCAAATTTAATGGTTGAGTAGAAGATGGAGATTTTCTTATTTGTCTAAGAAAAGTAAGATACAAAAGGACCTGATGGGGTTGAAAGAGAGATGCTAAAGAAGCAAGAGAATTATTAATATAATTTTGATCTCTAGGAATAGGCTCAATAGTGAAAGAGATGAAATCCTTAGCAAGTGTGGTTCCAATTTGATGATATGTGAAGAGGTTATCACTTTTACATCGATAATCACCACTAACTTGATGGTAAATAAGATTAGAGTGACCTAAATCATGAAGGTATTAAATGTCTAAATCAAGATCATCTCACATGCCTAAGATAATATATTCATACTTCATATTATTGGTGACATCAAAGGTGAATCAAAAAGCTAATGGAAGGATTTTTCTAAGAGGACTTGTGAGAATGCAACCTGCCCTAGCTACTTGAAGACATTTATCACCATCAAAGTGAAGGGTCTAAGTATCCTCATGCAACTTGACATTAATTTTAGGAATCTCCTTGATAAATAATTTTGGTTAAGTAGTACCAGATGGAGTATCAGATTCTTAAAGATTATTGGATTCAAGATCGACAATAAAGCTATAAAAATAATATTTAAGAGAAATAGCTTGATTAAGACCTTTGATGTAAAGGATATTATTATCTAGAAGATTATATTGAAGAGAAAAATTAGATGGTATGGGAGTTGCATCAAGCTGATTAGCTATGATTTGCCCTTTGATAACATTTTGAGTGATGATATGAAGATCAAATTCCATAAGGAGGACCATTCATTTGCTAATTCTATCTCCAAGAAGAAATACTTTGGAGAATAAATGACAAAGGAGGTTGGAATGAATAATGACATAATTATTTTGGTAAATCATGTAGTGGAGAATATTTACAACTATGATATAGATGGTGAGGGAATTACACTCAATTTTTGTATTATGTGTTTCATAATCGATGAGGCCTCAGCTAATGTAGTAGATACCATACTCTCTTCTTATATCATCTTCTTGGGAAAGAATTTCCCCAAATGAATTAGGTGTGGAGGAAGTATATATAATCAAAGGTTTATCCTTTGAAGGAGGATGATGCGTAGGTGGATGAAGCAATGACTCTTACTTTTTATCAAAGGGTTTTTGACATGGATCCATCAAGTCTAAATCAATAACTTTATTGAGAATTAATTTATGGAGTTAATTCAATATTCCATTTTAGGTAAAAATCATCTAATTTCCCTAAGTTTGCCTAAATAAATATAAATTTTGGAAATAAAATGAGGAATGGCCATGTTTATGATAACACTAATTTTGATAGGGTCAACATTGATGCCGTGGAGAGAGACTAAGAATCCTAACAATTTTCTAGATGTGAATCCAAAGACACATTTGTAAATATTAATTCTAAATTTATATTTAAGGATATGATCAAAGATGATAACAAGATCAAAAAGATTATTTTTATGATGTTTGGATTTAGCAATAAGATCATCCACATAGGTTTCATCAATTTTGTGAATGAGATCATAAAAGATGTGAGTCATTTCTCATTGGTAAGTGGCTCTGACATTATTAAGGCTGAAGGGCATTTTGACATAGAAATAAGTGCCCCATTCTATGGTGAAAGTAGTCTTATGTTGGTCCTCAGGGGCAATGTGAATCTTATTATATCCCAATAAGCCATCCATAAGAGAACATTTCATAACAAGCCATGGAATCAACAATAGCATTTATTAAAGGTAAATGGAAGTTGTCCTTGGGACAAGCAAGATTAATATTTTGGAAATCAATAAAAATGTCAATGACCATAGTGATTATCTTCCAAATGGGAATAATGTTGGAAACCCATTCAAAATAATCCACTAGTTTGATAAATTTAGAATCAAGTAATTTGATGATTTCCTTTTGACATAAAATGGAAACATCAGGTGGAAATTTTCTTTGTTTTTGATACATAGGCTTGACATCAAGAATAAGTAATGATGTTATGCACCATAATGCTAGGGTCAATATTAGGCATGTACTCATAGGACCAAGAGAAAGCCTCATGATATTTTTCAAAGAATAAGCTAAACTTATCATTTTCAGTAGGTGAGAGTTCATGAGAAATATTAATTTGTTGAGAGCAAGATGGAGTATCATATTTGATGTGATTGGTTACTTTAATAAGCATGACATTTCCATCTTGAAAGTGGTATGGTGCATTAGGTAAGGCTAAAATTGGATTTTTTAGGATCAATAATAGCAATAAAGTCATTGAAATGAGAAGTTTTAGTCTTAAAATTTCCAAGTTTATGATGCTACTAAGGAAGTTGAGTTTCTCAAGCATAAATCAACTCAAGGATAGATTTTTCACTAGGCAAGGTGGGAAGAGGACCATAATACTTGACATGTACTTCAAGTTATATAATTTTATTGTCATGGTGATCATACTCAAAATGTATTTGATGAAAATTGGTTGCCTTGGCATCTAGTGTAATTTTAGGAGTAGAAGAAGTAGATGGAGTAGAAGGGGTTAGAATATTAATGGGCTTAATGATAGGAGAAGGATTAGATGTAATGATTGGATTGATAGGTGGTAAAGGAGTTGTAATAATTTTTAGAGGTTTAGAAGGTGTAATTCTCTCTACCACCCAAGGACTATCGATTAGAGGAAAATTTGCAAGAGACACATGACCCTCAGGATCTAAGGTATGATCCACAAAAATGGTATGAGCATCCTGGTTAAAATCATGAATTAGGTTTAAGGTTTTTTGATAATGCTAGATATTTGAGTCTCTAAATTGATCTTGGGCCATTATATATTTATCATCATAAGTTGGAGAAATTGTACATACTTTAAAATCAAGGAGAGTTTTAGAGGGTGAAATCTTGATATTACTAAATGTATGAGGAGACATGATGATAGGATATTGAAATAATTTGGCCACTCTAAAATCATTGCAAGTGAAGGCATCTTCAGGTAAAGATGGCTATTGATCATTGTATGGAAGGTAAAATTATTAATCTCATCAGTAAGAGGAATAGAATGATCCCTGGGTAATAGAGAAGGAGGAAGCCATTTTGAAATGTAGGGAGGTAACTTGGTAGTATTGTAATTATTTTATAGATTATTAGGCTCATCATCACAGGAATCCACAATAGTAAATTATAAATCAAGATCCATGTTGATGAACTCAAGTAAAGGAACACTATTAATCTTAGGAATCATAAGAATATGATATTTTGATTTAGGATTAGGAAGATGAATGATCCATGGGTTGGGATTAGTTTCATGCTCATACCATTTCCCATTATGTAAGAATTTAATGCATTGGCTACTAGAAGAAGAAATGGCCCTCATTCAGTGAGTCTATGGATGACTAAGGAGTATATTATAAGATAGGGGTAAGTTAAGGACCATAATCTTGGTTCAAATAGTCTTAGGATCCAATGGTTAATGGAAGCCAAATGAAACCAAGTGTATTTTGATTAGTCTTATCAAAACCATGATAGGTAAGAGAGGTTTTATTAAGATAATATTTGTTATAGGAAAGTTGTTGGATGAGACATAAAGATGTTACATTAATTCAAGAACCTTCATCATCTAAATTTTTTTGAATAAGAGTGGTATTAATGACTACTTTGATGAAAAGTGGTGTATCATTAGCACAAAAAATAATTTCATCATTGATCATGCCTTTTTAAAGGAATTCAATAGAGGGCTTGGAATAAGGACACATAGTTTCAATGGTATTTACATTGGTAGGTTGAGATTCAATAGAAGTTTATTATTCATATAAGGAGGAAGGATCTTCAATTTCTTGAATATTTTGCATAATAAATTTATGATGATACAAAGAAGTACAAACCAAATCCATAAGTGGAATAATACAAGGCATAGAGTTAAATTCTTCAAGAAAATTCCAATGAGATTTAAAAGAATCAACATGATGTTTAGGAGGTAAATTAGTTTTTGGAGGAATATATGTGGTTGGAGGATTAGAAGGAGGATATGGTTCCTCTTGATATTCTAAATAAACATTAGTAGTGGTAGTTTCTTTAAGAAGTTGTTTTTCTAAATATGGCTTCTTAGGCTTGGTAATGGGATCTTTATTAGCCCATTTATGATGATAGTTGACCTTCACACTATTGACATATTGAGAATTGTTAAAATATTGGTCATAATAATCATCAATGGAACAAACATCCTTGGTATTTAATTGATTATTGGAAGAATATTTTTAGATATTTGAAGTAGAAGCCTTAGAATTTTGTCAGTCTTGAAAAGTAGCAGTGTATATTGATTATGAATATTGATCATAGCTTCATAATTTAATGAATCACCATGCATATATGAGACATCAAATTTAGTGCACCCTCTATAAGATTCATGAGAATTTACAATGTCATCATAGAACCAACAAAGTAGATTGGGGTCATACCACTTAGGAGGAGCATTGGGATAGATGAAAGGTTTTAAGGGTGGTAAAAAATATTTCATTTGCTAAACCAAAAGAGGTGTATGAGAAGGTGAAGGAACATTAATTTTGGTAACTCTTGGTTTGATTTGTAGATTATTACTAGTGATATCATTAGATGTTTTGAAATGTCCATTAAAAATTTTAGGATTAGGTTCAAATTTCTTTATAATAAAGTCTTGACATTTAGCTTAATCAAGAGCTTCATTAAGTGTTTGGGGAGAAAAGGTTCAAACCTTATATTGGAGAGTGGGAGTCAAAGTGGTGATAAAGATTTTGAATAATTTATCATCGGTCATGTTATGATCAACTTTATGAGATAAATATTTCCATATTTTTATAAAGTCATGAGTTGATTCAGTTGGAGATTGCTTAAAATTGATAAAGTGGCTAAGATAATTTTTAGGAAGATCATTATGTTGAAAATCTTTAACTAAAGGATTAACCAAATATTCATGTTTCCAAATAGAGTGTTGGGTAATTTGATTATACCATTATAATACATCACTAGTAAAATTATTCACTAAGAGTTTAGTTGTGGTGAAGGTATTAGTTTGGATCCATTCTTTGTAATGGTTGTCAAATGCTTTAAGAAATGAAGCAGGATCTTTAGTCCCATCATACTTTATAGTTGGAGATATGTTACCAATATCAATGGAAACAATAAAGGGAGCTAAAGGTTCATTTTGAATAGTTTTAAGTATCTTTTTATTAATTATTGGTTAAGGAATAACATTACCTAAGGCATCCCAAAGAGGTGAAGGAATTAAATTGGGATTATATTGAGGTTGCATAGTTAGAGGTTGATTCACCACATTGATTAAATTTTGTTGAAGTTGAATCCTCTAGTTGGTGTTAGAATTTTGCATTATGTTCATTTGCTAGATAACTTGGGCTAATAACTGAGTTGTATCAAGAGGTGGGTTGGTTTTGGTAGGAGCACTCCCCAAGTTGGTGTTAGAGGGAGGATTACTAGAAGGAGGAATATTAGTGAGATTTTTAATTAAACTTGTATCAATTACTCCTAGATTAGTTTTAATATTTTAAAGATGATAAGTTTCTTGGTAAGTATAAAAAGGATTAGATCTATCAACTTCATCTTTATGTGTTATTTTCATCATATTGCAGTTCATAGATGAAGGAGGAGAAGAGATGCCCCAAGAGTGATGGTGATCTTGGGAGTAAAATAGAAGAAGAAATGAAAATACCATATAGAATCTAAATGGATTTAATCTATCCAAAAAGATTATGATAGGATACTTCATTATGATGGGAGAGAGATGGAAAAAATGCAAAGAATTAGAAATAAGAAACTAGATTGATAAAGAAGGAAAAAATTAGTAAAAGGTCAATTGGATCGACCATGCATAAAGAAATAGGGTCTATAAATAGTACAAGGTTGACTAGGTCAATCTGGTATAGTGAAAAAAAACTGGTAAAAGAGAAAATAGGTTATGCAAATAGTACATGGTCGACTGAGTCGATCTAGTACAGTGAATAGAGGTTGGAAAAAGATATAGGGTTAACTGGGTTGACTTAGTATAATAGTTAGGGAAATTTAAGAAGCCTATAATATATTTTTGAATTGAAACAAGATAACTTTTACAATCAATTTGAAAATAAATAGATGAAATGAAACAAATAGTCAATTGGATTAACACTAGCCAATCTAATTGAGTCACACATCATAAAACCTTGTACCAACATTGGCTAATGTAAATTTCTACAATACAAAATACAATTGAGAAAAGAGAAAAAAATCAAATTAGAAAGTAAATAGCTAACCAATTTTGTCAACATAAATTTTTATTAGATTATTAAGATATATTTTTAAATGTGATGGGAAGTTAGATATAAACAAGGAATTAGAATGGAAATGTAAGGATGGTATCAAGTAGTTTGGGATAAAAGGGACTATAGTGGAAATAATAAAAGCTTGGTATTATGGCCTACCCCCTCACTTCACACATTTAAGTGATAAGGGTGTCAGGGTCTTAGCTAGAATATACCATTAACCATGCTTTATACTTGACCAGAGTATCAAGTCAACTTTACCCTTGGTGATGAAAACTAATTAGGTTGGCCTTGGGTAGACAAATTTTAAAATACTTGTTTAGATTTTTTGACTTGGTCATGTGTGCATAAAATAAAAATATTGAACTAAATGATTAATTGAAAACCACCTAGTTAAGCTATGTTGTCTATTATAAGCATGCAAATAACAATAAAAGAAAGTGTGAACTAATTACTAGCATACAAGGTTAATTACAACTTTGAAACAAGGTAAAATGTTGATATAGTCAACAAAATATAGAAAAATGTTGATAGGGTTGAACCTATACTATGAATGCAAGGTTTTAAAATGAACAGGTTTGGTAGAGTCGACCTAGTTATCCAGACAACATAGAACTGGATTGATAGGATCGATCCAATTGATTGTGTAGGGGAAGTTTTAAAGAATAAAAATTGTAAAAGGAAAGATGGTAAAGAAAGAGACAAAGAGATAGAAAGGAGAATTTTTGGATTAGAGATGTAGAGAATGAAGATTGTTGTTCAAAAACCTTGATATATACTTACAAATTATGCTAACTTGGTCGACTAGGTCAATCAAGCTTTATAGAAACTTTCTATCAAATTCTTGAAAATGTACAAGGTTGAATGAGTAAACCTAGTCATCTAAAATAGATGTCTGAAAAGATAAAAACCTAAACTAAGTCGACTGGGTTGATATAATAGCCTATACCTAAGATTATACACGTAGAACTTAGATAATGGGTCAATAGAGTCAATATAATATGGAAAATATATGATAAAAATAATGATGAAAGAATGAAAGAAATGAAATAAGGTAAACAAATATTAGAAGGGTTAATTCATGTCAAGTTCACCAAAATGTATAAAATCATAAATGCATGATGTCTATAAATTATACTTGGCTTGGAAAAGATAGATCATACCTACACTTTTGATTGGGAATACAATTTGTTAAGCAGGAACATGATCAATATGGGGATCTAAGAGACCTGATTGGGGGATCACTTTTCATAATAAACCATTATAGGAAGGGTTCCAAAGCCTACACTCTAAAAAAATAATTCAATGAACCTAAAAGAGTCCTAAGTTTAATGTTCACTCTATTCTAATAAACAATAAAGTAAATCTATTCTAGTGCACACCAAAGCTTGTGGCACAATATGAGGAGTTAGCAAAGAAATAAAAACATGTATAAGAGAATCTCAATTAAGCTATGTATGATTAATACCTTAATACATTGAATATGAAGAGAAAATTATTTAATCCAATACTTATGCTACTTCTATCTACTAAAATAGTAGAGAACAAAGTTAGAATACACTTACTTGAATATGAACCCATCAAGACTCAATCTCTCCTTTGGCCAAAGGGGCTTCACAAGAGGTTGTTTTAGATTTTAAGGATAACTAATAAATGACAAAGCATCCAAGACTTTTCAAAAATATTGTATTCTCCAAGTATAAACCCTAAGGTAAGACTCTTCATGTAGAATGCTGGAAGAGTAGATTATAAAGAATCATAAACAAATACTAACTCTTGATTACATATTGAAATAATGATGAAATTATCTTGTATTTATAGGTGGATCTCACCCTAAATCCTTCTAAAAATGTCTAGTTATACAAGGTCAACATAGTCAACCCTATATGTTTTTGGGATATAAATCACTAGGTCCCAAGTTAGGTCAACTAAAGGGCTAATGAAACTCTCAAGTGAAAAAATATCCTAAAAAATACAAGGTCAACCCAGTTAATCCTGTACAGTAATTAGAGGATGAAAATAATATAGGGTTTACCCAATCAACCTAGTATAGTCAACTATTGAAATGGGATTGAGGTGAGAGAAAGAGGGATGGAAAGATAAAAAAGACTGGAGGAGTGTGAAAGGGAGGATTAATAACTTAGGGAATGGTTTTAAGATCTAGTTAGATTAGTAATAATGTGGAAACAAGAGACAATAATCCTATGAAGTACCAAAATTTTACCCACCCCTTTCTTGATGCACCCTTTAAGGCATCCACTCAAAGAGATTAAGTCTTGACAGGTTCCTACAACATGTAAAGCATCAGTAATGATTAAAGATTGAAAATATTATGTGTATATACAAGACGTATAGGGATGAATGAGTGTAAAAAATGACTATATTTGGAGAGGTAATAAACCACAACCAAGATAACTATTTTCCCTTCAAATTTAGGGATCCCCTTAATCAAATCCATAGAAATATCTATCCAAATCTTGGTAGGGATGGGTAAGGGTTTGAACAACCTAGGAATGAGTGTTGTTTCATCCTTATTGTGATGGTAGGTATCACATTCAGACATCATCTATTGAATTGCCTTTTTCATTCCCTTACAAGAGAATTTATGATGTACATGCTCATAAGTTTTGAGAAACCCTGAGTGCCCTATAATGGAGAATCATGGAGTTCATAGAATATAACTTGTTGATGATTTATGCTTTGGGGAAGCACTAGATGGCCTTTATATCATAGAGAAATACCATCCTAAGATTAATGTGGTATGATAGAGGGGTTAGTGGAAAACTATTGAATGATTTTAGATAATGAAGAGTTCGTTACCATACCCCTACTATACAGCATCCAACCAATTTGGAATAAACATTGAAATATATCTAAAAGGGAAGCTTGGTCCACAAATGTATGAGATAAAACATTAGAAAAAATATTGTGTTTACTCTTATTGTAAGTGATTTCATAGTCATAACCCATGATTTTTTTGACCCATTTCTATTGTGATGGGTTAGAGACCCATTTTTCTAGGAAATATTTCAAAATCTGGTGATCAATTTTAATGTAAAAATGATTCCCTAGTAGGTATGGCTTCCACTTTTGTATTGCATGCAAAATGGCCATGATTTTATTGTCATAAGTATAACATACTAAATTATTACCAAAAATGTATTTATTTATGAACACAATGGGGTGTCCTTCTTGGAGGATAAAAACACCAAAGCTATTTTTACAAGCATTGCTCTCGATAGTGAAGGTCTTGGCAAAATTTGGCATAGCTAGAATAGTTGTAGTACGCATAGCTTATTTCAATTATTCAAATTCACACTCAATAGCTTGTGTCTAATAAAAACATAATTTTTAACATAGTTATCAATAAATATAAAATCTTCTCATAGTCCTTTAAAAACTTGTGATAGTATCCAGTCAGCCCCAAAAAACCATGGAGGCTCTTGAGTGTCTAAGGATGAGGCCAATTTATCATGGTAAATATTTTTTAGGATCCACCTAAACCACTTGGTCTATAAAATATGATAAATATAATCCAATTAATCCTATCCAAAATCACATTTAGACTATTTTACATAGAGATGATGATCAGATATAAGTTACAATGCAGGATCCAGATGTTGGAGATGCTCAGACCATGTTTTACTATAGATGAGGATATCATCGAAGAAGACTAGAATGAACTTATATAGGTAGGGATGGAATATTTTATTCATAAATTCTTGTAATGTTGAAAGCAGAATTATTAAGGAAAAACAACATGACTAAAAACTCATAGTGGCCATCATGCATGCATAAAGTCATCTTAGTGATATCATGTTCATGAAGCTAGATTTGGTGATATCTAGAGTCAAGATATAACTTGGAGAAAAAATGAGCACCATAAAGCTCATAAATAATAGGGATCAAGAACTTATCCTTGATTTTGATGTGATTCAGTGCTCAAAAGTCAATGCAGAGGTGCCATGACCCATATTTTATCTAGACAAGGAGAACTAGGGAAGAATATGCGTTGGTATTAGGGCAAATAATGATTTGCTCCAGTAAGTCATGAATGAGAATCTTGATATTGGTATTTTACTAAAATAGGTAGCATTAGGGCCTAATTTTGGGAGGAATGCTTCTAGGAAGGAGTAGAATAATGGTGGTCCTCTAGTCGTGAAGGTGGAAATCCCACTAGTTTAGCAAAGACACATGCATAACTATGCAAAATGGTTTGTAGATTAGGAGTAGTGGAGACTATTGATGGTTACATTTGAATGGAATGGAGTTGGTAAATGATGCTATGTGAATTCTTATTAAGAATATTTTCCATGCTACATGAACTTATGATGCTGAGAGAACCTAGGTGTAAGCCTTTTAATATGTGTTTTTACACATTATCTAAAAATTACATCTAAAGTTCAGCAAAATCCCATAAGATGGGTCTAGGTATGTGTAACCATTAGGCTTATAACACAACATCACATCCACCTATGGGAAAGATAAACATGTTAAAGTGAAATTTATAATCTCCAATAGAGATACACACATTATGACACTTATGTTTGTAATTTAATGTACCCCCATTGACAATCATGACTTTAAATTTTGAGCAAGGATGGAAAAAACAATTAGCCTATTTGGTGATCTAGGGTCAACGAAATTATGAGTACTACTAGAATAAATTATTATTGTAGGAAGGATGTTCTTGAAGTAACCCCTAACCTACATGGTTTTTGGGGTGGTAACTCCTACTAAGGCATGTAGAGAGATCTCTGGTTGGTGTTCTTGAGAAGCAGGTTCCATAAACAACTAAGCTTCTTCTGGATCATTTATTATATCCTAAGAATCTTTCCAAACTTTAGTTTTGGGTAGAGAGTCCACATCTAATAGGTATATTTTTGGCTTGACACATCAATGTCCATGAGTGGATTTTTCATTACAATTATAACACAGTCCTTTTTCTCTATGGGCCTATATCTCTACTTCAGTCAAATGATTAATAAGAGTGGTTATGGGGGTTGGAATTGTATGAGATAATTAAGGAGATGTATTTTTGAATGGATCAAAATTGGATTTAGATTATTTTCAAGCTATGATCTTGTCATGTACCAACTTATCTAACTTGAGGGATTCCATCATCATACTAGGATAGAACATTTGGACCTCAAATTGAATTGCATCCTTCATACCACTGACAAAACAACTCTTGAAGAATCCATCAGACAATCCCTTTAGGTGGTTGGCCAATTTTTCAAATTTTATCTAATATTCTCTCATGTTTCTTATTTGGAAAATTTTATTGAGTGCTCTAGTAAAGTCATGAAAATCACAAGGACTAAATTTTTACAAAATGAGGGTGCCAAAATTGGTCCATATTAGCTCATCATGATCCTTGATATACCAATGGTACCATTCGAGGACTTCATGTTCCAAGTGAAAGGATGTAAGTAGGACTTTGTTGGCATCAAAATTATTATGTAGACTAAAATATTATACTACTCGATACATCCATCTACTCAAATATACACCAGTAAATTAAGGAAAATCAAGCTTTGGCCCATAGAAATTCCTAGAAGAAGAAAACTTGATATCTGAAGAGGACCTTAGATGTCACTGGTGTTCAAGGTAGTATGTTGAAGATTGAGTTTGAGAATGTTTTCACCAATATCTTTGATTTGGGACTTGAGAGTGGCAATTTCATCATCCATGTTTTTTGTTTCTATTTGGGTTACTATAATGGCTAAAATAAGATTTTTTTTTTAATTTTTTGCAATGGATATGAAAAATAGAGTTAAGAAACAATTAGTAATGGATTTTTTTAATTTGGATGAAATTGGAAGGGGTAAATGTACTTTTATTTGTTTTTTTTGTAGTCTATGTATGATTGACAAAGGTGGGGTAAATTTCTGAAGTTGAAATGGCAAAATTGCAAAATTTATCAAAGAGGGACAAAGGATTAGAATAGGGAGATAAACATTGAGGAAATTTTTTGAGGCAAACAAACAAAAATAGAAGTTATGACAAAATATGAAAAAAGGGAAAATTGAGATTTTTGGGAATTATAAGTTGAATTGGGATATAGGACCTCAAGGAAGAAAACATGTGGAAAGGAATTTTAGGTGTCTTGATAAATTTTGAGAAGAAACATGACTATAGATGGGGAAATCTGGCAAAAAAAGATAAAATTTTAGGTGTCAATTTTTTGTTTTTTGGTTTCTATTTTTTGGGTTCTATCATATGTCTAATTGTAAATCCTCTAATATTCTTTTGATACTTTGTTTATATTTTTATGAAACTAATAGGATGAAGATGGGTCCCAGGTTTGACTAGTTGCCTATTTTTTTTTATAAATCTCTCTAGCTACCAATTCTATTTGAATGAATACCCCTCTCCAAAAAATTGATGGCCACATATTTACCCCTTAATGATAGTTCTTGGTTTTTGTCATGGGTAGGAACTAGTCAAACGATAAGGGGTCATTGCCTATTTTGATGGTATGTCCTCTCAATGGGCCATCTACTTTATGGTTACTATGGTACTCCTCATAATTATTTTTAGTGATTTCACCCAAGCACTTCCCAAAATTATGTAGATAGGTTTTTAGCCTAATTCGAAATAGATGATAGGATATGAAGCAGAAAAAATACAATGTAGCCATGTAAAAACTTTGGTAATACTCATAGTGATGATGACCTATCTACTAAAATGAAAATATAGATCTAGACTATGGTACATATGGGTTGGAAAATGATCTATTATAGTAAGGTGAGAGCATACGGTAGGTGGTAGAAAAAAAATCACCCTTAAAAGTGCTCTAATACCAAATAAGAGGATCCTTCTTGAAAAATTTAGCATATAATTATAAATACAAAAAATAAAGTATGAAAATTAACAATATATTAACTCATAAGTAGAATTAAATTACAATGGCTAAAATGCATAATCACTAGCCTCTTTAAGGGGCCAACCTCCTTTGAGTAAGCTCAATTCAATACAATTCATGGATGCCTTCATTAGCCTAAAAACTTAATTATATACTAAGTCTAATATAAGAAACTACTACTTCCCATGAATGTGTGATAAAACAAAATGCTCATGGGATGACTTATAAAGCATATACATCCATATCAATTAACATACTAATAAAGTAAAGAGAAGGGGTAGCACAAGTTATGAACATGTATACATTGATGATGCTTTCTAGGCTTTGGTCCTCACTCAAAGTAATTAAAGACTTCTATTTTGTGTAGAGGCCTCATTTATTTAAGGTTAAATATGGATCTAATTTAGTGTAAGGTAATGCTATGAGCATAAAACTAAGAAGCTACAACAAAGGAATAAAGAAAGAAAACACACAGTAGGAAAATTAAACACATAACTAAAGAAAACTATCCTAACATATACATTACTACCACACATTGAGACTATTTTAAGAATACATCAGATTAAGTGATTGATAAGTAGTGATTCAAGAAATTTCCATTTACTAGGAATGGTGGGTCATGATCTTCTAGGTCCTTAAGGCAAAAAACATTCTAGCCCAGGATTTTTTCTATTTTATAAGGGCCAATACAAAGATAATCAAACTTTGAGTGTTTGCATTTATTTTCATGATATTTATACCACATCAATACAAGATAAAAAATTATGAAAGTATTGATTTTATCCCTCTCATAAAATAATCATTTGATGATACCCTAATTCTTATTAAATCTTAACAAAGCTTCATCCCATGCTTCCAATAATTGAATGATAACCAAGAGCCAAAAATTTACTTTGTCATCTAGTTCCATGAATTTGTGAATGAATCTATAAATTAGTATTCTAAGTGTGACTGACATGATTAGATCTAATTAATAGACTAAAAGGAAATGAGAGCTCTTGAGAGCCTATTTATACTTGGTGCAGTCAACCCATAAAGCAAACTTTAGTAATGAGTGCCACTCTCGAGGTTTCTCTCTAGCATATTTCTTGATGGCATATATTAAGTTCTTATTGGTGAATTTTTCCAAGACATTTCCTTAAACTAATTATTAGATGAGAACCTCAACATGATTCCATTGTCATAATCCCATTCTATGAATTGTGGGGATTCAAAGGTAGAACTATCATAGACCAAATAGAGGAAGATCCCAAACCAAGTGGTTATAATATTATCCATGAATTTGATGACCTTGAAAATAATGATTATTTTCATAAAAACTACCTCAAATAACCTTGTGTAATAATCTATGGTCATGAGAACAAACTTGTGGCCATTTGAAGAGTTATGGTTGATGACCCCAATAAAATCTTATCCCAAATGGGTAAATGGGGTTAACTGCACCACAAGTTGAAGTGCCATGGATACATGAGTCTTCCTCTTGGTTAAATTTTAGCATTGATGATAAATACAAACATGAGCATGAAAATATTTAAATAAATTAGGCCATTAGTATCCCAATTGAAGGACCTTATTTGTCATGGCATTTTTAGTAGGGTGACTGACTCCCAATTTTTCATGGAAAATTTTCATAACTTCCTTATCATCATTTGGGGATAAACACCCAAGTTAGATTACTTCATGATTCAATCTAAATATAATGATCTTCTTGAACATATACCATGTAAATTTCAACCATAGATATCTCTTTTGTATATGGGTGAGTCTAGGTGGTGCAATCCTATATAGCAAGAAATGCACAATCAGAGCATACCCATTTGGTTGTATCCTCAACTCTTTGTCTACTTGGTATATAGCTATTATTAGGTCTATATCAGTTATTAGATGAGTAAGGCCTTATCCTTAGAAAACCTCATTTGGTTTGATCTCAAATTCATACTGCTATAATTTTACCATTCATTGACCTCTATATTTACCTAGCTCATTCTACTCCAACATTTATTTTATGGATGGGTCTAAGATGATAACATGCACCTTATTCTTGAGAATATAGTGCCTAAATTTATTCTCTACTTTAACTAGGGTATAGGCATGTTTTTCAAGGTTAGAATATATTTGTTTTGTATATTTGATATTGGTGATCATGAAAGTGACAAGTTATTATTATCCATTTAATCTCTAGGTGAGCCAACCAAAAATGGTGGGATCTAAAGCAAATGGGTACATAATATTGTGTATAGTCTAAGCTGATGAGTACCAGGGCTTACATAATGATGTCCTTGATTTCTTAAAAATCCTTCTTTGATTATGTGTGTCATTCCACTTTTATTTCTTGTTTCAACCAAGCATTTATGGGTTTTACAATCTCAACAATTGAGAAATGAATTTACGAACAATGTTGATTTTCTAAAAGAAGGGTTTTAGCTCTTTCTTTCTATTAGGTAGAGATAATTTAGAAATTATATAATATATTTTTGGGTCAATATAAATACCTTATTTCATGATGATTTGACTGATAATGTTACCTTTAGTAACATTAAACACACTCTTATAAGGATTAATGGAAATACCATACCTTTTACACCTTTTAAACACTCTCTCTAAGTGGCATATGTGATCTAACCTATACATTGAAAACATAATAATGTCATCCATATAAATTATTATACACTTCATTATTATTCCTTTTAAAATTATGTGCATTTATCTTTTAATGGTTAACCCAATGTTGATCAAACCAAAGGGTATTCACTTTTAGGTGAATGTGCCCCATTTAGTGGTGAGCGTAGTTTTGGCTAAGTTTTCTAAATTAACAAAGACCTAGTTATTTATTGAAAATAAATCTAGAAAGGATATAATATGAGATCCACTCACCATTTGAATCACCTTTTCAAAGGAAGCTAGTGATAATTATCTCTGGCTAAAGATCGGTTCAAATTTTGGAAGTCTAAACACGTATATTTCTATATTTTTCTTTCATACAATCACCAAGTTGGCTACCTAGGTAGAATGATGAACCAAGAAAATTATAATAGAAGAGAGTAATTTATGGACCTTTTTGTGTGTCAAGGTTTTAATAATTAGGTTAACTAGTCTCTACCTCTATCTAAATAACTTTTTTTTTGCTTAAAGGGGATGGTATGAGTGATCACTCTCGATTCGAAGACATTAAGGTCTACATAGGCCTAGGAAATCACTTCCTTATATCTTCATAGTAGTTTTTTCAATTAATATAGCTTGGAATATTTCTAGTTAGATCCCACATTGACCATATAGGAAGTTTCTACTGAGCCAATGTTGAGGAGATGACATTTTTGGTCTTCTAATAAAGGCCTTATGGTTTGGAATGTGGGATCTAAAGTGTCAAATGTTATTTCCAATGAAATCATCCCCTTTGGGATCTGATTTCCATGAATATTGATGATGTCATCTTTGTCTAGTTAATTATTGGGTTTGTCACTATCTACCTCTTTAATGATCTAGGTTTTAAATACCCCCATGCTATTAATGAATTTAATGATTTTTTGGTCATCTTCAAAGACTTGAAAATTCATCACATTGTCAGGGATAGAGGAGGAAGGGACAAGTTCCCTAGATAAACCCATTAACTCAGTGTCACATAGGGGTTAAACTCACTACTACATATTCAAGTGAGTCATCCACTTAGTTTTCTTCCCTAGTGATAGGGGTGTTGTTGAATTCACTAAATATTTTGATCATGTTTCAAGTTCAATGCTTATACCTTCTAATGTATGACAATTTAAATTAAAATTTATTCTTGATCTAGTTAACTACAAGCTTAGATTTATTTAATACTCTAAGTTCATTTGCCTTATATTTCAATGCTAAATTTAACCCTATGATTAATGCCTTTTATTATTCCATATTTTTCATGCATGAGAACTACAACCTATATGATATAAGGTACTTATTCCCCTATGGATATATTAATAGAAAAATATCCCCACTACCTTGTTTATAATGATTCACATCTACATAGAGAGACCATAATCCTAGTAATTTTGACTGGTTATCAATTTTATGTTATGCTGGTTTCATTCCTAACATATAGATTCCTAGGTCTGAGGAAGCTAGGTTCACATTTTCATTGACAAAATTTTATTCAGTTATCATGTGATTCATGTGGGGTTGTCTATCTACCATTATCTAATTATCTACACCCATTCAAGATAGCCACAAATGAGATAATTTTGTGGCCATATAACCATTTAGGGATTTATACCAATCTCTACTATGGATCATGCCATAGGCCTCAGGAATCTCTACTACATAGATGTCTATGAAGTGTTGAAATCTAAGTTCTAATTCTAACTTTATGTGCACATTCAAAAGATCATCTACCACTCTTACCTTAGACATGTCTATTTGAATAATTAAATTATCTAACTTGATAAGGACCAATCCTATTATTTTGTAGATTCCTACTAGCATTACTTTGGTTGAAGCTCCTAAGTCTATTGGGTAATTATGCAAGCTTTTCATGAATAGTTTGATTTTCAAAAGGAAGGGAGGCACCTACATCTTATTATTGTGAATGATAAAATTGATATGGGCCACTTTATAATTTTCATGGGTGGGTTGAATTGGCATCTTAGTTAAGTATTTTAGTAGAAGATCATGTTACTATGTGATATGATCAAGTTCATGAAGTGTAATGTTAGATTTGATATTCTTCATATCCTCCACTATATTATAGCCTACTTTTCTTTGGATATGTGGGGTTTCCATGGGATTTTATGTTTTTGAGGCTTCAAAAGTATTAGGTCATTCTTAGAATTTTGGTTAGGTAGGGTCACACCATTGTTTAGGGTAATTAAGGTAGTAAAGGGTTGTTATATTTTCTTATTCTTAAGGGTGTAGTTTTTATCTTAGAACTATTTAAATGATCTCACTTCAGTAATACCCTCCTCCATATAATTTTCTTCCTATCATGAGGATTTCATGGTTTCTAGTACCATGGTAATGATAGGGGCTTTACCCATGCTAGATTATTCTAGGTGATTGGGAAGCACATCATATTCTTCTATTTCCTTTTGAAATATATCAAAGGCAAAACAAAATTATATGAAATAAATTACCCCATATTTCATCATGTTATGCACTTGGCACTAGTTAGGCAAGGGTATATCAAAAATATTAATTTATAGAAACCTATTGGGCGAGGGTTCCTAAGGCTTGTGATTATGGTTGTAGTTCCTATTTGGTCTTTAACATATGAATTTTTTGATGGATCTTCTGAATTAGAGTAAATTATTTGGCTTTTTAGTCCAAGGAAATAATTTTTAATTTTTTATACCATTTATTAAATATATTCCAACTCATTCTTTATGAACTCTTGCAGTACAATGTGGGTATTGTTAATTGCTTCCAATGTTACCTAGTGTTGTAGATGAGGAGTTTTTTCATGGTTTTTGGGTTAAGAAAACCCATGTGTTGGTTTTATTAGAGATGACCCAATATGAGTTGATAAACTATATGGAATGACTAAATCATTGGTATATTCTAATTAACATTGGGAAAGAGGCTCAATGTGAGCATTTACGGTAACACATTAAGAATGTGGGAAATTGTATGGCCTTGGGGGTTTAGTTACTTATCTACCTTGATGGCTCATGTATAATCTAGGGGTAGGTCCACTATTTTTGGATCTCTTCTTAGAAACCTAAAATCTATGGGTCCAAGTCTTATAGATACATTTCAAGCACTAGTTGGGGGTTGTGTTAATAGAGCATTGTAAACCATATATACATATTTTGAAACCTAGCATTGAATTTATTGATAGGATCATTGGGATCCCATTTAATATAGTAAAATTATTGGTACATGAAATTGGGGTCTATTAATTTCTTGAACTAGGTAAGGAAGGTGGTACTCAAATGGTCTTAACTAAGGATCAAGTCCTCAAGGTGGTTGAGAAAATAGTCATATGTTGAGTCCATCAATATGAATGGGAAATTCCTTAATTATATGTCCTTGTGTTTCACATTCAAGATCCTTAGGGTAATTTTATAGGAGGTCACATGTTATCTGGTAGTTTTTCCTACACCACGAGTTAAATGGGGAAGATACCACTTGAGGTTTTTGGGTAAGCTGTGGACAACTCCAAGGATGTTAATGGCTGAGCCAGCCAACTAGTCCATATTGGGTAGTATATTAGGGAGAGGTTGAGGGGACAAGTTAGAGTCAAGGTAGGCCTAGGTCTATTAAGAGCAATTTTTATATGGAATAGCAAGGGGGAAATAACCAACTAGTCACAATAGGATCTAGCTCTTGTGATAGGTCAACTAGTTTCCAAGATGATCACAAGAAAGTAGTAGTTAGTATGTTATTACAAAAAATCATGATTTCAAATAAGTATAAACAAAACAAATAAATTATTGGTGCCTTCCTTTTCATCTATTGCTATTCGGGGTGTTTGAATCACATAATAATGGATAGATCATAAAGGGAGAAACAAGATTTAATTAATAAAATACTCTTTTAGGGTTTCATTTCATACTAAAAATTATCATTAAAATAAAAGTGCCCTCCTTCTAGTGCTAACTATTTGCTGGTTAAATATCCTTATCCAAAAATGTTCATTAGATTGAGCATTTTAAAAGAGAATAGTGGGGAACACTGATGGATTTTTATACTCTATTTTAGGATTGATTTGAAATTAGCCCAGGGAATTAATGTGGGTATTTTGTCTTCACAATGGAACCGACATGGAATAATCTCTAAGAGATGCAATAGTCACCAATAGTGGTTCAATTATGATAACTGAGAATGAAACGAGTGAATTACTTGAATCTATTATTGGTGTTTAGATACTTTGATCCAAAATTATTAAACAAAAAGGAAAATTTATTTTAATTTTGAAAACAAACACAAAAGGGGAGAAGGGTAAGGTAGTAAATAAATATTTGAAAACCATGTGAAATTAATATTTTAAAAAATAAGTTGGGCACATTTCCAAATTTATACCACTATATAATGAGTATGCTTAAAGGATTTAACTATTATTTTACACAATGGAAAAAATATAGGGAAGCATATTAACAATGCTTAACTTGTGAATCCTCACTAAAAATAAATACTAGAAGTTTACATTAAATCACACATAAAATTCCAAAATAACTTGCACGTTATCACACTAGTTATCTGTATTGTGAGGAAAATGAAAGGAATTGAAAATAATTTTATGATGGGAAAGTACATGATAAACAATGCATTCATAAAGTAATATATTCTCAAAGCAATTATCTAGGTATTAATTTGGTCTTAAACACAAATGAAAGACACTTTGGTAAATAGAAGATATGTCACTCAAAAGATATGAAATAGAATTCATTAATATAACTAGTTCTATTATAAATATCAATCTTGTCCAACTCTTAAAATTTTTAAATGGTGTGAAAGAAACCATAGGTGAAATCTTGGCTTGATTCTGATAGCACTTTTGACCTAAAAATTGCTGACCCTCAAATTACAATATGACTTCCCTTTTATGGATAAGGATGGGATTCGCCTCTAAGTAGTGTGAGATTACCATACCAAGACATGATGCCCATTCCTAGTGGTTGTATTTATATAATTCAAAATAAAAAATGCCTTTAAACATGCCCCTAAAATATCCATGGGGGATCATTCAACTCATATGTGGAGGCATGTTTGAAGATCCAATTCCCAACTACTTTGACTTTGCTTCCTTGGCTTCTAATGTGGATATCATGATTTCAAATTCTTGATCTAACATGGTGAGGTTCATTGGGGGCTCTCTAAAGATCATCATAGCCTATGCTTCTAGTCTTTAATACACCCAAAGAGAGCCTCCATTGACACTTAGACTTCTAACACATTGATGATAATCACTATGGATTACATTAAAATATTGAGAACCACCTAAGCTCCCTCCTTATTTGATTTGGATACCTTTTCCTTAATGAATTGGTCAAAGGGACTCAGGCGGACCCTAAATTTACCCCTATATAACAAAGTGTCATTTGGATGGAAAAAAATTGAGATATTGACTTCTTTTAAAATATGCCAATACCTTCCTTTTTCCATCTTTCAGGGGTCCCATCACTATTTTCAAGCCACTCCTCCATTACAATCTTCGTAGTCTTAGTGTAGGTTTGATACAAGTCCATATCTAAATTTGTAATCAATTTGAGATCCAAAAACATGGCTTTATTAATCACCATTGTCAACTTTTGGAACTTCTAATCAATTATGGTGACCTTTTATAGATAGTCTTAGGTTCATTACATGAGTACCCATGTATCCTCAATAGTCCCTACCACTTTCCCCAATGTGGATAAAAATTTTAGGATAGTGTCCTTGATGTTCACAATTAATCTATGAGTGAAAGAGATCTTGACTTGGGTCTTGAGGGTTTTGACTTAGCTCTACATGTCCTTCAGAAGCTTTTCTAACATATCATGCATTACTAAGAGAGATAAAAGTGGGTATTCTACCATTTAATCCTCTCCTTCAGGAGTCTTTACCTTTATGAGAGAGAGAGAGAGTAGTTATTTTTAGGTTTTCGAAACCATAGGGTTTTCATTTTGAATGAACTTCTAGGTGAGGATCCTCTGCATGATCCCCATGGTGTTATTGAAATGTTATTACACCTCTAAGGTGACTTGCATAATCATTCCTATCATTTATATTACTAGTACCATTCTTTTGTTAGTGTAGTGATTTTTCCCATTGGGTTTTACCTACATGACCTTATCGCCATTTTATTCCAATTAAGCTTCCTTAGATTAGGTATAAAAGGTTCACATAGGGTAATTTAATTTTAATGTAATTATCTAATTAGTAAACTTAGAGGATTCTTCATTTTTCCCTAATTTTCCCTATATGTACCCCACTTTTCAATTTTGGAAGGTAAAATAAGATAATGTGATATTATGCAAGCATGTCACATTTTGTAATATTATTGTGTGGAAACAAGATTCTTCCTCCTTTGTAATTTATCTATTATGTCATTGCTCCATACTGATATTTTCTCAATCTTTTATGCAAGGATCCAAGATCATGGCCAATCTGATATGGTATGAGAGCCATTTTTGCCAATATTGCAGCAATCTTTGTGGTGAAATCTTGCTATAGTTGCTATTATATAATAAAGAAAGGTTAGTTAGGATTCCTTGGATAATTCATGTAAAAATTTATATTAGAGCTTCAGATCTAAAAAATTACTGTCATTGGACCTAAAAAGTGCCAAAACCCTTAGATTGATTGTAAACATGACATAGTTCTAAAGTAGTCAATTTTTCCTTTCTTTTTGGCATCCCAAGGCTTCATTTTTAATTTTATATAAAAATACATACTTATTATGTTTTTGTGAAAAAATGCATTTTGGATTTTATTCCTCAAGTTAAAATCTTAAATGAGTCTCTTGCAAAATTTCCATTGCTGAAGTATTTTAGATGTTTTTAGCTTGACTTGATTTGCATGTCATCAAACCTCTACATTACTTAGATTTGTAGGTGGTCATTACTTCATGTTTAAAATGGATATGCTTCATGTTGCATGTATTGGAGAGTACACTAACCAATTTTGACTTTCAGAGGGTTGTTACTTAGCCAATAGACCAAAATAGACTTTCAATGGTAACTTAACTTTTCTAAGTTGAGCTATTTGATATGTCCACTTAGTTGCTCGTAGACCAAGTTGGAATTATAGAGTTAATTTACTTAAAAATTATTTAAGTTAAGTAATCAAGGTGCCAAAACCCATATTACACTGTGAAAGACCAACTCAGACTTGTGGAGTTGCTTTACTTGTAACTTTGCCTACCTTAAGCAAAACAAGTCCAAAAACCCAATTTTCACTACTATAGATAAACTCAGGTTTTTGAAGGGTAATTACTTGTGTAACTAAAACAATGTGGAAACTCTAGATTATTATTCCAAGACCAACCTATAATTTTGAATGGTCTTTACTATTTTACTCAAGTTTTCAATTGTCAATTACTTACAAAAGTCAAGCAATCTGAAAACTCTGGATTACTCTTTAGAGATCGACTTTGAATTTAAAAAGGTCATTACTATTTAGAGTTGTGGGATGCCTCTACTTAGGTTATTTTTACCATTTATTTATTTTTTAGTAAAAAATCACAAGTATAGAAAAAAAATTACAAGGATCTCATGATCATCCATCTCAATAGTGAAAATTGCAATTTCAAATAGATTTTCAATGATAGACATGGGATTGTTGCATTACTTTCTCTAGATTGAAATCATTTAGTTAGATTATAGGATAAATTTATCACAATCCAAGCATTATCTTGATTTTAATACAAGGTTTAACATGGTTTATTATAAGCCAGCTCCTGTTCCCTTCTTGTCTAGTGTGAACCTTGAGGTTGATTGTCCTACATCTTTGCTTGATGTAAATCCATATCGACAACTTGTGAGTAGTCTTATCTATCTCACACACACTAGACCTAGCATATCCTATGTAGTTGGTATGGTATCTCAATTTATGCAAGAGCCACATGAATTGTATTGGAATGTAGCTAAGTGGATTTTGTACTACATTCAGGGTTCACACAACTATGGGATACACTATGGAGTAGGAACATAGGTTGATTTGATTAAATACATAGAATTAAATTGGTTTCAAGATATTTAGAGTTGAAAGTCCACTTTAGGATATATTTTCTCACTTGGTTTGGGTCTAATAAGCTATTCAAGCAAGAAGCATCATGAAACTACTTTGTCATCTATAGAGGTAAAATATAGAGGGGTTATCCATGCCACCACTGAGTAAATCAAGCTTCAATGGATTCTCACTGAGTTTGGTGTCTAGTTTCATAAGCCAACAATCATCTACTGTGACAACCAAAGCACTATCTATATTTACAAGAATCTAGTTCTCCATCAAAGAACTAAACACATAGAGATTCACATACACTTCATCAATACACTTATCAATGAACAAGTCAATTATCTTTGGTACTATCCAACATCAGAGTAGATTGTAGATATTCTAACTAAGCCCTTCACAGAGAGTAATTTTTTTCATCTGTGAGCTCTCATTAGGGTTAGGGTTGCTCCACCTTCTTCCTCATATGAAGGTTTTTCATTATTTACTTTGATACCTCATCAGGATTTAAATGTTGGGACCTAATTCTCATCTCACCTAAGCTACATTTAAGGGTGGGGTGTTAGTGTAGTGCTTTTTCCCATTGGGTTTTGCCTACATGGCCTTATGGGCATTCTATGTCAATTATGCTTCCTTAGATTAGTTATAAAAAGGTAACACAAGGTAATTTCATTTTAATCTAATTATCTAAGTATGAAAATTAGAGGATTCTTCATGTTTCCTTAATTTTCACTATATGTACCCCACTTTTCAATTTTGGAAGGTAAGACAAGGTAATGTGATTTTATACAAGCAGGTCATATTTAAAAATATTATTGTGTGAAGACAAGATTCTTCCTCCTTTGTAATTTATCTATGATTTCATTGCTCTATACATATAAATTCTCAATATTATGTTAAAATATCTAATATCATGGACAATCCAACATCCTTGGGTCTTGAGAAGTGTACATGGGGTGGTAGAAATGATAGTGGTAGGTGGAGGACAACAAAAAAGTGGGATGGATTAAGTTGAAGGAGTGAAATATGAAAGCAATTAAAGAGGAGGCATGTGGAAATATAGGTTAAAAATGAAAGGTGATTTTGACAAAAACATATATGCCCTTCACTAACTCTAGGTCATGCTCACTTGAGGCGTGATGACCCCCAAGATGGAGGTGTTTAGCATAAGGGACAATATTGTATGATTAAAGATGAATCCCTATGTGGTGAAGGTGATGGAAAAGGGGGATCATAGAGCTATTTGAGGAACCAATGGGGGAAGTTCTAGAGGATCATATTAAACTAGTGAGGGAGGCAAAATTGGACTAGTTTGCATATGCACCATGTGCCATGCATGAGCTTCTTTTATCTACTTCTTAATCCTTTTACCAAGGTTAGATTAAAATGTTTGTATGGAAAGATCTAATGTAAGAAGGGTTGTAGCGGCCAACTATGAGAGTTTTCATTGTCAGAGGATTACATGGATGGCACCAGTTACTAGATATATGCACATAGGTGCACTTCCTCTTAGAACAAATGAATTAGTTGATAGATATTGGGCCTTTAAATTCACTTGTATTTGAGGCATAGATGATTATGGCACCAAGAAATTTCCAAGATGGGGAATAAAAGGGGTAGATGAGAATAAAGAAGGAAGGAAATATAAAATGGTGGAGGCCATAGATGTTTGGGTGAAGAGTGGAAGAGGTGGAATTATAGGGGAAAAATGGGTGCTTCAGAGGCTAAATAGAAAGAGGAGGGAGTGAGGGGAGTAACTTAGACTAGTGCCTGTAGACATCCAATTCCTAACACCATTTGTGTTTAAATTGTCAATCTTACTTGATTTACACTAAAATGCACATTTTAGGTTAAAATCCATAAAAAGACCTAAATGGTTTGAAATTTTCACTTACAAGTGCTAGTTTAGGTCAAATTATCCCTAAATAGGGCAATGCATTTTATGGGCTAGCTAAATTTGATCAAATCATTTCGATTCAAAATGACAATTTTGCCATTTAGTGTTCTAGATCACTCTTTTCTTCTAGTTCATTGGTACACATCACACACCTTTGTTATTTAGTGTTGGTAACATCGTAAATGGAAATATAGGTCCAACACATCTAACATCTCCTTCTAGTTCCTCTCTTATCAAATTATGACATAGTAATATGACTTTCTGACCATTTTGATTAATTGAGGGCTGATTTTCAAATAAATGTACAAAAGTTAATTAACATTGTTTAAGGCTAGTTAATCTAAATCAAGAGCTTAAGTGGATTTTACATGAGAGTTTTTGAATATTTATTTTTGAAAATTTATTCCTATTAGCTACATCATTAGGTGACATCATTTCTAGGGAAGACATCCCTAGGCCATAAATGCCACAAATGTCAAGATTATGGGTCACCTATGCCTAGTTAATACCTCCCATGCCTCTTCAATGCCCCTTGTTCTATGGTCATGATGAAGATAATTATGGATTTATTTCCAAATATTAGGATTATCCATGGCCACACATCTCAATCTTGATATGGATGATCATGGTCAATTCTAACCAATCTCAAAAATCTATAAATAGAGAGGCCATGGACATGAATTTTAGGCTTGAATATTGAAAAGTTATAATGTTAACTTGTTTCCACAAGGTTTTTCATTTTATCATAGATTTTTATTGCAAGCTTCATTGATAGGCTAGTTTAGTGATTTGGAATCAAGAGCCTAGGTTTTATGGAGTGTTCTTGAGGCATTGGAGGAACTTACCACAATTGTTGACAAAGAGAAGGATGATTGATCAAGGGAGAACATTATTTTGAGCCACATGGGTATGGTGAATCCATTTGGGAAGGTAATATGGTGTTTCTTTCTTTCATTTTTTTCTTTCTATCTTTTGTAATTCCGATAGGAATAGATAGTCTTGGTTAGTTAGTTCTTTATGCATGTTTCATTATTTATGGACTAATGTTTAACTAACATGCTTTGTAATCTTCTCTACATCTTGGCATGCCTAATGGGACAAGATGTATCTCAAACTTGAATAAAATCATTTTGCAACTTTAAAACATTCATTTGGACCCTTAAAACTCTTGAAAATTGATTTTCTAACTTTATTTTGAAATTTTTGCTTACCATGGTTTTACACAATAACTGATGTCAGCAAGTAATATCAACATCAGTTACCTGGCTTAACCAACGTCAATTGGATCTTGATTATCCAAATTAACCATTGTCAGTTGTAATAACTAATTTTGATCAATGTGTTTTTTCCAAAACATAGACCCAAGAGCCATTTTTCCAAAGTTCATTGTTTCAAGCTAAAAATAGCTTCAAAGCTAAAGGACATGCTAACATTTTTGTTGTAGGACCAAGCTTGAAATTTGCTCAAAACATGTTTAAATTAACTTTTTTGCATGCTTAAGAATTAATTAAGAAATTTGTTTTGAGTGTTTAACATAGAGTTTAAATGCTTTTGGTGAATGTTTTTAAAGTTTGTAACTAATACCAAGTGGTCAAATGAACACCACCAAATATTTCATTTGGGCTTAAAATTGAACACACTTGTCAATTATGTTTCTAATACTTGTTTACTTAAGTTTTGTTTGTAAGAAAGAGGAATGTTATGTGTATGTTCCCCTTTGTCCCCTTTAGGGAACCCTTGGAATCAAAAGCACCATTCTTATTGCAAATAGCCTACTCCAAAGCTTAGAAAGAATGTTGCTTAAAGCACTCCCCAAAAACTCACCAAAGTTTGGGTGATCTTGAAAATGACCCTAAATTCTTTATATTTTATGCTTTATTTATATTCATGCAAACTTGGCTTGCGAGGGGGACGTTATTACCTCTCACAAGTTCTTTATGTAATTTTGGACCTACGATTTCACCTCTTGACATTGACTTTATTGACTCCTTTGGAGTTTCACATGGGACTTATCTGCATTTGGACATCACACTACACTCAGTGAATAATAGGATGTAGTGATTTTAAAAAGGTCTAAACCTTTTTACAACTAGACAATGCTATGGTCACCTAATTTATGTGCTTGTCTTTTACATCATTTTATGTGAAAATCATTGTGTAATTGATTCCCCTAGAATTACTGAAACCTTGCTAGTTTAGTAGACCCCACTTTACCATACCTTATCAGTTTAGACTTAAGACATTTTTTTTTCTAGCTTACTTGGTCTTGATTTGTGTCTAAAACTAATTGTTAACTCAATGAACTTAACCAAAACACATTGTCCTCAATTTTATTGAGTAGGGGAGGTGTTACACTGTCCAAATGAAAAATTAATCTTTTTCTTGTTTAAGTTGTTATCAAAAGCTTTATGTCATATCATCCACTTTGGCACAGTCATGTTTCCCAATTGAGTCTATATCTTTTACCCAATTTGTTTAAATCTTTCATTTATATTCCACATTTAAAATTAAACCTTTTTGATTTCTAAGGGTTCGTGTGTCAAAGTGGGTTTGCCATCTGTGCACTAAGCTTGTTTTAACTTGGGTTCAATTTTCTATTTGGATTGAAGGTCATTTATTAAGACTCAAAATCACATATCATCTTGGTGGACTCAAGTCATCTTGCATATCGCTCATGCTTTGAGTCCTAGAACATATTTTATACTACTAGAATCATGTGGCAACATTGTGCCGCCTATTTGTTCTTACCTTTATACTTAGTGATTCACGTATGTTTTTACAGCTAGAGTTGCTTAGTTCATTTTTTCTTCATAATTTAGATAGCTTTCCTTTAAACATCTACGGTCAACTTTTCAAAGTTGAAGCTAACTTTTATAGTGTGGTTGTGTCACATAGATCTAGGCTTTGGTGTACTAGTTTTCACCTTGGGTATTTGATTTATATTACTCTCTTCCAATCTATATGATTTCAACTTTACCAAAGGTTGAGTAAACTCGTGAACTAAATCTTCTAAGTTGTGTATGGTTTCAAACCACCCTCCCTTATAGTCTCATTGGTACCTTGATTATTTGTTTAAGAGAGAGCCAAAACATACTTTGTTTGGTTTCCAAGCATTGGTTTAAAGATTAGTTAAACACATAGAGCAACTCTTTCTAGACATGACTCAAAGGTTCACTCATTGTGGGGCCTCTTATGGCCTTAGTTATGAATATGAGAAATTTTATGATGGTCAATATAACCCCATTGTTTTTGATGATATCCCTACAATAATATGATCCAAATATGATTACAATGGATATCAAACCTAAGAAGAGCAAGATGAATCCCTTCTTAGATTGATTAAATTAGGTGTTAGACTAAATTTTGATTTTCCTACAGAACAATTTCATACCTTAGTTAGAGAAGGAGAAAAATGATGGTAAGAGCAAGCTTTTGTATAAATGGACATACCTTCTTCCTCTAATAAAGGAAATTAAATACAAACAAAGTTAAAACCCACAAATATGGATCTTCTAGATAAGATCAAGATAATAAGTCAATGATATGCAGATCAACTTATCATAGACTTAACTAACTCCCTAGTTGCCACTTCAATTCATAATAATGCTTTGAAATAACAAGACATGTAGTTGAAAGTACACAGTAAATATTAGATGAAGACATTACCATAGTGGATCAAGGCAATCTAAATGAATAGTTAAAGTCATAAGAGACCTTACAAAGTGTTCCATTTGATATACAACATACATTCTTTAATCATCAAGAACCCTTTATTACTTTACAAACATAGAAACCCAACATTCAATTCAAATTGAGTAAATGCATTAAGACAATTTGGCTAGTTCTTTTCAACCAACCCAAACATTGGTAAATAAACATAAATATTTCCAAAATCAATAAAGTGTGAAATAGGCAAATTTAGGGAATGTTTTACAATCTAAGAATCAATGGCCTATGTTCTCAACTCAAGTAGAAAATCATAACCAAAACATGGATTGAAAGGTGTATGCTCCTTATAGATCCACACAAAACTAGGGGCACATTACACCCCAATAAAAATAAAACTAGGGGCACATTCCACCCCAACAACAACAAAACTAGTTGCACATTCCACCCTAAGAACAATGAAACCAGGGGCACATTCCACCTAAACAACATTTTATCCAATCCATAAATACACCAAATATGCAAGAATGGAATTCTATGAAGGAAATTTTTTAAAGATTGGATATGAATAATATAGTCAAAAAGTACAAATTTGATGAGATATGCACATATCCATTTGACTTATCTATTATCCAAATCTCCTTTTCACCTCATTTTGAGGCACCCAAATTTAAAAAATACAAAGTAAAAGGAGATCGACATGAGCACATATATGAATTCTTCATCCTATGTTAAGAGATTGCTTACATTAGTGAGTACTTATTATGACTATTTCCACAAAGTTTAGCAAGATAAGATCTTGGTTGGCTACTTAAACTACCCAAGGGATGAGTTGTGGATTAGAATGACTTATCAAAAAAAATTGTTAACCATTTCTCATATAACATAAAACATGAATTGACCATTATTTAATCATACAAAGCCAAGCATTGTGATGGTGAAATTCTCACTGCATATCTACAAAGGTGGAGAGCATTGGTAGGCTGCTTTCAACATAATTTACTAGAAAAATAGTTGGCTAATATCTTTTCACATAATTTACATCCTGAATTTATGCATAATCTATGGTTAGCTTATGCTAACTCATTTGAATAAATTATTAACAAAGGTGTGCAGATTGAGAAGGCTCTTATTGCTAGGCGGCTTGCTATGATTTTTACATAAGGTCAAGCATCTAATCAGACCAAATCACTAGATCTTCAAATAGTTATGCAAAAAAATCCTAAGGGCTTTAAAAAAAATAAGAACATGGTTGGAAATAGGGTGACAAAAACAAGACGTGTACAAATGATACAGGTTATTCCTTCTCCAAATGTATAATTAACTCCCTCAAATCCACTACCTACTTTATAGAGGTAATCTCCATGAAGGATATTTCATAACAATTTTAGAGTCTTTAGCAAGTTAAGAGAATTGATTGAAATAGTATAAAAAATATCATTATAGCTAATTTATTTATATGACCAGTATCAAGTCCATTTCCTCAAGATCAACCAAAACTAGACTAGTAAAAAGAGAATGAATGGTGTAACTTTCATGTGTTGCTGGTCACAGTGCATATTGTTACATTCAATTATGACATATTATTGAGGACTTTATTGAATTTGGTGAACTAGAAATTAAGCTGGCCCCTAATCAAGACACAAATTAGGATATGGGAATCTACAAAGACCCCTTTCCTTGACATGATCCACCACCACCAAGAAATAATCAAAATGGTCACAATCAAGGATAGAGGTAGAATCAAAACCAAAAATAAGGTTAGAATCATAATGAGAATAATTGAGATCATAATTCCCACACTAATAATGTGGCTTATAAAAATGTACCTTATGACTATAATAACACTATGAAATGCATTTATGCAACCCACTTTCCACTATTACTATGAAACTGCATGGCCAATCTCATGTTCCTCATAAAATGAGACCCATCATTATAGGTTCATCACCCTCTCCCCCTAGTAATACCTTTTCAGGTTCACATAATCATGTTACTCCTCTATTTCAATGGGTTACTAATCTTGAAAAATAATATATTTCTTATAAAGTCTCCTCACTAACCCAAAATTTTCATAATACAATTAATCACCCATGATCACCATCCAAGGCCCTTTACCTCCCTCTTCTACTTATAATAACTCTTTGCCACCTCTAGGTTGTGCAGTCACAACTAGACACCCGTGAGTTACCATTCAAGGCCCTTCACCGACTTCTTTCCAAAAATCTAATGAGAACATTGTGCCAATGGTTCCAAAGCCAAATACTATCCTAACAAAGACTAAACTAGTTCAATCCATAGTTCAAAGGCCTTATAATCTAACAGATCAATTAGATAAAACCCCTACACAAATTTCCATATTAGAACTCTTACAGACATTTGATGTTCATATAACCATTTTCAACAAACTTTTAGAAGAGTCTATTATGCCGAACGATATAAACCTTGATCAATTCTAGAGCCTAGTTGAACATTTGTCTTCATTTTGACAAATCACATTTGATCAAAAGGATATGTCCAACCTCAGCCCAAACCATAATAACCCATTATATATGAGATAATCATTGCAAATCACAAGATCAAGTAGGTTCTTATAGATAATGGTTCAGGGTTGAACATCATATCTCTTAAATTGGTGTGATGATTGGGTTACATGGATAAATACATTCAGCCAAAAACTATTACAATCAAGGCTTACAATAATGCCAAGAGGGAGTCATTTGGTACAATTTGGTTGCCAATCATGGTTGGGTCTATTTCTCATCACACATTATTCCATATTATGGATATTGAGCTTCCTTATAGCATACTTCTTGTTCATCCTTAGATCCATGAAGTACAGGCAATTCCATCTACTCTTCATTAATGTCTTAAATTTCACCATGATGGGATCAAGGTTATTATTCCCACTAATTAGCAACCATAACAATACTGCAAACATCTTAAAGTAGAGTTTTGTAATTATAATTATTTCCTAGGTTATGAATTCATTGCAAAGAATAACAAAGCCATAATTTCTCATCCATCACAATCTAATTATATAGATCCTAGTGATCTAGCCTCCACTTTGACTAATCCATTTCCTATAGCCCTGGCCAAACATATTATTATTAAAGATGTAATCATTTCCATGTACCATCTAAAGGACATCCTCCATATTGAAAAATTACCAAAATCCCCTAAAACATTTTGTAATCATAAAAAGTCCTAGACTCCTAACTGACTTGATCAGATTCGACAACTAAAGAAGAAGCAACCAAAACCTCTTATGGTTTTTTTACCTACAATTGCACTAAAGAAAGATCAAGAGGATTTTATTGAAGGAGATTGGTTATATTATGAAGGCCTTGCTAATTGTTTTCAAAATCCAAAGTATTCCATCCCTAATAGGATAATGGATCATCTTGACTATATAGGGAAAGGCCTTGGCCCACATGCATAAGGAATTTTAGAACCCTTATCAGCTCGAATTGTCAATTAGAATCATAGTCTCAGATTTAAACCACCAAAGGATGACCTCATAACATTTGGTAGTGACTCTTCTAAAGTGACTAGTAATGAGACTCCTAGAAGTGACACAACATTCTATTATAGCATTTTTGATGAGCTTGCTGATTCAGATTTATTTGATTCAAATGCTATATTAACCGTAACAACTATTAGAGATTCCCATCCTGAAGAAAAAATCCATCCTATTGGAGCTTCCCACCCTAAAGAAAAAACCTGTCCTAGTGGTGCTTCCCTTCTTGAAGGAGGACATTATATCTTTACCATTGGTGGTTCCTATCTTAAAGCAAACCTCACTAAAACCTATGCCTCTACCATCCTAAACTCATAGATTTGGATTATAAAAATTCAATCATATACCTTGATGAGTTTCAAAATGTATAATCAATTACATAATACATGGGCCTATGAGATACATTCCCCATTGGTGATCAAAAGTAGGGTTTTGATTTTTCATTAAATTCTTATACCTACTTTAGAGAGAAGGCAAACTTTATTGGTCATAATAAAGAACAAACATCAAGATATTTAGGTGAAAACCTCTTTGAGGCACTTATTGATCAAGGAAAAAGTAAATAAAAATACAAGCCTTTGAGTGAAAACCTATTTCAGGTGCTCCTAGGTGGGAAAGTTTTCTCATCCCTTTAGGATGTAGAAAGTCTATCTAGCCCAAGTACAAGCATCTCTTTAGAACAATATCAAAGATTTGAGCATCTTGGTCTTGAGTTTCTAGAGGTTTTTTCCAATTGGCCTTTACCTAAGAAGGCAGATTCTAATTCTTCATATTATCTATATCTTTGGGAGGAACAACAAGAAGATATAGTAGAGAAAATTATCATGACCATACATTTCCTACAATTCTAGAATACAAATCCACACTCCTTATAAAGAGCACAACAAAAGTGAATTTAGGAGCCCATGAATATCCTAAAATTGTTTATCTTGGAGCTTCCCTTAATGAAGAAAAACATGAACATATTATATCCATTCTTAAGGATTATATAAACATCTTTGCATGGGCATACTCTGACATGCCAGGCTTGGACCCATATTTAGTTGTGCATCATCTTGTTGTTCACCTTGATGCTAAACTAGTCAAGCAAAAGTTGAGAAAGATGCATCCACACATCACCCTTTTGGTTAAGGCTATGTTAGAAAAGTTGTTAGGAGATAATTTTATCAGACCACTAGACTACTTTGAATGGATTTGTACCATAATTCCAGTAAGTAAAAAGACCCTAGACATATGTGTTTGTACTATTTTTCATGATATCAACAAAGCATGCCCCAAAGGTGATTTTCCTCTGCCTAACATCGACATGATTGTCAACTCAACTGCTAGGTATGAGATGTTATCCTTAATGGATGGATTTTTTAGTTATAATTAGATCAAGATATCCCCTAAAGATCAACATAAGACTGCATTCACCACTCCCTAGTGGGCTTTTTATTACCAAGTCATGCCATTTGGTTTGAAGAATGATAGAGCCACATATCATCATGTAATGACTATCATCTTCTATGACATGATGCATTGCATTGTTGAGGACTATGTTGATGATATACTAGTAAAATCAAGAACAAGAGATAAACATCCTAACATTTTATGAAGAATATTTGAGAGGCTTCATGCATATAAAGTCCACTTGAATCTTAAGAAATGTGTCTTTGGGGTCACATCAGGAAAATTGATAGGGTTCATTATATCACAACAAGGGATCAAAGTCTACCCTGTAAAGGTCAATGCTATTATGGAAATGCTTCCACCAAATAATCTTAAATAGTTACGAGGTTTACAAGTAAAGTTCTAGTATATACGTAGGTTCATTTCTCAATTGGTAGATAAGTACCACCCATTTAAACATCTCTTAAAGAAAGGGGTAACATTATAGTTTGATGAATATTTTTAGATATCCTTTACAAATATTAAAACATACTTGACCAATCCACTAGTCTTATGACCTCCAACACAATGAAAGCCACTATTGTGTTATATATCAACCATGGAACATACACTAGGGGCACTTTTGGCTCAGCATGATGATCATGATAAGGAACATGATATTTATTATTTAAGCCACACATTGGTAGCCTATGAACATAATTATATTCCTATTGAGAAGGCATGTTTAGCTATGGTGTTCATCACTCATAAATTGTGACATTATATTATAAATAACAAAACTATTATTATCACCAAGATAGATTCTCTCAAATTCCTCTTATCTAAAGCAAATTTTCAAGGATGCATGGATAAATGGATTATGCTCCTTAGTGAGTTTGATATTGAGTACAAAAATCAAATGGTAATCAAAGGATAGGTTTTTGTGGACCAAATTGTAGAAGATCCTATTATGGCCACTCAACCTCTCAATTTTGACCTTTCAGATAATTATATAATGATGATAAAACAAGCATCACAATAACTTAAATAGTGGACATTCTATTTTTATGTATCCTTCACATCTTGAGGGTTTGGAGCAGGCATATTTTTGATGCCACAAGTGGATTTGATCCCCAAAACATTCCATATATAATTTTAGTGTACAAAAAATATGGTCAAATATGAGGCATTGCTTACAGGGCTCCATCTTGCCATAGAATGGGACATTCAAATCTTAAAGATCTATGGAGATTCTTAGCTAATCACAATTAGACAATTAATCAATATCAAACAAGAAATGATAAGCTTGTTCCTTACAAGTAAATTATCGATGACTTCAAAATACATTTTAAATCTCTACAGTTTGAGCAAGTTCCATGAGTCAACAATAGATCTAATGATGCCATGACAACAATTGGTTCCATGATTCAAATGCATGATAGTGCTAAAGAGTATCAGTTCTTGATTGAAAATATTCTTTATTTGACTCATATTCTATCAGAATTAGAGAAGATATGCACCATTGTTGATCCTAATCCCTCACTTGAGCTACCATGGTACCAAGATTTTTATAACTATTTCCATAGTCATGTATTTCCCACCAACCTTTCCAACAACCAATAAAAACTATTCCTTCATCATTTAACATGTTATATCCTCCTTAGAAACATGTTTTATTGTAAAGGCTATAATGGAATTCTTCTTCATTGTTTATCTTTGGGAGAATCCAAGTTGGTACTAAAGGAGGTTCAGGAAGGAATAAGTGGGGCCCATACCAATGGTGTAGTCATAGCAAAGAAACTTCTTAGAATAGGCTATTATTGGCTCAAAATGGAGATAGATGCTTGTAATAATGTAAATAACTATGTTCCTTATCAAAAACATGGAGACTTGATACATGCACCTTCATTACCATTGTAGCCAATTATAACACCATGACCATTCTCAACATGGGGTCTTGATCTCATTGGGAAAATTAAACCAACATATTTATATGGCCATAAGCACATTTTGACTAAAACCAAGTACTTTAACAAGAGGATTGAGGCCATTCCTCTCACTTATGTTACTAGGAAACAAATAACCAAATTCATTCATTACCATATCATCTGTTGATATGGTATCCCAACCTATATTATATTCAATAATGGTGGATCCTTTGTGAATCAAGATGTGAAATCTCTTTATGCAAAATTCAAGATCAAACACAAGAAATTTAATACATATAACCTATAAGGAAATGGACAAGTTGGGGCATCAAATAAAACCATTCTAGCCATCTTAAAAAAGATTGTCAATGATGTTGGCCATAATTGGCACTTACAACTCTTTCCTGCCCTCTACGCTTATAGAACCAATCATCACACCCCAACTGGAGCTACTCCAGACTCCCTTATTTTTGGCACTAAAGATATCATCCTAGTTGAGATTAAGATCCCATCATTAAGAATATCACTGGAGCACATTGAAGAAGATGAAGACTATAGAGCCTCATGACTACATGAATTAGAGATTCTTGATGGTAAGCATTTGGCTGCCCTAGAAAATTTGTAGGCCTATTAGAATAGATTGCAAAGAAGATACAACAAGTGCATTCTCCCTTGAGAATTTGAGATTGGTGACTTAGTTTTGAAAGAGAACCAAAATAACACCAATGTTAAACACAAAAAGAAAGGCATGTTTTAGCCTAATTGGTTAGGACCATATATTGTCACAACAGACTATGGATCAGAAGCATATCAATTGGATAAACCTAATGGTGAATAAATTTTACATCCCATGAACATCATACACCTTAAGAGGGTCTACACATGAACAAATTTAAACCATTATCTATAAGACCCCTAATTTGGGGGTAACTTATGCTATTGTAATTTTATCCCACCCTTTTATCTTATCTTAAACACATTTTATACTAGCCTAGTCCACCTTTCATAAATCCTAATAGTAAACAATTTGAACCCTTGGCACTTGTTACCTTTTGAGTCACCCTTATTCAAATTTTCATGAATTTTTCCATAAAATAAGTTCAACTGCTTATCAAATTTTGTGTGTAAATTATTAAAAAAATTGAACCTTTGAACCCGAACCTTTTTCAGAGTTCAAGAATTCAATAAGTTTAAAATTTCAATAAGTTTAATGGTTCAATATTTCTCAAAGTGAACTATTTTTCCCTTTGTGTATTTCAATTTTCATTTTGAATTTTTAGCTTGAACTTGAACCCTTTTTCAGATTTTAATAAGTTCAATGGTTCAAAATTTCAATACTCAATGTTTTGTAAAGAGTCATGTTCACTCAATTCCCTTGTATAAATTAATGTATCGTTAAACCTACCAATTGAACCTATTAGTGAACCTATCAATTGAACCTAATGTTTGAACCTATGTAGTGGAGTTCAAAATTTCAATGGTTTAAATGTTTCAAAATTTGAACCTCGAAGTTGAACCAAATTTTCAAAAAGTTTAATGGTTCAATGATTATACTCTCATCTTACCCCAAGGCTTTCTCTAAGTTAAAATTAGTGAGAGATTTAGAGGAGAATATATCTGAGAACTCATTATACAGTAGAAATTTTTGAATTTTCATGAGGTTAACATCATTAAAAAAAGTGACAACTTATCAACTAAAGATTTTTATTAGATTTATTTTTCTTACATAGTTTATTTTATTCAATTATTCAATTACTTTTCTATTAAAAACTAAATATCGTATGGGTTAGAGTTACTTTAACTCTGGTTTAGTTTGATATGTGGATTAGTTATGGAAACTATATATATTTTGAATTATAAAAAGATAGGGGGATAGAGAAGAAAAGGAAGGACTTAGAAAATTAGAGAACTAAACCACTATTTTTGGTAATATATGTGATGTTTGTCTAAAAAAATTTCATCTGTGAATGAAAAAGATAATTAATTATTGCATACTTGGATCTATGTGTTTGAGTATTTGAAGTTGGGTTTTTTGTGTGAAACCTTCTTTCATATAGTGATTACTCTTCCATTAGACAATTCATTATATGTGTTTTATTCTTTACTAGCTTAGCAATATATACATTTATCTATTTAATTGTTATTGAAAATAGAATCTATGTATTTTGTTACCTATTGCTTTTATAAAATATTGTATTCATAACATAATGATGTATGGATATTAGTTTACCTTTAAACACTTTCTGGTTAAAAGTGTATCTGAATATTCAAATTCATTGAAAATCTTAAAGGGATTTGTACCTTAATTCAAAGGGGAACTAATCTTGATAGTTCACCCATTTGTTGTTTAAATTATTTGTTCTTGAGAGAAGGGTATGGAGTTAAAATAAAATATCTTTATATAAGGACAAAATTATTAGCCAATTGCTTTTTGGCTACTCTGCTGGGGAACAAAATTGATTTGGTCACCTTAATATGAGGCAACAATGGTGCTTCCTCATGAAAATATAATTCCTATTTTATAACCTAATCTTGGTTTTCAAGATGAATCGGAAGATATAATTAGCCAGTTAAATACTCTTGGTTGGTGTTCTCGTCAGAATATTGATGATTATAGACTAGCAAGTAGAATATTAGAAAAAGAAGAAGAATTGCCTGATAATATAAGATCATTATTACTAAGGCAAATAAGGAGATAAGTATAAAATGCAGGAAGGAATTAATTCCCCTAAAGTGTGAAGTTAATAATTATAATATCATAAACTAGATTCCAGAAGATACACAAGGTCTTTGAGAAGAGAAGGAATTGAGGATCCTACTTTTCAAGCATTACGAAACTTAAATTTTCCTTATATTCCTACCTACATTAGAAAATCTTGAAGTTGACCTCATAGCCCTCCTAAACCCTCTACATCCTCTATTTGTCAAGCCTTAACTCTTTCTGGTACTATCTTTCCTTCTGCAATAAATTTTTTTCCAATGGCCTAGCCTTAGGGTGCAGCCATAGGACCTCTAAATTTAGGGGCCAACCTAAATCCTTTGCCTAAAAATGCAAGAGAAAATTTACCCAAATTCAATGGAGATGGAAGATAATACCAAAGGAAGATCTGAGTGCCTTTGAAGCAGCATGTGGTGTGTTAGGCATGCAACATCAAGATATAACAATAAGGATTTTTGTACAAACTCTAATTGATATTGCAGCACAGTGGTTTTATCATCTAACTAATTCCTTAATCACAAGTTGGAATGATATGAAATTTATGTTTAAAAATAAGTTCAAAAGTGCAAAAGATAAACATTCCCTTCTTGCTCAATTGACTCAGCTCAAGAAGGAGATACATGAACCCATGAGGGAATTTATAGCCAAATTCAATATAATTGTGCACAAGATTCCTACTACTAAAAGACCAACTACTGAGAACCAAAAATGTTTATTTAATAATTCTATGCCTCCTGATATATGTTTTCATGTCGAAAGAAGTATAATTGTCAATTTAACATATGCATAATCATTGGCAGTTGAGTTGAAAGATGATCTTATTATGGCAGGAAAATGCAAGAAAGAAGTTTAGGTACCTAATGCTAATCCTTCATCATATATATATCCTATAGTTCAAATATTAGTTAATGATATGATTTCTCTTAAAAGATAATTACCAAAAGCTATTACTTCATTACAACAACCATATCAGGATATTGGTAGGAAAAATCAACAAGTAAATGGTGGTAAAACATTATCACTCGCATCAACACAACCAAGATTACCTATTGAAGCTCCTCCTAGAAGAAATAACATGTGTATTTTTCATTTTACTACTAATCATGATGGAAATTCTTGTCTATAAATGCTTAGATATACTCAAATGACTTCTACTAAAGATGTCTTAGGGGATATTACTGAAGAAGAAAGAAGCTTTGAGAGACCTGAAAACTCTAAAATACACTTCCTAGAGTATGATTCAAATTCAGAAAGAGGAGGTGAAATATTGGTTACTCTTGAATATCCTTCATGTGTTGACTTACTAGAAGTCAAAAGAGTCTAAGATTTTCTAATACTCAAGAAGTGTTCGTTAAAGGTAAGGAACCTTTTACTAAAACTTTTGATGCTAAGACACAAGAAAGCAAATTGTTACTTAAAAATGATTGTGAGACTACTTTTGATATTTTAGAATTTTGTAAGTCTAAAAAAATTCAAATATCCCCTACTAAATACCTCAGGCTAAAACCCAAAGAACTCGATAAATTGATTAAATATGTCAAAAATGGTCCTACACAAGTTGAACTTAAAAGTCAATTAAACGTTAATACTAAGTCTCCTATTGCCCAATTATTTACTTCTCCACCTGAATCACCCATTCATACTTTGAGAATGACCCTCAATTCATCTGATGATACCCTTTATACAACTGATATGAAACCCAACCCATTTTATGTTTCCTTGTCATAAATGGTCACAAACTCAACAATTGTATCATAGACTCAGGTGCTTATAATAATATAATGCCTTCTTTTATAGCCAAATCCTTAGGATTAAACCTTACAAAAGCATTTGGTAGATATTACTCCATGGATGGAAAATAGATCTCTTTGCTTAGACAAATTAAAGATGCATGAGTTGCTCTTGCAGCCTATCCTGATAAAAAGGTAAAGTTGACTATCTTGGTAGCAGATATCCCTACTAGTTATGGAATGTTATTGAGTAGGACTTTTTGCAAAGATTTGGGAGGACAGATTAAATTAGATTGGTTAAAAGCTACAATTTTAGTGGGAAAGTAGAAAGTTAAACTATAACCTAAACCTAAATGCAAGTTCACAATATATCTTTCTAATGATCCTAAGTCTTATATTTTATTTGAAGAATGTGAATTTGGTAACTATTTTCTCTCCCCTAAAGATTCAAAGGAAGAATCTATCCCAAAGTCTCTTCTTTCAGATGATCTATGGACTATGGAATTTGATGGTAGTTATATTTTCACTAGTTCAGGAGCAGGAGTTGTGTTGATCTCACCTAAAGGTGAAACTTTTCCTTACTCTTTCAAGCTAGAGTTTAAAAACACTAATAATACTATAGAATATGAAGCTTTATTTCTTGGGTTAAATGAAGCTAAAGGAAAGGGTATAAAAATACCCAAAGCAAAAGGAGATGTTGAATTAATTGTCAAAAAAGTGAGAGGCATTTTCTCAGTTAAAAATGATAGATTAAGACATTACAAAAATAGAGTTTGGGATGAGATATAATGTTTTGATGCCTTTTTTATTGAGGCAATTCCCAAAGACCAAAACACTCAAGTAGATTCTCTAGCAGTATCAACTTCTCTTCTTCTCTCACACCATAATTTTGAAAAGGATTTGTATATAATAGAACTAATATATCCTAATGTCCCAAATAATGCTTAAAATTGGCAAGGTTTTGAGAATAATAAATAGATAAATTTTTTTTTCGAGAATGTTGATATGTTCTTGGGGACTTATTTTGAAGGTTTAGAAATAGAATGTAAGAAATTCACTCCTAATCTAGGGATCAATCCAAAAGATGATGTAATTAAATTAAAAGGAAACAAAATCCCTAAAGGACTAGTCTCTCTTGAACATTTGTTCACTAGATAAGATGAATATACTAAAGGCAAACTTGTCCAGAATGCTAAAAAAATAGAGGATTATGAGAAAATCAATATTGGAAGTGAAACTGACCCAAAATGGATCTCCATTAGTAAGTGTTTTTCACCAGAGGAGAAAAATAAATTAATTAATCTATTGAGTAAGTATAAATATGTCTTTGCTTGGTGCTATGATGACCTCAAAGATTTTAGACATGGAAAGTTTTAACATCATATTCCTTTGAAAGCAAATGCAACTCCTTTCAGGTAGAAGCTAAGAAATTATAACCCAAAAGTTGCTAAAGCTATTTTTAAGGAGATTGACAAGATGCTAAAGGCTAGGATTATTTATCCAATTCATCACTCCACCTGGGTGGAAAACATTATTCTAGTGAAAAAAAAGAATGGAGAAATAAGAATTTGTGTTGACTTTAGGAATTTGAATCAAGCCAGTTTAAAAGATAATTATCCATTGCCTATGATGGATCACATCTTGTAAATTGTTTCTAGGTCAGAAATGATGTCTATGTTAGATGGGTTCTCAGGTTATAATCAAATAAGTGTAGCTATATCTGACCAACATAAAACTATTTTCACTACACCTCGAGGAACTTTTTCTTATAAATGTATGCCCTTTGGTCTGATTAATGCTGGTGTAACTTTTCAATGGGTGATGGATTCATCCTTTAAAGATTTGAAAGATAGAATTATTGTCATCTATCTTGATGATTTGACTATTTTTTCTAGAAAAAGAGAAGATCATCTGAAGGATATAGAGACCATATTACAAAGATGCCTGAGTCATGGGATATCTCTTAATCCTAAGAAGTCTGTTTTCTATGTTACAGAAGGGAAATTATTAAGACACCTAGTTTCAAAAGGTGGAATCAAAATTAACCCAGAAAGAGTTAGAGAAATACAATAGTTAAGTCTTCCTTCTAATAGGACTGGAGTTAAGTCTTTTTTTGGTCAAATTAATTTTCTCAGAAGGTTCATTCCTAATTTTGATAAGATTACAAAACATATTTTGGGGATGATGAGTGAAAAACAATCATTCAAATGGAATGAAGCTATGAAGAAAGGAATTGAAGATATTAAAGAAGCAATTGCACAAACACCTACTTTGGTAAATCTCGATTTCCAAAAATATTTTGTTATTTACTGTTATGCTTCAGAACATACCATTTCTGGCATCTTGTTATAGAAAAATGAAGTAAATGTAGAATCCCCAATAGCCTTTATGAGTGTTCCTCTCAAGAAACATGAACTTAAATATTCTTTGGCTGAGAAACAAGCTTTTATTGTAGTGAAGGTTGTTAAACAATTCAGATATTATATACTTCATTCTCATTCAGTTGTATTTGTTCCTAGTTTGTCTATGAAAAGCATTCTGACTCAACAAGAGGCTGGGATAAATAATAGAGCAACATGGGTTGCTAAAATTAAAGAATACAATCTAGAGATTAAGCCAACCAAATTAGTTAGAGGTCAAAGTTTATGCAAATTCATAGCTAAAAGTAAAGAAGAAGAAGAAATCCCTAATGTCCTATTGGTGAGCTTAAAATATCCCTAGTTCCTAAATGTGACACACTATCTTACTTATGGAGACTATCCTAGTCATTTCTCCCCAAAGGAGAAAAGGAATCTAAAGTTAAAATTAGCAAAATATATGATATGGGATGACGTCTTATACAAAAAGGGATTAGATGGAATCTTTCTGAGATATGTAGATAAAGAACAACAATGCAAACTATTGGACTTTTTTCATAATGATGCCTATGGTGGACATTTATCTTCATCAGTCACAACTTTCAAAATCCTTAGAAATTTTTATTATTGGCTAGGTATGTTAAAAGATGCATATAAATGGGTAAGTAATTGTGAAAAATGCAAATTGTTTTTAGGAAGACCACAACTTGTAGCATTACCTTTGAGACTTGACATTATTGAATAACCTTCAAATAGTGGAGATTAGACTTCATTGGGCCTCTTTCACCTCCTTCAAGTGCCAGTCATACACATATTTTAATAGCAACTGATTATTTTATGAAATGCGTTGAAGCAATCCCTGTCAAGAGAACCACTTCAGAAGTGGTATGTGATTTTATCAAAGAAAATATACTAGTACATTTTGGTGTTCGTTAGAAGATTATGGTAGATAATGCTACCAGTTTTCCTTCAATGGAGCTTACTTCATTCTACTATGAACATAGTAGCTCTCTTTCTCACTCATCAGATTATTACCCTTGAGGGAATGGATAAGTAAAGTCCAGTAATAAAAATTTGATATCCATCATGAAGAAATTGGTTAATGATAACCCTAGAGATTGCTTAAGAGACTATACGAAGCACTTTGGGCTGACATGGTAACCCCAAAAAGAGCAATAAGAATGGCACCATTTGAGCTAGTTTATGGAATAGGAGCATAATTATCATTACCTCTAGAATTATTTGTAGCTAGATTACAAAATGTTATTGAAGATTAGTATTTTCAAAATTCTTTAGAAAAAGAGTTATGTATTTAACTAAGATTAAAGAAGAGAGGAATGAACTAGTTTATCATATTACTACTCATCAAACTAGATTTAAAAATATTTTTGATCAGAAAACTAGACCTAGAGAGTTCATAGAAGGAGATGAAGTATTGCTATGGGATAGAAGGAGAGAACCTAAAGGAGCACATGTTAAATTTGATTCACTATGGAAAGGGCCTTTCAAAATTCATCAAGTACTTGGTCCTAATTATTTTAAATTGGAATATCTGGATGTAACTATTTTACACCTATCCTATAATGGATAGGATCTCAAATTATATCGACTGTGAAACAGGTGTCCCCTATTTTGTACATAGCCTTTTCCTTTGTTGTTGCATTTTATGTTTTCCTTTCCCATTTTTGGTTTGTCTTTCTCCTTTTCTTCCATTGCTATGTTTTAGTCCACGTAACTAGAGTTTCTAAGTTCTCTACATTTTTTCATAAAATATAGTCCCCAATCATAGCCAATGTTACCTTTGGAGTCACCCTTATTCAATTTTTTCGAATTTTGCCATAAAAGAAGTTCAACCACTTATCACCTTTTGTGTGTAAATTATTAAAAGAATTGAACCTTTTAACCCAAACCTTTTTCAAATTTCAAGAGTTCAATAAGTTCAATGGTTCAATATTTTTGAAAGTGAATTATTTGTCCCTTTGTGTATTTCAATTTTGATTTTGAATTTTTCAATTGAACTTGAACCCTTTTTTGGAGTTCAATAAGTTCAATGATTCAAAATTTCAATACTCAATGTTTTTTAAAGAGTCATGTTCACTTAATTCCCTTGTATAATTTAATGTATCATTGAACCTACCAATTGAACCTATCATTGAATATATCACTGAACCTATAGTTGAACCTACTAATTAAACCTAATGTTTGAACCTATGTAGTAGAGTTGAAAAGTTCAACGGTTTAAATGTTTCAAAATTTGAAGTTTTTGGAAATAACATATGACTATTGGTCGGTCTATTTATTTCATCTCATATCATTGAACCCTAAAGTTGAACCACATTTTCAAAAAGTTCAATGGTTCAATGGTTCAATGACTATACTCTCATCTCACCTGAGACTTTCTCTAAGTTAAAATTAGTGGGAGATTTAGAGGAGAATATATCTGAGAACTCATTATAAAGTGGAAAATTTTGAATTTTCATGAGGTTAACATCATTAAAGAAAGTGACAAGTTATCAACTAAATATTTTTATCAGATTTCAAATGTAGATTCACTACTTTGTCATTGCATCAAAAATCTCCCAGAACACACAGAAAAGATGGGGAAAATTTAGAGGGAAGAAAACATCTAGAAAGCAAGGATAAAACACATCAGCATTCCCAATCTTACAAAAATTTAAGAGTTTGTTACAACATTTCAAGAGTGGAGAGCTCAACGTGTCTACCCAACTAAACAGAACAAATCTGGAAATCCTAACTTGTCACTTCAACAATGACTTTACTTACATAGTTTACTTTATTTAGTTATTCAATTACTTTTATATTAAAAACTAAATCTTGTATGGGTTAGAGTTACTTTAACTCTGGTTTAGTTTGATAGGTGCATTAGTTATGGAAACTATATATTTTTTTAATTGTTAAAAGACAGGGGGATAGAGAAAAAAAGGAAGGAGTTAGAAAATTAGAGAACTAAACCACTATTAGTAATATATGTGATGTTTTTCTAAAACATTTTAATCTGTGAATGAAAAAGATAATTAATTACTGCATACTTAGATCTATGTGTTTGAGTATTTAAATTTGTGTTTTCTATGTGAAACCTTCTTTCATATAGTGATTATTCTTCCATTAGACAATTCATTATATGTGTTTTATGCTTTATTGGCTCAACAATATATACGTTTATCTATTTAATTGTTATTGAAAATAGAATTTGTGTATTATGTTACCTATTGTTGTTATAAAATATTATATTCATAACATAATGATGTATGGATATTAGTCTACCTTTAAACACTTTCTGGTTAAAAGTGTATCTGAATATTCAAATTCATTGAAAATCTTAAAGGGAGATGTACCTTAATTCAGAGGGGAACTAATCTTGATAGTTCACCCATTTGTTTTTTAACTTATTTGCTCTTGAGAGAAGGGTACAAAGTTAAAATAAAATATCTTTATATAAGGACAAATTTATTAGCCAACAACACTCTAAACACATTCTTCATCCCATTATGGATTGCTCTCTTCAAGAAGCATATTCTTTATTTTGACTTGGACATGTTATAAGCTTGAACACTTTTTGTCCCTTAACCAATTATGATCTTGATTATGTCTCATGAAAATTATGAACATCTTCAGTAGTAGTTATACAAAGTAATTCAACCAAGACAACCTTGTGAAATTTCAAATAAGTGAACAATTATATCTTCTTAGTTCAAGTATATGCCACTCTTTCTTATTTTATCAAGAACTTTGCTCTTATCGATTTGTGAGCATGGGCTATTATTTCTATCTTAGCTATATTTTTGTAACCTCTACTCTTAGGACATACATCTCCTCAGCTAGATGGTCCCACCCTATGCATTTTTATCCTAAAAACACTAGAAACCCTAGAAATACTTTGAAAATGCCAAAAACATTAGAACATGATCCCCAAATGAACAAAAACATTATCTCACACTTTTGTACATTTATACATTCCCATTTTACCATCCCATGCTCTCTCCATTTTGTGAGAAATTGTTAAGTTTGAATGCTCTTGCTATTTTTCAAGCACAAAAACACCTGTTCATTTCATCTTATCCCACACACTTGCCATTTGGCAAGATCATTCTTTCTTATCTCATTAGTTTCTTATTTGCTAGACTATTCTCATTTGTTTATCGTATCTTCCATTTCTTCTCTTAATCATGTTGGCATGATCATCATTTTTCTTCCATCTCATTTCTTGGGAGAAATACATTTGGCCTAAATTTCATGTTGAAACATGCATCCATGGAACTATGTAGGTAGTGTCCACTTGTCTTATACATTTGGAGTCAGCTTGGCCAATCCCTTCTTTTTCTTCTTTTCCCCCATTTTTTCTATCATTTTTCCTCTTTAATTAGGGAAAAATTGTAATTGTTCTTTATTATGATGTGGTGGAAAGTAACACCTCTACCACACATGCATAAACATTTGTCTTTAAACTACACTAACTTAGTTTTTGTTTATGTGTGTTTATTTGAGTTTTCTTGGTGTTTAATTATGTTTTGTTGTGATTTTTCACCTCTCCTTTTATTTATTCTTTTTATTACTTCTTATCTCATCTTGGTCTTGTGTTCCTTTGTTTATTTTTTGTTTCTCTTTTGTGTTTTAGAACATCTTGATGATTCACGTGGATCTTGATTATCTATATCTTGATCCTATGTTATTACATTGTTCTTAGACCATCTTGTTTATTTGATTGTTGTTGGTCTCATGTTTTTATATTTGATTTTGCTTTTCTCTTTTGTGTTCGAGAATGCCTTGATGGTCCACATGGATCTTGATTATTCATATCTTGGTCTCATATAATTAAGATGTTCTTGACTTTTGTTTTTAACCATTCTTTTTCCTACTTAAGTCTTGATTGATCATATCTTGATTTCAAGGTAGCTTCATTTATGTTTATATTTTTATTTATTTTTACTTTTTTGTTTATTGTAAATCATTATAACTCTAGTTTTGGTCATTATTTTACCATTATCCTTAGTTATAGTTATTCACATGTGAACTAGCTTAGTGCAATTAGAATCTTATGTCATTATAAGTTATTCATACTTATGATGACTAATCTATTTTTCTATAGTAATCACTTTATGCTCAAGTCTCAATATCTTAATGTCAACATCAACTCTGATGAATGATTCTTAACAACACTTTGAAAAACCTAAGCTCATGATATGGAATTAGGAATCTTGATAACATACATTTTAGCACTCAAATCTATGCTTAGATGTGCATCTCTTTGCATACATTATGAGTTTAATCAATTCTTGGTCTTTTTTCATCATTTTTCATTCCATTCTCTCCCAAACTCGAGTGAACTACATTGGCTTGAAGTGCATATTGGAGCATGAGTCCATGGAACTCTGTAGGTAGTGATCAATTTATATTGAGGTCATCTTGACTATATCCATTCTTATTTCCATCTCTCTCATCACCTTGTGAATTCTATATGGCTTTTTAAGCTATTACACCATCACATGTATGTTTTCACCCACTCACTTTAACACATATTTTTTGGGTTATATCCTTGAACTAGTTTTGCTTTCCAATTACCCATGCTAGGCCACAACACCTAAACCACATCTAAATCAAATCAGCTCTACAGGGGCAAAATCATTATTTATTCTTTATCAATGATCAAAATTTACCCTACTGGGCAAAACTATTTTATCATGATCAAATCTACTTTGCTGGAGTACTTATCATTATATTCTCTTTAGAAACCCCATTCTAGTGGTCCTTCCCTTCCTAAAGTATAACATTCTCTCTTTTCCTCTAATTTCAAGATCTCCACATTAAAGCCCATGATAGTAATATTTTAGTGTGTAACTTGTCTCAAGATTGATCAATGCCATAAGTGTATAGCTTGTACTCTCAAATTGGGTATGTTTACAATGTGTCCCTTACATTTATGGATTGTATCTTTCCCATTCCCCCCATCTCTAGGGCCTATTATGCCTCTAATTATATTTTGATCATTGATGTTTATCACGTGTGCAAACATTGGCTCATTTAGATGTGATCTATTCCATGGGTTGACCTCTCACTTTCTCTCTCTTTTTGAGAGTCCATCCTTCTCTTTAATCCTAGTATGTCCTCATGAGGGGGCATTGTGGGTCTATTCCAATTTATTCTTGACAACTCTTTTCTTTGAAAATATGTCACTTCACTTGAATGTCTCACTATGCCTTCTCAAATAGTGGTAAAATGTAGACATCCAATTCCTAACACCATTTGTGTTGAAATTATCAATCTTACTTGAATTGCACTTAAATGCACATTTTAGGTCAAAATCCATAAAATTCCCTAAATGGTTAAAACTTGTCACTTACAAGTACCAGTTTAGGTCAAAGTATCCCTAAATAGGGCAATGCATTTTATTGGCCAGCTAACTTTGATCAGATCATTTTGAGTCAAAATGACAATTTCACCATTTAGTGTTTTTGATCACTCTTTTCTTCTAATTAATTAGTACACATAATATACCTTTATTATTTTGTGTTGGTAACATCCTAAATGGGAATACAGATCCAACACATCTAACATTACCTTCTAGTTCCTCTCCAATCAAATTATGACCTAGTAATATGACTTTCTAACCATTTTGATTAATTGAGGTCTAATTTTCAAGTAATTGCAAAAATTTTGATTAACCTTGTTTAAGGCTAATAATCCAAATCAAGAGCTTAATTGGGTTTTCCATGAGAGTTGTTGAATATTTCTTTTTGAATATTTATTCCTATTAACTACATCATCAGGTGACATGATTTTTTTGGAAGACATCCCTAGGCCCTAAATGCCACAAATATCAAGATTATAGATCACCCATGCCTAGTTAATACCTCCCATGCCTCTTAAATGTCCCTTCTTCCAAGGTCATGATGAAGATAATTATGGATTTAGTTCTAAATATTAGGATTATCCATGGAAACACATCTCAATATTGAGATGGATGGTCATGTTTTATCCTGAACAATCTTAAAAATCTATAAATAGAGAGGCCATAGACATGAATTTTAGGCTTGAAATTTTCAAAGTTATAATTTTAAATTGTTTCCACAAGCTTTTTCATTTGATCATAGATTTTGCTTGCAAGATTCATTGATAGGATATTTTAGTGATTTGCAATCAAGAGCCTAGGTTTTATGGAGTGTTAATGCGGCATTCAAGGATCTTACCACCATTTTTAACAAAGACAAGGATGCTTGATCAAGGGAGAACATGGTTTTGAGCCACATGGGTATGGTGAATCCATTTGGGAAGGTAATATGGTGTTGCTTTCTTTCATTTGTTTCTTGATATCCTTTGTAATTCCTATAGGAATATATAGGCTTGGTTAGTTAGTTCTTTATTCATGTTTCATTATTTATGGACTAATGCTTGACTAAATTGTTTTGTAATCCTCTCTATAGTGCCTATTATTGACCCCATTCAAGCTCATTTTTGGGTTTTTACTAACATCAAAACTCAAAGCTTGGGTGGATTGGGTCAAGGTGTTTCATATAGAACTACCTATGCTTTTTATGATTACCATCAAGTCATTTGCATATTAATGGTATAGGGATGAGGTGCTTGACCTATTAAAGGTGGAGGACATGGAGTCATGGTATGAGGAGGTGTTGGTTATGGGGGAGAAGGTGGTGGGATTGCTTGGATGATTTTTCTATAAATTATGGGATAGTTGGTGTAACATCCCAAAATACTAAGAAAATGTAGAAGGGGTTTGAGTGGGCCAAGAAAGTTGGACCTTATTCCCCTTCTCCTTCATTTAGGCTTCGATCCTTATGATCACCTCCTAGTCATCCATGGCATTTGAATATAACTCATCATAATCTACCACCTATTGTCCATATATGAGGTTAAGGTAAGTCAATTACTTCTCCAAATGTGCTTGTATCATGCCCTTTCAGTCTTAGTCCCATGTTGCATCTTTTCCTAACACTAAAGAGACCCAACCAACCACCATATTTTACAAGGAAGGGAAATAATGATGTTGGTGGGGGTTTTATGCACACCACAACCTTAATGAGGCAACCTCTAAAATTTTAAGATCTCAATGGAGGTAAGATCCACTCTAGGCATGATTTTTAGTTATGCAGTTTATTTCAACATGTTGATGGAATAGTGGGTAGGGCATGCAGATTGTTGACAAGGTTTTTGGATGGAGGTGTGATTCCTAATAATGGTAGTGAATCTATATGTGGGCTAGATGAGCAGCTAGTTGCTAATCTAGAGAAGGTATATATTAAAAAAACTCAAAAAAGGAGGGAAGGTTAAGTTATAAAATAAAGCTTCTATGGTTTTTAGGAACTAATTTCCTAACTAGTTTTTAAAATGACAAGTAATCTTAGAACCTATGCCTTTTTCTAGTTGCAATTACACATACACAGTTAAACATGATGAAGAATTTTAAGGAGATAAAGATGCAAGAAATTCACAAGCCTAATAAAAAGGTTATTTTTTTTATGAAATATGTTTTACACCCTTAATCAGGATATTATGGCTCAAGCTAGTGAAGTATCTAAGGCATCTATTATACACAAAAAAAAAATTGTATCCAAGAAAGCACTCATGCATAATAAAAATTATGAATCAATTTGAACTTGGATATCTTAACTAAGACATTTACCAATGTTTCAACAACTATCAAACATCTACATATTAGTATATCAATCAAAATAATCAAGAATCCATTCATAAATTTTACACACTAAAGATTATTGAAACATACAACCAAAGAAGTAACAACTAATTACACATAAATTGGAAAGAAAATACACAAACACATTCACTAATGATAAAAAATGATGCTACTCCTGTATTCAAAAATTCTCTAACAAAAATAAAAGTTGGATTATAATTGTTTATATAGAATTGAGGAAGGGGTTGCCTCATCCTCCAAGGTCATGCAAGGTTGTTACATGTGATAGTAAAATCATGTAGTTCTAACTATGGTCTAAAACCATATATGAGTCTACTTTCAATTGTCAATTTAAAATAGCCTTTGCCAAAGATATGTAACATGTGAATATGTATTAAAATAGATGCAATTTATAACAATTATACTCAAACTATATGCAAAATATAAATAGATGCACCATTTACCAAAACTATATATGCCTTCTTTTATAGGTTATGAGAATAACCTATTGATGTTTTAGATTAGCTACCTTCAAAATGAAACTTTAACATATGCACAAAGGACTAGAATAACTTTACCAATGGTTTAGAACTAGTGGCACTATTTTCAACCATGACTTATCTAAACTATGCATTACATGCTTGTGCATTATTTTTATAGACTATGGATCTTCACTTTTATATTTGCCATTCATATTAAGACATGTGTGTTCATAGTCCAACTTAACTGTGAGACTCACTGCTTATTGATAATGTAGCTAAAGTGTCCTAAGATCTATGTCTTCTATCCATAATGACTTGCTAGCCTTTGAAATATGACATGTGTCAACACCTGTTTGAGTTTAGGGCCTTTGAAAAGTCCATCTAGGACTCACATCATCAATCCTTTACATGATGGAATCTGAGGGTACCACTTGACACCTCTTTACTAGTTTTATATCCTTTAAAAATTCCATGTTGATTTTTCATCATTGATCTTTATGTGCTAGTTTAATGCATTTCATTAGATTTATGTACTGAGCTCCCATGATGGTGACACTTTTCACTCTCATGGGGTTTTGACATTTAAACTTGATCTCACATTAATCAATTAAGTGGGCCCAAGTAGATGTGTGTCATAGGATATTAATTTGAATCCAAATAGGTAATTTATGAGGTTAAATTTATTATTTTCAAGACTATCAATTGGCATCCTTATGATCATAAATGATGTTCGTGCAACTATCAAATTTAATCTCATAAGTTTGACACATTACCAATGTTAAATTTGACATTCACGTGACCATCAAATGATGTTTGTATGACTATCAAATTAAATCTCATCAACATGACAAGTGTCATTTCTTTGATATTCCCTAACTCCTACAAACACAACTAAAAAATAACTTAACATACTACTTTTGGAAACTATGTATAAAGGACCTTGCATGAATATTTTTATCCTAAAGTTTTAGTATTAATAAAATATGATTTTGGCCTCAGATAAAATATTAAATGAAGATCAAAACATAATGAAATTATCTCTAAGAAAAGATGCTACTCGATAGTCTAGTATTGGTTTTGGGTAGATTATTACAAGGGAATTGTTTTGAAACTTCTATGCAGGATAATTGTTTTGGAACATTTGTGTGGGGGAATTGATTTAGACAAAATGTATGCTACATTTCTCCTGAAGACTCAATTCTCTTAAACAAAATTTTTGAAGGAAATCTTGAAGGGATGGTCTCAAAAGGGATGAAGGGCATGATGTTTCAGACAAAATGTTTAAAGGAATTGGTTGAAGGGAAGAAGGCCCAAGAAAATACTCTTGAAGGGTAAGTCTTGGAGGGGAAAGGGCCCAAGACAAAGTCCTAAAGGGTAAGTAGTCACTTCAAAAAGCTTGAAGTGTTTTTTTTAAATTTATGAAGGGTTAGTTTTAAATTATTGAAGGGCATGTGCCCTTGGGGAAATTATTTTGGGCCTTTATGTCAAATAAAATATTCAAGACATAAATTCAAAAGGAAATAGTCTAGGGAAAAAAATATTGAAGGATAGGCTCTTAGGGAAAAAATGCTCGAGACAAAAAGTCCTGAAGGGCATGTTCAAAAAGGATTTAAGGGTTTACTTCATGGAAAAAATGCCTGAAGGGTCTACTACATAGGCTAAATTTCAATGGGAAAGGGTTTTTACAAAAGTCTCAAAGGGTGCACAAAAATCCTAAAGGGCACATTCAAAAGGTCAAATGGTATGTTTAGAAGTCTAAAGGAATATGTCCTTGATAAAACTTTGAAGAGTAAGTCAGAGGAAAAATGTCATTTCAAAAGTCCTGAAGGAATTTTATCAAGGGAATTATTTCAAACAAAATGTCCACAAAAATTCACCGAAGGACTTAATTCTCTAAGATAAAATATCTGAAGGAGTTCACTTAGCTTGCGGAAAGTGTCTTAGATGAAATGTCTAAAGGAAAGGTTAAAAAAGGCAAAGGTATAAGATGAAATTTTAGAAGAAAATATGCATGAAAAAAGTCTTAAAGGAAAAGTGTGGAGGGGTCTAAGGGTAATTTGTAAAAGGTCTGAAGGAAATTTATTGGGCAAAATGGCCACAACAAAAAGGTTGAAGGACATGTTGCACAAATCCCAAAAGGTAGTTTTATAAGGTTGAGGAGAATTTGAAAATTTTCAAAGGTAACTTTCAAAATGTTGAAGGGTACTTTGGCATCAATATGAAGGGTCTACTTTATAGGGCATTTATCTATTAAAAAAGTCCTAAAAGATCTACTTGATAAAGGCAGAAGGGCGATCTAAAAAATTTTGAAGGGAAAGTTATACAAAGCCCAAAGGGTAGGTTCAAAGGGAATGAGAGGTAATTCTATCAGGAAAAATGTATCTACAAGATTATCTACAAGAATAACTTTAATTTAGGGAATTTTTTTTGGTAGAACTATTGTGGGGAAAATGCTATGAAGAGCAAATTCCATTAGTTAAAATGTCTGACATAATAAAATTTAAGACCAATTCATGTATAACAAAAGTTATGATGATAAAATCCTAAAAACATAAATCCTAACAAAAACTCTTGAAGAAGGTTAGTCCATGAAAACCTAAGTCTGCAATAATTAGCTTGAAGTAAAAAAACTAATAGAAAAAAAATTTATTCAATGAAAATAGATTATCAATGGCATCCTACCAAAGTATAAGAGGCCAAATCATGATCTTTCCCCATAATTTTCATAAAACTATAGAAGAGGGGGCTCAAAATCAAGACAATAATCTAAAAAAAGTGGGTCCCCATTTCCTATGAAAAGAAGGGGATGTTTGGTACAACAAATGATGACTTACAGGGGGATACTCTTGAGTATTCAAGAACCCAAAAATATATTTTTAAATCCTAAATCATTCTTGAAGTGTGCCACAAAATAATAATTAAATTAGAAACATGAAAGAGACTCCTAAGTAGATTCACACAACATACTTTCCTTTTAATTTCTTAGATTTGTGTGTGTCAAAATGTGTAGTTTTTTTAACCCTTACTATGATGAGTTTTTCAAAGGCTTTGAAGGGGCTGTAGGTTTAATTCTAGTATTTATTAAAGCTAAAAAATAAGTAAAGCTCAAGCATCTCTTTTCTATCAGATAGGCGTCCATATCCCCAACAAATATGCATTGGGATCTTCCTCTTCTCATTCTATTATTTTATTTTGAGCATGATGTGTGGTACATTGACCTTATTTCATCATGTGAGCCTTTTGATTTTCCTTAGATTTTTTTTTACTCTTTTGAGTCCATTTGTTCTTTTTTCTTTCAATCTTCTTTTGTTCTTGAATGAAAAGATAAGAGTTGGAACCCCAGTGAGATGACATAATTATAGAATAAATCATTACTAAAATGTCCCTACCAACTATAACTATACCTAGAATTATCATTTCGAATAGGTATTTAATGTGATAAGTGCATTTGATCCAATAAAACAAGAAAACTATCTAAATTTGTATGAAATAATTTGAGAACAATTTCCACATGCTTAGTAAAATCATTCAATTGTGATAGCATTCAAAATAATCCATGATTACCTACCTTCATTTTAAAGACTCAAAAACATATAAATACACCTAATCTATAAGCTAGTCCCAAAGTGTCAAAATTTTAATTTCCCCTTTTTCCACAAGTCTTAAGCTTAGTTGGTTTGGATTTTAACTTGATTATATTCAAAGTAAACACAATTTTGATCATCATAGAAAGAAAATAACAACAAATGTAAGAAAGCAAGGAGCTAATTAAGAAAGCATTGATGTTTAGAAAATATGAAATCTAATTTATGAAAGTAGAATACTAAAAATAGAAAATATTATTCTAGAAAGTAGGAAACTAGTCTATGAAAGCAAGAAATATAATCTATGAAAGAAAGGAACTATCTTAAGAAAGTAGGAAATATAGTCTAATCCTAAATCTACATTTATCTAATCCTTGTTACTTAGTAACATTAATAGATGGTACAACTATAAATTAGTGATTTAGTAACTATCCATGGACTAGATATGTAATCTTGTTGCCTTAGAGGTCCTTTAGATGAAATACTTTATTTCCCATGATCTTTAAAATATATTATGGTCTAATCTATAGTGGGGTAAAATTATCATGCTATCTTTTCTTTTAATAGGATTTATCCCAAAGTAGCACCAAATCTGAAATCCTAAATGCTTTGACTTTTGTTCTCCTATCAAATCACCTCTTAACCACATTTTGGTGTTTTTTGAATGTATATAAGGCCTTAGTCCTTAAATCTACCATTTATATTAAATACAAAAATATTGATTATGCTTTATCACTCAGTTCTATGTACTCCTTCATAAACTAATATGTGAGTAACTTCAATGTAATTGGGAACACAAGCTTACTTCCATACACTGATAGTTAGGGTGAAGCTTAAGGGCTTTCTTGTGTCTAATCCGGTCTACCCAAAGAGCATACTTCAATAAATTATGCCAATCCTAGGCTTGTCGCTAACTAACTTAATTGCATTAATCAGATTTATGATCATTTATTCTACCAATCCATTTCCCTGAGGGTAATGATTAGAAGATGACCTAATAATGATATGGTTTTCATGTGCCCACTAAATAAATTATAATATTATGAAAGTTGGTCTATTATCATAAAATAGAGAAATAGGCATGCCAAATCTAGTTGTTATGTGTTTTTCCAAAAATATAAATCATATTTTGTGTTCTGAAATTATGTCTTTGGTCCATCTAGTGCCATAATCTGTAGTAACAATTAGAAACTTATGTCATACTAATAAATTTGGGTTAATTATGCTAATGAATTATAAACCTCACTAAGAATATGGCCTTCATTCAACAAATATTTATAAAGGCATTTCTACATGTACTTCTCTCTTGTCTAGATCCTAGAATTCATGGCATGTTCTCACATGAGCATGAGCATTTTTGAAAACTATTGGTCATTAGTAGCCCATTTTTAACATATTATGCGTTTTGGTATTCCTAGAAGGATGACCACTACCTATAGTTTAATGAAATTTCTCTAAAATTTCTTTAACTTCCTCTATAGATACACACCTAAGGTAAATACATTCATAATTTCTTCTATAAAGGACTCCCTTCTTAATCATGTAATGAGTAGCTTTGAGCTCAAAGCTCTTCTTCTCTAACTATTGAGTTCTGGGGAATAAGTTATTATAATTAAATACTATATTATATCAGTATACCACTCTTTCTTAGATACTTGAGCTTCACATAACTCCTCAAATGTGATGCATGGATCTAGTTCAGTTATAAGCTAAATAATTCCTTTCCCTCAAATGATCTTTGCAAGCTTGATCCTTATGTCAAATTTTTGTAGCTTGGTGATCTATTTGCCTCACCATTCTCCTATCTCATTGTATGATAAGGTGAGATTTATAATAGGATCTGGCATGATGGCAATGATTTTATTCCTTAAAATGTAATGCTAAAACATCTTCATTACTTTGACAAGGGCAAACATTTATTTGTCGATCATAGAATACCTAAGATTTGAATCTTTTAGATTCATGTTCATAAATGAAATTGGATGCTCTATCTCATCCTTTTTGTATATGAGGATATTATCAATTATATGCTCTAAAAAAATGAGTGTAGATGGGAATCTTTATTAAAAATTGGCGTAATCAGCATAGGGGTTTGTGATATTGCATCTTTAAAATCCTAGAAAGACTTTTAGGCTTTAATTTCCGAATCTATATTGGAATATTAATTGAGAATAGAATTTAAAGTTTTGATGATCTCTAAAAATCCATAGATGAACTTCTTTATGAATTTAATCTTTTTGAAGAATGACCTGAGCTCCTTGTTATTTGGTGGTTGAATCTTTGAAATTGCCTAAATTCTATCTAGATCAATGGTGATCCCATGCTTGGTGATGATGTACCCAAAAATATTACCTTTAGTCACTTAAAATATGCTCTTCATTGAGTTTAATGAAATATCAAACCTTCTGCATCTCTTGAATATAGACTATATGTAACTTATGTGATCCTTCCAATTCTTTTCAAATATTGTAAGATTATCCATGTAGATTATTATGCATTTTTTGTTAGTCCTTTGAATGTGTGATACATGGTGGATTGAAAGGTTAATCCTAAATTTATTAGGCTAAATACATCTTCTTATACATATAATTTCCCCACTTTGTAGTGAACACTATCTTCATTCTATCCTCAGATTATACTAGTACCTGATTGTAGCCTAAAAATCCATCCAAGAAGGACATCATTTCAGAACCACATACTATTTTTATCACCTCATATAGATAAGGTAAATGGTATTTATCTTTTTTAGATTTTTGAATTCCACACATAATCTGATCTCACCACTTTTCTTTCTTACTGGGTCCAAATTGGCCACCCAGGTGGAATGTTAGACTGGGAAGATGATTTTTACTTTTAAAAGATTTTCCACTTCTCTCTAAATGAGAGGCTCTAAGATAGGATTGATTGGTCTTTGCCTCTATTTGAATTTTTAATGATCTATCTTTAAGGGAATCATATGAGTGATGACCCGAGAGTCATAAAATTTTAGATCTTCATATGTTCAAGAAATGAAGTCCTTATATTGAGTGATTAAATCCTTTACTCATTACCTCTCTTCTAGGGTGAAGTTGATACCAATATTCACATAAAAATAATAAATTTTCATCTCTTATATTATCCTTTCTAAATTTGGATTCATTTACCTTTGGCCATATTAGCTACTATACCTAAGGATCTATGTTAAATAGTCTCTCCAAGAAGACCAAGCCAGCTAGAATTTTATTCTCTTCGAGTTAAAGAATGCCCTCTTTGTCTGATTCTTCTTGACAAAAGTGATTAATGTCCTTATTGTTTATGATTTGGGATTTGAATTCCCCTAAATTGGTTTAAAACTAAATAATTTATTGGTTATTATCAAAGACCTAGAAAATTTATATGTTATATGGAATAGGACACAATACCAATTTAATTGAGAGCTTTTTTATCCTTCAATTATTGTAGGAGATCTAGATTAGTAGTAGAAGTATCTAACAAATTAATAATATAATTTTTATCTCTAAGAAGTGCCATGATGTTGAAAGATTCAAATATTTCAATCAAGTCCCACACTCTGTTCTTGTATCTATTCAAATAAGATATCTTGCATTGGTATTTATTTTTGATTTGGTTGACCACTAGTTCTAAGTTGCCAAATACGGATATATGCTTCATATTATTATTGAGTGAAAATTATAATCCTATAATTAGAGACTCATACTTAGCTTTATTATTAGTACATGGAAATTTTAATCTATATGCTTCTAATAATTTTTTACCTTGTAGGTCAATCACCTTGATTCCCATGCCTGATCCTTGCTTGGATCTAGTGCCATCAAAATGTAGAGTCCATAGTTAATTGGAACCTTTAGGTTCTAGCTTATTTACTTTATTCTAAGTAGTAAACATATAAATACTAAGGTTGGTCAACTCATATATTACCTCCTCATTCTTGACATTATACTCTATAATGGGATATTTCATTCTTGGCTCTCTGTCAATTTTGATTTGATTCACAAGTCCTCTCCATGGTAACCATTTATGAGAAAATTTTGTAGAGAGATATCCATTGAGTGTTTTGGACCAATCCCTACTTAGCAGTAGAATTTAGCCTTTGAGTATGTCTACCACTAGAATATCAATGGTCATTTGGACTCTTGGCTTAGATGCTACTTTAATACACACATTATTCAAATTTTCAAATATTGGGACCACTATCTTGTCAAAATGATAAATTGTCCTCTTTGAAGGGCTTGGCATCAAATGAAGATTTTAACATATGGATTTAGGCTTGATAGTTGTAGATTCTTTAGAATCAACTAAATAGTTATGAATGTTCTTATTGAATGCCTAGATAGTTAGTAGAAAGGGAAAAACTTATAGCTTACTCTTATAGATGACTTTGATTTTTTCGGAGATGCTTTCACTTTTTCCATAGGGATATTTCTAGTAATAGACTTATAGAGAAGATCCTTTTGTTTAGTAATTTGTGCTAACTCATGAAGATTTATATTCACATTGATCTTCTTCCTATTCTCAATAATATTGTATCGTCCTTTGCTTGGTTCTTCCTTGCTATGGTACTAATCATACCCCTTTGGAGGGGGTTGATTATTGTCTACCTTGTGACTAGGAGGAATCATCATGGTATTCAGAGGAGTTAATGTTGTGAGTGTCTTCTTATACCTTAGATTGTATGCACCTCTCTAAAACTACTAGAAAGCATGAACTTCATCCATGTTGTCCTCTAGGTCATTATCATCTTCACCTAGAAAAGGAAATTGATAATTTTAAAAGAACATAGTAGTGTTTGAAGAACTAGGATCTAGATGATGCTCATGAAGATTATGCATCTTATCTTGTCTAACCACATCTCTTTGAAATATTTCAAATACTACATAAAATTCAATATAGTTGAGCTCACTATGATTGAAATTATTATAAATTTTGCACCAATTGGGAAGAGTTTATAATGTTATGTTGACATTTGGAAGCTTGTTAGGTTGTTCAAGTTTGTTGAATGGTATATTGTATCTCTAGAATCCAATATTCTAATTTCCAATTGGGCCATTTTCATTTCCCATATTCCTTTGAATATTTAAGAAATCATTGCTCAACTTTTAAACCAAATTCTAAATGGAATCTAGTTTTGCCCTGGTAGAATCCATACCTTGTAAAATCATAGTAAGGACTGTAGTCACTTGTTTATTTTATTGATAACCATTCCCTATCACATGATTATTCATGTAGCCAAAATTTGGTTGTGTTGTCTGTGTTAGTGGAGGTAGTGTGGACAATTAGTTTTGATTGAATGCTAAGACATTTTGCCTTGCATGTAGATTTGGATTAGTTGATGGAAAATCATTGTTGACATTAGGCGCTCCAGGCATCTGAGGATTGAGCTACCTATATATGGTGATAGTCTCTTTGAATGATAATGCCAAAGTATTAGCCACAATTTCTCTTCTCAAGAACATGATAGTGATAGGGTCGAAGGCATTCTTCCACATTTCTAATACTAATACCACCTCTAGTTTATATTTTGTGGATAACTAGTTGTACATCTTCTACCATATTGTATTGAAAGCATGGATGGGCTCATTATGTTCCCTATTCATGTTAGTGAAGTGTTGGTATACCAAACCAAGATTGGTGACCTATCCAAACTATGCAAGAAAATTTGCTTGACATTTATCCCAAGAAGTGATGGAATATTATTGTTAGATTTAAATACCAATCATAAGCAGCATTCATCAAATTAAAATGGAATAATCTACATGTAACATCCTCATCTATGATATTCATTAATCTCAATGTATATTTAATTAATTTGATATGTTCATCTATTGTCCTTGATCTTGAAGGAGAAAAGGATGACAAGTACTATTTGGGATTTTGAGGCAAATCATGCACATCTTCTAGGATGGAAATAACAAATCCAACTAATAAGGGATGTTATTGATCCATTAGTTGATTAATAGGTAATATGTTCCTTACAATTAAGGGGTTCTCTACTAGAGGGGGATTGTTATAAACTAGGGTTATTGGCATAGATCTAAGTCTCTTATGATGTGATAGGGGTGAGACTAATAAACTAACCTATTCACTCTCCTAGGTGACTCCAGTGAAACTCTACATAAAGGTTAACTACTACTATTGGGGTTATTGGCCCTCTTTCTAGCACTAAACTATTGGTGGGGGATTTATGCACACCATACCCTTAATGAGGTAGCCTCAAAAATTTTAAGATCTCAATAAAGGTAAGATACACTCCAAATCATGAGTTGTAGGTATGTATTTTATTTCAACCTACTGATGGAATAGTAAGTAGGGTATACAGGTTGTTGACAAGGTTTTTAAATAAAGGCATGGTTCCTAATAAGGGTATTGAATATCTATGTGAGCTAGATGGGTAGCTAGTTTCTAATAAAGAGTGGGTAGATCTCAAAACAAACTGAAAAAAGGAGGGAAGGGTAAGGCAAAAATGAAAGATTCTGTGGTTTTTAGGAACTACTTCCCTGACTAGTTTCTAAAAGGACAAGTGCTCTTAGAACACGCACATAGTTAGACACAACAAATAAATATAATGAGATAAAGATGTATGAAATTTACAAGCATCTAACAAAGGTATTTTATTTTAGGTAGCTATTGCACACATATATAAAATTACATCCAAAAAAACACTCATGCATAATCAAAATTATGAATCAATTTGAACTTGAATATCTTAACCAATATATTTACTAATCTTTCAGCAATTATTTTACATCTACAGATTAGTATATAAATAAAAATAATCAAGAATCCATTCACATCTTTTGCACACTAAAGATTATTGAAACATACAACCAAATAATGTATTAACTAATTACATAGAAATTGGAAAGTAAATGTACAAACACATTCGCTAACGATCAAAACTAATGTTGTTCCTATATTGAAAAATTATCTAACAAAAATCCAAGTCAGATTATAATTTTTTATATAGACTTGTGTAAGGGGTCATCTCATCCTCCAAGGTCATGTAAGGTCATTAAATGTGATAGTTAGAACATGTAGTTCTAATTATCATATAAAACTATAAAAGAGTCTATTTTTAGTTATTCATTTAAAACAACCTTTACCAAAGCTATGCAGCATGTGGACGCATATAAAGATAGAGGAAATTTTTAAAAATAATAGGTCAAACTGTATGCAAACTAAAAATAGATGCAACATTTACCAAAACTATACATGTCTTCTTTTATAAGTTGTGAGAACAACCTATTGATCTTTCAAATTAGCCATCTTCAAAATGGAACTTTAACATATGCATGAAAGACCATAATCACTTTACCAATGCTTTAAAACTAGTGGCACTATTGTCATCTATGAATTATCTAAACTATGTGTTACATGATTGTCCATACTTTTTACATAATCTGGATCTTCAATTTTATAATCACCATTTAGATTAAGACATGCATGCTCATATTCTAGCTTAACTTTGAGACACAATATCTATTTATAATATAGCCTAAGTATCCTAAGATATACGTATCCTATCCATAATTCCTTGATGTCTTTTAAAATGTGACATGTGTTAACACCTGATTAAGTCTAAGATCATTGAAAAGTCCACCTAGGACTCGCACCATTGATCCTTTGCATGATAGGACATGAGTGTGCCACTTGGCATCTCTTCATTGGATCTAGAACCTTTGAAAATTCCATGTTTATTTTGTACCATCGATCCTTATGTGCTAGTTTAACATGGTTCATTAGATTTATGTACTGAGTTCTTATGATGGTGACACTTGTCTCTCTCATGAGGCTTTGACATTTCAATTTGCTTTTGCATCATTCGATCAAGTGTGCTCGAGTGGATGTGTGCCATAAGAGATTTATTTGAATCTAAATGGGTAATTTATGAGTTTAAATTTGATGTTTGCATGACCATAAAATGATGTCCTTCCAATTGTCAAATGACTTCTATACAACTATCAAATTTAATCTCATAAGTTTGACACATTTCCAAGGTTAAATTTGATGTTTGCATGACCATAAAATGACATCCTCATGATCATCAACTGATTTCTGAATAACTATGAAATTTAATCTCATCAAATTGACACATGTTATTTCATTGGGATTCCCTACTCCTATAAACATAAGCAAAAAATGACTTAGCATAATACTTTTGTAAAATATGTATAAAGGACCTTGCATGAATATTTTTAGCTTAATGTTTTAGTATGAATAAAATACAATTTGGGATTGGGATAGACTATTAAATTAATCTCAAAACATAATGAAATTATCTCTAAATAAATGTGTCACTTGAAATTAAGGTATTGGTCTTAGGGCAATTATTACAATGGAATTATTTTAGAACTTCTATGCAAGTGAATTGTTTTAAAACTTCTATGCAAGTGAATTATTTCAAACAAAATGTCCACAACAATTCTCTCAATGACTCAATTCTCTATAACAAAATATCTAAAGGAAATCTTGAAGGGATGGTCTCGAAAGGGCCAAAGGGAATGATGTTTCAGATAAAATGTTTGAAGGAATTGGCCAAGGGGTATAAGGCCTAGGAAAAGAGTCCTAAAGGGTAAGTCTTGGAGGGGAAAAGGCCTAGGACAAAGTCTTCAAGGGTAAGTGTTCACTTCAAAAATATCAAAGGGTTTTTTTAGAATGTCTTAAGGGTCATTTTAAAAATTCCAAAGGGCATGTGCCCTTGGGGGAATTGTTTTGGGCCTTTTGCATCAAAAAAAATGTCTAAGACATAAAGTCTAAAGGGAATGGCCTGGGGAAAAAAGTCCTAAAGGATAGGCTCATAGGGACAAAATTCTCAAGACAAAAAGTACTAAAGGACATGTTTAGAAAGGGTTGAAGGTTGTACTTTATGGTGAAAATTCTTGAAGCTTCTACTTCATATGGCACATTTCAATGGGAAAGGCCCCTACAAAAGTCCTAAAGGGTAACCATAAAAGTCCCAAAGGGCACTTTAAAAAGGTCAAAGTGTGTGTTTAAAAGTTCAAAGGAATATGTGTCCTTGCCAAAAAATTTGAAGGGTAAGTTGGGGGTAAAGGGTTATTTCAAATGTCCTAAACGAACTCCATTGGTGGAATTATTTCAAAGAAAATATCTACAACAATTCTCTTAGAAATTTAATTCTCTGAGATAAAATGTCTGAAGGAATTCAATTGTCTCAAGGGAAGTGTCTGGGATGAAATTTATAAATTAAAGGTTAAAAAGGAAAAGTTGTGTGATAAAATTATTGAAGGAAATGTGTAGGAAAAAATTCCCAAAGGAAAAGTGTGGATGGGCTGAAGGGAAATTTGTCAAAGGTCTGAAAGAATTCTATCAGGCAAAATGGCCACGACAAAATGGCTGAAGGACATGTTGTATAAATCTTGAAGTGTAGTTTAAGAAGGTCAAGGGGAATTTCAAAAATTCTAAAGGGAACTTTTAAAATTTTGAAGGGTACTTTGGAAATAATCCAAAGGATCTAGTTCATAGGGAATTTGTCTATAACAAAAGTCCCAAAGGATCTACTTCATAAAGGCTGAAGGGAAATATTAAAAAGTTTGAACAGAAAGTTACACAAATCATAAAGGGTAGGTTCAAAGGGGTTAAGAGGTAATTCTATTGAGAAAAGTGTATTGGTAACATTGTTTGCAAGAAAAAGTGTCATTTGGGGAAATTGTTTTGGTAGAATTGTTGTAGAGAAAATGTTGTGAAGAGCAAATTCTGTCAAATAAAATGTTCGACATAATAAACCTGAAGAACAATTCATGCAGAACAAAATTTTTGAAGAGAAAATCTTGAAAACATAAATATGAAAACACAAATATCAATAAAGACTCCCAAAGATGGTTAGTCTATGAAAACTTAAGTCCACAATAATTATCTCAAAGTAACAAACTTGATAAAACAAAAGATTTAGTCTATGAAAACATAATATCGATGCCATCCTACCAAAGTATAAGAGGCCAAATCATGATATTTTCCTATAGTTTGCATAAAAATATAAAAGAGGGGGTTGAAAATCAAGACAATAATTTGAAAAAAGTGGGTCCTCATTTCCTATGGAAAGAAGGGGGATGTTGTTTACAACAAATGTTACACATGATGATTGATAATGATTGGGAGAGGTGGGAAAACCATATGTTGGTGACTAATACATCATATAAAAATACCTTCTATCATTTGGAAAGTGATTTAAACCTCCATAAGATGATTCGGGACATGATATGGTAAGTGGAGGGGATCCTTAATGATTCATATGACCTAGATGACTCTATCTTCCTAAATGTACTAATAATCCCCAATAGGAGCCAAAAAATGTGTCACTTCTTGTGGTAGATGAGGCATAAGGGCCTCATACATCACATTATACAACATTGGGTAGAATTATTCACAAATGTCATTAATTTTTTTCTATATTTGTGGCCATATAGTTTGTATAAAAATCCATGGACTACAGGGCCATCAAGAACCCATTCAGGAACGATAAAGGGCTTGATTGTAAATGTCTTATAGACATCATCTATGAGATATATCATCATATAAAAATGTATCCCTAGCTATGTATCTACTATGGTTTTGAACATATCAAAATTAACCACACCTCTCAAGTCGGTGACTTGGGAGTCCTCCAAGATCATTATGAAGTAGGGGTACCCAATGTTCATTGATGTGAATGTTATATAGGGCCCCAAATAACTGGTATAATAGGATCATGTTAATCTAGACCCCCTCCTTAAAGTTTCACTCCCTATAGGCATTGACATATTATTTATCAACCCATTTAACATGCGATTTCTTCACCCAATCCTATAGGATTTCATATATTTAGAAGGTTTCAGTTGAGTTATTCACCACTACTAAGGCATATGAAAAATGGGGTCAATGAGATTATAGTAAGCTTTGTAAGCCATGCCTAAGATGCTGGTAATTTATTATCTAGACCTAGTCAAATAGACCTAATCATGAACATCATCTTGTACGCATTTGGTAATGAAGAGTAGGTTTCCAAATACGTTGATGCAAGGGAGGACTTTGGGCTCAGTCATATTTCAATGTAAGCCACACTTCTAGTATGATCACAAGACCTCTTCAAACTTAGATTCATCATCATCATCATCATCCATAATTGATTCTTTGAGCACCATGTCAATTTCTTTCAATAATTCATTATATCATTAAACTAACTCAAACCATCTAGGAACAAAAAATTCCTAGACTCATGATGAGCCTTAAAATTTGAATATGAAGTGATCTTTTTTGTGGGATGAAATTTGGATAAAAGCTTAGACTGAAAGACAAGGTGATGAAAGGAGTAGGTGGAACCAAAAACTAAGAAGACCAAATTTGGTAGAACATATATATAATTTCTAATGATCTTTCCTTGGGATACTTATATAAATTCAAATTTATCCCCCTACATTAATGGAATTTGGTAGGTCATCCATTGTGGATTCAAATTTGAGTTGGTGGTTCAATCCTTGACTTGATTTTCCAAACTAGAGTTAAATTTGGAGTATATGATTACACATCCCTTACCATATTAAGAAAATTTAATGTGACATTTTAAACTTATATAATCAGGTTTCATTTCCATACTTCGTACATGTTTAAAGTGGGTTAAGTGCATGGACACCTTATCATTTAAGTATTTTAGGAGTTTTGAGGCTATCATTTATCACATCTTGACTGGTCTTCATGTTAATGATTAAGACCCAAAACTAGATCAATACTTTGTTGCTACATTTTTATGAGGGGAATGAGTTGTCAATTATCAACATGAATCATCCTCTCATTATCCCCTATGGTTCCAAATGTACTTCATTCTTTCCATTTTGAGGCATTTAGGTGGCTCACTTAATAAATTTATTAGTTTTTCCATATGTTGTGCCATGATATAACAAGATCTCCTAGATTATAACATCCTTGTTAGACTATTGGACTAACTTTTTTGATAATAATTCACATAAAATCCCCTCATTGCATTAGGTTATCCTAGTTCTGACATCTTTTTAAGATTAGGAGACTAATAAGTCTGATAATGGAGAGATCTTCATTGGTCAAATTTGGGCATTACTGACAGACATGTGGTGTCTCTTGATTTATTCAATCTCTCCCAAGTTTTGGTAACTTTTTAAAGACTAGGAGATTGACCACTATGTCATTGGTTGACATGACATCCACTAGCTGGGTTAGGCTCTCCCAGGATCTAACATATCTATTAGGTTTGAGAGACTGGCCATCTTAGTTTTGGCATGGGGTGATTGGATATAGCACTGATGATGTTTGACATAGGTCTACTTTGTTATTTTTATTCTCATTAGGCTCTCCCATGTTTTGGCATCTTTGTTAAGACTAGGAGACTAAAGCCTTTGATAATAAACTTCATGACACTCATTTATTAGATCGATCAAGCCCTCCTAGGATTTGACATCGTTGTCATACTAGGAGATTGACAAGTCTATAAATGATCATGTCATGCTTTATTATTGTGAAACCTATTACTATATCTTATCCAAATATCTTAAATCCATGTCGTGTCAAAAAAAAATTTAAGTTTGAAGTCACTATTCATGGATGAGGTGGAAATGGTGATTGGGTAAGTGAGGTGGTTCCTAGGTGATGTGGCATGTACCATAGGGTATATTTCATTATTATAAAGGTAGGAGAGAGAAATGGGGTGAATTTCTCAACTAAGCACATGGGTTGACTTTTTCATTTTCATATGGGGAGCATGTGGGGTGTCATCCTTGACCTTTGACTTGTGGATGAATGTGGGAGACAAAAAATAGAGGATATAATCATTCTTTTTAAGCAATGTTCTTGTGGGGTTTCTTTATTATAAGTCATGAGTTGATTAGGGTATATTTTGACCTTTGAGTTTGTACATGGAAAAGTGGAGTGTACTAATTTAACTATACATGGATGAGGTCAAAAATGCATCATGAGATACCAATTTTAATGGTGGACCTTATACAATGATTACCACTTTCCATTATTCATCAATAGTGATGCCACATGGAGTGTGGTTCATTTTTTCCTTCTCCCTCATGTTTCTCTCTTTATTCACTCTCTTTTTTATTTGTATAATAAATAATGTCATTCCTTTGTATGTATATACTCACAAGAGAATCCAAGTAGTGGATGTGTGAGTGAAATACTTGTATGTCTTTGTTGAATATTGTATGCTTTGAATCTAGGAGTTAGCTTATTTTAAGCTTGTTGAAGCTTGTATGCATTGAATACAAAGAGTGCATGAGATATTTGATAGGTGTGAGTGACAATTGTTTTCATAGGTGTATTATCCAAGTATTATTGTTCATATCAATAGATGAACCATTCTCCATGGATGTATCCAAATTGGTGAACCATGTAAATCTTGTCTTATGGTTCGAATTATTTTTATTTGATTTTTAATAGTTTAATTTCTATTTTCATAGTTCCTCTCTTTGTAACTTAGAAGATATTTCTACATTGTTAATTATATCCTAATAATTTCTATTAGAGAAAGGATGTTTGTTATTGAGGATTAAGTTGCAAGAAGCTATGGATTATAGCTTGAGTGGGACCTATGGTAAATGAAAAATCAAAGGTAGAGAAATTCAATGGGAATAATTTTAGTTTATGGAAGATGTAGATGGAGGACTACCTATTTCATAATAACTCTACTTTCCATTAGGGGGTTTATTCAATAAGCCAATGCCAATGTTAGATGAGATTAAGGAGTTGCTATACAAAAAGGAACTCATAACCATATATTTATGACTTGCATCCATAGTTTATTTCAACATATCCCAAGAGAAGACTAAAAAAAGTCTCATGAAAGCATTAGGTAAGTTTCATGAAAAACTCTCTACCTCAAAAATATTTTTGATGAAGAAATTGTTTAATAGGAAAATGTTTGAAAATGGTTTAGTGGCTAATCATTTAAATTATTATAATAATATTAATATTAAAATAGATTTTGTTAATATTAATTTTGATCATGAATTTAGGGCTCTTATTATCTGTTGATCTTTGCTTGAGATTTGGAATAGATTGGTCATGGAGGTTAGCAACTCAGTCTCAAACAATGCTGTCAAACTCAAGTTTGAGGATGTGGTGGGTGTTATCTTAAGTGAGGAAATGAAAAGGAGAAGCAATGGTTAAATTTACACATTAAGAAATTCATTCTTTATGGAGATTAGAGGAAGATAAAATAATAAAGGAAGAGGAAACCATGGGAAATCAAGGAAATGTTTAGTATCAAAAGCAAGATGAAAGATGGAGTACTGACACTATGGGAAGCTAGGTCACACAAAGAAAGAATGTTGGGTTCTTTGTATAAAATTAGGCAAGGACCAACATGAATGAAATAAAGAGGAAAATATAGTAGGTGATGTAATAAAATATGCCTTAATACTTTATTTATATAATATTAATGAATCTTTGGTTTTAGAATCAAGAGCTTATAAAAACACTCCTAACAAACACTATTTTAGAGATTATGTTCAAGGTTATTTTAGACATGTTTATCTTGGTGATGATGAACCTTGTAGTATTGTTGGAAAAGGTAGTATGAAATTGAAATTTTAGAATGGGAACACTTGGGTGCTTAACGATGTTAGGCATGTTCTAAGTTTTAAGGGGAATTTGATTTCTGTAGGATAGTTGGGAAGTGACAATTGTGTAGCCACTTTTATTGGTGACTCATGGAAGGCTACCAAGTGTGATCTAGTGGTGGAAAAAGGTGAGAAGGTGGGTAATTTATATCTATCCACTATGAATACTAATGAATCTAGTGATTTATTTGCTTTAGGTGGAGATACAATTTTGTGGCATTACAGACATGGCCACATGAGTGAGTAGTGAATGAAGATTCTTCACTCAAATGTAAAATTACTAGGTCCAAAGGAAATAGAATTCATATTTTCTAAGTACTATTTGTATGGGGAAAAAACATGTGTGGTTTTAGAAAGTTAGACTAGCTAAGAAAATAAAGAAGTTAGAGCTTGTACATATAGATGTATGGGGACCTACTCAAGTACCTTCACTTGATGGTTCAAGTTTCTATGTTACATTCATTGATGATGCAACCAAAAAAAATTGGGTTTATTGCATTAAATATAAATTTGTTGTATTTGACACATTTAAGAGATGGAAAGTTTTAGTTGAGAATGAAACATGTTTAAATATCTAGTGCTTTAGGTCAGATAATGTGGAGAGTACTCCAACAAGGAGTTTAACAACTAATACTCATTAAACATAATCTGTGGGTAGAAGACAGTTTTTAGAACACCACAAAAAAATTGTTTTTTAGAGAGGATGAATAGAACCATCATATAATGTGCTAGGATCATGAAGTTGTATGTAGGATTGTCATTATAGTTTTGGGCAGATGTGGTTGATACATTCATGTACTTGATAAATAGAGGACCTTTAGCTTCCTTAGATAGTGGCGTACTAGCGGAGGTATGGAATTGTAAGAAGGTGGACTATTCTTTTTTTAAATTTTTTAGTTGTAAATATTTTACTCATATTGACAAAAATAATAGGTCTAAGTTAGATACAAAATCTCAAAAATTTACTTTCATTGGCTATGGTACTAATGACTTTAGATTCTGGTTATGGAATGAGGAAGATAAAAAAATCATTAGGAGTAAAGATGTCATATTTAATGAGGAAGTCAAATATAGGGAATAGTTCCTAGAAAATAAGCAAGAAGAAGTTAAGAAAGAATACACAGTGTTAGAAGACATCACAAATAATATCCAAAAGGTATCAGTATAGAATGTGTAACAACAAAAAGAATCCCAAACCCCTATTGTGAGGAGATCTACTAGAGCAAGTAGACCACTTGAAAGGTTTTCTCCTTATTTTACTTATTTGTTACACATTGATGGTGGTGATTCATAGATATTTAACATAGTGTAGGTTGATTTTGTAAGGAGAAGTGGGAGTAGGCTATGGATGATGAGTATGACTCTCTCATGATGAACCAAACATGGGATTTGGTGAAGCTTTAAAAGGGAAATAAGGCATTGCAGAACAAGTGGGTATACAATATGAAGGAGGAAGATTGAGGTAAAAAGAAATATAAGGCTAGATTGGTGGTAAAATTATTTTCATAGAATAAATTTATAGTTTTGATGAAATCTTTTCTCCTATTGTTAAAATGACTCATATTGTAACTATTTTGAGTATAGTTGTAGTGGAAGACTTTCATTTAGAACTATTAGATGTGAATGATAATTTACTTCATGGGGATTTGGATGAGGAGACATACATGGAGAAGCCACAAGGTTTTAAATTCAAGGGTAAGGAGAAGTTTGTGCGCATATTGAAGAAGACCTTGTATGGCCTTAAGAAAGTTCCAAGGTAATGGCACATAAAGTTTGACAATTTTATTTTGGATCAAGGATATTCTAGATCTCATTCTAACCACTATGTACATTTTAATATATTTTAAAATGGAATCTATATTATCCTTATTTTATATGTGGATGATATGTTGGTGGTAGGTTCTAACATGTAGGCTATTAATGTACTCAAGAGATAATTAGGATATGATTTTCTATGAAGGATCTAGGTGTAGACACCAAAATTGTGTCGACTCCCCTGGTCATTCCTCGTCTTCTTTCTTCTTCGCCTATTGAACCCTTGCCGATCACTTGTTCCACCAACCTTGACCCTGGCAGCATGTAAAAATGAGCACAGAGCAAAAGGTAGACTCTATCCCCATTATGCATCTGCCGACGTCGGTCTTTACCTGACCGATGTCGCCGACGTCGGTCACCTTCCCCTTGTCCGTTATCAGTTATCATTCGTTTTCTCGAACGGTTGACGAACCGTCTCTGGAACCATCCCCTTCCCCAACGCCATTCGAAACGCTGAGCAACCAACCTGCAAATTCCTCCATCAACCTGCGAACCCCGAGCAATCATCAACACTACGACACCAACACTCTCTGCATTCAATCTGACTCCAACTATGGTTCTCATCGCGTCTTCTGGCAGGTAAGTATTATTCTGTTTATTTCATTTCTTTCTCATTTATTATTTATTAGTTCTGTTATCCCTGCCTCTGTCCAAAACCCCCCAGACTCTCTCAGAACCTATCCCGACTCTATCCAAAACCCTACCCTGACCTTATCAGACCCTGTCCCGACTGTTCAGACCTGTCCCGAACCTTTTCCCAGAACCTGCCCCTACCGACGCCGGTCACTACCCCGACCGACAACGGCACCTTAACCGACGTCGGCACCTTCCCTAACTGACGCCGGCACCACAGAGACCGACGCCGGTGACTGTGCAGAATAGTGCTGCATATCAGGTACGCTCTTTATTTTTTTGTCTTTTATTTCTGTCATTATCATCTACTTTTGTCCAATATTCTGCTCTTTTTTATCAGTAGGTTGATATCCTTCTAGGGAGTCTTCATACTTCTGGGATCGGGCGTTCGCCTGACAGCCCACCATATCTTTGACTAACATTTTTCCGTGTTTTAGCCTTTTTCTTCGCAGGTGTCATTCCTCCAAAGCAAAAGAGGAGAATCTTTCAACGTCTGATTTCGGTGCGCACGACTTTATCAGGTACTTCTAGCCTTGACCATTTCCCTTAGTTTCTTATTTCTTCTTTTGAATGTAGAAAGCAATTTTGCATAGAAACATTCTGGCACGCCCGGTGGGACCCTAGGTCCTCCTTGGGTTCTTTCTTTCTTTCGTTCATTTAGGTGCATTAGGTTTCTTCCTTTTCGCCTCCTTTCGTCTCTTCTTAAATGACATCATAAGCAGAACTAAAATGAACATTTCTTTCTTTCTTGCATTTCTAGACTAGCTAAAACTCATATTCTTCAACTCTTTCTCCATTCGTCTTCATACGAACAAACATTTCGACTTGGACATTAAAACACTTTGCATTCATCTCTGTTTGCCTGCATCTTTTAGACCACACATAGTAATTAAACCGCATATTGAATTAATCTAGATCACTTGATGTTACACGACCAAACCACCTGCACAAAACAAACATAAAACTTACCTGAGACAAGGCCCGACTGGGATTTCATCCCCCAGCGGATACCTTACCCGTCCCGGTGACCCTACTTGGATTTCATCACCAAGGGGGAAGCCCACTCCGTTCTCTGGTGGAGTCTAATCTCTAGGCGAGGTATATTTTGGCTAAGCGAAACCAGCTAACCACTGGAATCGTGAAGTGAGGGGAGCTTGCTCCTTAGCACCAGGCCGCGTACCAGACCCTAACACAGACTTCTTGAGCACCATAACAAAACCCGAAACCATCCATAGAACGCCTTCTCCTAGGACCCTTCTCACAAAACCAACCTTCCTCTACACACATTCTAAGGCATAAGCCACTATAATCCTAATAATTTACTTCTAGGGTTTTAGGATCTGCTTGTGTCTTCATCTTTTTTAGTTCTTATCTGCTTGTTTGAGCTTGTGAGGACGTTCTTTCTTGCCTTGAATGGTTCTGACACATAGTCAAACCAAGGCTCTTCTTGACCACGCTAGCCATCAATCACTTTCGCCTACCCCGTCTATAAACAATCATATAATGGAGTTCTATTTGAAGACCGAAAGAATTCCTACTAGACTATCTCCAACCTAGACGCCTATCATCCCAGAAGGGGACCAAGACTTTGCAAGATTCTTGGACCTCAATACCGCAGCCCTCCAAAACTATCTCGCAAGAAAACCAATGCGGGACCTTTCGGACGACGTGGCGACGACATCCACACCGTTCGCCACCCAACCTTTTACGACTCAACCTTTCGCCTCAACCATTAACCCGACCATGGCCTATACGCAAAGTTCGGCCTCCTCGTCTATTTTTAGACCAACCTCCATCGGGGTTTCGTTACCCCCTCAACCACCTGCAATTCAACCAAGTTCTACATCATACCAGAACTTGATTGCCTCGACCCCTCACACTCTTACGCCTATATATGCAGGAGTGCCTACCTCGCCCTTTGTCAATGCCATCACACAACCTCCTTTGGCGGTATCTAGTCAGCTTATGCCTTCTAACTTCATAACCCAACCACCCTTAACCTCTACTTCTGCCCCTGTGACTAGTCATCCGTACATTGTACAACCGACTATGTCGCACACCTCTTCTAACCTCTTTCAAGCGCCTTACAACCTAGGGGGCGCTCAACCCGCCAATCCGTCAGCAGATCTTATCAAGATGCTGATGGATAAAATGTCCAGTCTCGAAGCTTCTATCTCTGGTTCAAGCAATACTTTGTCATATGAACAAGTTTGCAGCGAGCCCATCCACCCTTCTGTCCCTATCCGACCATACCCCAACCATTGGGAGCTTCCTAAATTCACTCGCTTTCAGAGTAAGGAAGACCCACAACAACATCTACGGGCATTTAGACATGCCTGTTACCTTATCGCCCATGACGATGCGTTACTTCTACGCACGTTCCCTATGTCACTTTCTGGCCCTGCCCTTGACTGGTATAACTCTCTTGCCAGACATTCTATCTTTTCATTCATCCAACTCGCCCAACTATTCATTGACCATTTCTCTATCAATATCACTAAACAAGTCTCGATCACAGACCTTTACTCCATCAGGCAATTTGACGACGAATCAATAACCGATTTTGTCGCCCGTTGGAGAAGCTTGATTAATCAGCTCTCCTTCTCCTTGCCTCAACCCGAGCTCATTGAGCTCTTTTCTCGAGCATGTGTCAGTCATATCTCGTCCACCTTGCGGGTTCAGACATTCCACACTTTCGACGAGGCCTTCACCATGGCCCGAAAGCTCAAACTCCCCGCCATTGAAGAAGATAAGGTCAAATTGTGTAACACTAACACAAGAACCAATGACCATTCTTCTTCCAGACCTTCTTCTGCCCACTCTCAATCCAAGGAGTCGGCAAACACTGTCATCTTTAGACCATCATCTTCAACAATAACTAACCACTCATCATCTTCAACATTAGACTACATCAATAAACATTTTCAACGTCAATCCATACAGCGTCAATTCACTCCAATTAGGGAGTCATATGCCTCTGTCTTGGATAAACTCATCAAGCAGGGGGTCCTCAATCTCCCTCCAATCCGACCACATCAATTCGACCCCTCAACACCTATCCCTGCATGGTACAGGGAGAATCACTTTTGTGACTATCACCGTGTCAAAGGCCATGACACGGATCACTGCCAAACCTTCAAAAACATCATCCAGGACATGCTAGACAAGGGGGATCTCATCTTGGATAACCCGAACGCACCGCCCAACCAAAGACCAAATACCAACCAATCAACCCTTGACCAACCATTGACCAGTTATCAACTGACCAAATCTCAACCAAACATTCGACCCAATCTTTTTATCCAAACATTCGACCCAACCTTTTTATCAAAACATTCAACCTGTCTCGATCAATCAACAACCATATCAACCAACTTCACATCCACTCGTCAATCAACACCTGACCAATCCGGAAAGAGGCAAATGGGGCAATTTTGCTCCTAATTGACTCAGACCTTATCACACACAAGTATACACCAGGGACTTATCAGACCCTGAGCCTCTTAATGCGTTGCATCTACGACCATTCTACTGCTAGTCGAGTATTCGTCCACTTGACACTTAACTTGAGCTCGTCCCTTGAGCAATCCCCGTCCTCTTCGTCCTACTTCCTTTCAACCCTATTCCTCTTAACAATTCCTATAACCCTTTTATGATATATGGATGCTTTGTCCTAATAAAAGGGAGCCCTTGACCTTCTACCGTCTTGTCCATGACTCACATTTCTATCAAAACAAATCAAGATGTCAAAACATATCCATGGTCACTATATCAATATCAAAATCAAAAAGACAGACTGATCCCTCGAAGGACAGCTATACTATCATTGATGTAATAAATAGACTGCTCCCTCGAAGGACAGCTATTCAAAAGCCTTTATATTAAACAAAAATCTAGACCACTCCCTCGAAGGATGGCTATGACTACTCTGGCAATAAACAACATTATTTTAGAAGCTTCCCGCATTGATCAGCTTCGCAACCTGACCACCAAGCAAATGACATCTCTATGCAGGCTTCCCGCATTGATCAGTCTGCGCCAAAAAAAAAAAAAAAAAAAAAAAAAAAAAAAAAAAAAAAGGAGTCATGGACTTGGCTTGTAGTTGTCTCAGGGTCTCCTATAAAAAGGGGCAAAGTTATCTCTGCTCTTAAAACGGGTTACCCTCTCTCCTCCTCCTCTTACCTGCTCAAGGGACTTCGAGCTCACTTTAATGTCTAAGTGATTCGATTACCGCTCTAACATAACTATGGTCAACGACGTCACGCATGAATGGGGCTCTTGGTTCTCATAACCCCTATCTATGCTCTCTTTTTGGTCCTTGTCAATGAAAGAGCGATTCGCCTTTCATCTTCTTCTGCACTTTGGTCACATTCACCTTCATCACTTGTCGATCAACTCAACTCAACTCTCTTTTCAGACCATCAACATGACCTTGCCTATTCACCCTAGTTTCTATGGACACCAATACACACGGAAACTATCGACTCGCCCCAATTTATGTTCAGCATAAACCAATACTTGCTGAAGCATAAATAGACCTCAATTCATTTTTAGCATACATCCATCACGCATATGGGATATTGCTAGGGATGAAAAACCCCTCAACCAATGTTGCAGAATACACCATTTGGAAAAGGCTACAACATCTTTTTTTCCTCACCATCCCTTTGACCCTTCCTCCCTTCTAGGGAGAACTACATCGGCCTGAGGCCCTATCACCAGGGCTATGTAGGCAGCACTCAGTTGACATGGGGTCTTCTGGGGTTAGCTCGGCCGCATCCTTGCCTCCTTTCGTCCATTCATCCATCCATCGACCACCAATCATTGGAGATCATGCCTATCTCCTCCGACCTCGACCACTTCCAAGACGTTGTTGCCTTGGTTGTTTTTACATGTATGCTACCTCATGACTGGTTAGCAGAATTGTGCGTAGACCTTTTTGGACCCTCACAAGTATAGGATCGCACACCGGTTGATCCACACTACTTGTGACTTTTTCGCATTTCTATGAGCACTTCCTGAGCCCGGGATACCTGGAACGCGACGACCCATTTGGAGCTTCAGCTTAGATTGAGTGACCCGATCAGCAGATGACTAAATGCTGGGGCCCAGTTACTTCAATTTTGGCACTCCTCAACCCTTGACCTGCGACACTTTGGCCTGACCATCTCGTGCAGTGGTATGCACGCAATCACGACCTTTGCAGCGTTCACCCTCACACCTTTTTCATCCACTCTTTGTCAAATCAGCACCCGATTCCCGGTTCCCTTCCCTCGACTCCTGCTTTGAGGGGGAATACCTTATTCCTTACTTGGGGCATTTCGCTTCATATTTTTGTCTTGTAGTTCGTCCAGAACAACCAACAAGATGAAATCAACCTTATCCCTCACCTGGGGCAATCACTCCTATTTTTGTCTTGCAGTTCGTCCAGAACAACCAACAAGACAAAAAGGGGCAAATGTAGACACCGAAATCGTGTCGACTCCCCTGGTCATTCCTCGTCTTCTTTCTTCTTTGCCTATTGAACCCTTGCCGATCACTTGTTCCACCAACCTTGACCCTGGCAGCATGTAAAAATGAGCACAGAGCAAAAGGTAGACTCTATCCCCATTATGCATCTGCCGACATCGGTCTTTACCCGACCGATGTCACCGACGTCGGTCACCTATCGGCCGACGTCGGCACTCCTGCCGACGTCGGTCACCTTCCCCTTGTCCGTTATCAGTTATCATTCGGTTTCTTGAACGGGTGACGAACCGTCTCTGGAACTGTCCCCTTCCCCAACGCCATTCGAAACGCTGAGCAACCAACCTGTGAATTCCTCCATCAACCTGCGAACCCCGAGCAATCATCAACACTACGACACCAACACTCTGCATTCAATCTGACTCCAACTATGGTTTTCATCGCGTCTTCTGGCAGGTAAGTATTATTCTGTTTATTTCATTTCTTTCTCATTTATTATTTATTAGTTCTGTTATCCCTGCCTCTGTCCAAAACCCCCCAGACTCTCTCAGAACCTATCCCGACTCTATCCAAAACCCTACCCTAACCTTATCAGACCCTGTCCCGACTGTTCAGACCTGTCCCGAACCTTTTCCCAGAACCTGCCCCTATCGACGCCGGTCACTACCCCGACCGACGACGGCACCTTAACCGACGTCGGCACCTTCCCTAACCAACGCCAGCACCACAGAGACCGACGCCGGTGACTATGCAGAATAGTGCTGCATATCAGGTACGCTCTTTATTTTTCTATCATTTATTTCTGTCATTATCATCTACTTTCGTCCAATATTCTGCTCTTTTTTATCAGTGGGTTGATATCCTTCTAGGGAGTCTTCGTACTTCCGGGATCGGGCGTTCGCCTGACAGCCCACCATATCTTTGACTAACGTTTTTCCGTGTTTTAGCCTTTTTCTTCGCAGGTGTCATTCCTCCACAGCAAAAGAGGAGAATCTTTCAACGTCTGATTTCGGTGCGCATGACTTTATCAGGTACTTCTAGCCTTGACCATTTCCCTTAGTTTCTTATTTCTTCTTTTGAATGTAGAAAGCAATTTTGCATAGAAACACTAGGTTTTGGTAAATTAATCCTTGGGATGAGAATAACTAGAGACAAAAATAATCATAGGTTGACATTGTCATAAAGAGAATACATAAAGAAAGAATTGGAGATATTTAGCATGCAAAATGCCAAACTAGTTGGGACTCCTTTGGTGGGCCACTTAAAATTTAACATAGGATAAATGTCCCAAGATAGAAGAAGAAATGAATCACATGTCCAAGATAACTTACTCATCAGTGGTTGGTAGCTTAATGTATGCAATAGTTTGTATGAGGCTAGACATTACCCATGTAGTGGGATTGGTGAGTATATTTATGAGTAATATAGGAAAGGAATAATGGCATGCAGTAAAGTGGATTTTATGTTACCTGAGATGGACCACAGATGTAGTGTTGTGTTATGGTGGATCAAATGTTACTCTATAGGTATATTTAGATTTTGACATGGTAAGTGATTTGGATGGTAAGAGAAGAATTATTAGGTATGTGTTTGTTGTGGGTGGTACAATGGTGAGTTGGATATCACATCTACAAAAAGTGGTGGCACTTTCTTCCATAGAAGTTAAGTATGTTATTACAAAATAAAGCAAGGAGATGATATGGATATAGAGACTCATGGAGGAGTTGGGTCACCAAAAAGTAAAAGGGATACTTTTTAGTGATAGTTAAAGTGCCATTCACCTAACAAAGAACTCAACATTTCACACTAAGACTAAACACATTTAGTTGAGGTATCAATTCATTGTGACAACATTGGAAGAGGAAGAACTAAATCTGGAGAAGATACATATGGATGAAAATCGAAAAAATATGATGACCAAGGTGGTCACAAGAGTGAAGTTGAAATTATGTTCAAATTTGGTTGCTCTTCATGGATGAAGAAGATTGGGATGATAAATTGGTTTAGTAGATGTAGTAATGGGAAGTTGTGAATATTAACTTCAAGTGGATAATTGTTAAGTGTGAATTCACTATTCAAAAATCACTATTCATGGGTTACTATTCATGACTGAGGTGGCAATGGTGATTGGGTAGGGTGATGTGGCTGCTAGATGATGTGGCATGGCCCATAGGGTATCTTTCATTACTGGAAAGGTGAGAGAGAGAAATGGGGTACATTTATCCACTAGGCACGTGGGTTACCTTTTTATTTTTCATGTGGGGAGCATTTGGGGTGCCATATTCAATCCTTGACTTATGGATTCATGTGGGAGACAAAAAAAGAGAATCTAATCATTCTCTTTAGGCATGTTTTTTTGGGCTTCTTTGTTGGAAGTCAAAATTTTATTGGGGTATCTTTTGACCCTTGTGTTTACACATGAGAAAGTGGGGCATGTCATTTGAGTGCACATGGAGGAGGTATAAAATGCATCATGAGATGTCCCTTTGAATGGTGGACATTTTATGATTATTTCCACTTTCCATTATTTCTCAATAGTGTTGCCACATGAAGTGTGGTACATTTTTCCTTCTCCCTGATGTCTTCTCTCTTTATTCATTCTCCTTTGTAATTATATAAAAAAGGATGTCACTCCTTTGTATGTCTATACTCAAGAGAGAATATAAGTAGTGGATGTGTGATTGAAAGACTCATATGTATTTTTTGAAGTGTTTATGCTTTAAATCTAGGAGTTAGCTTGTTTTAATCTTGGTGAATCTTATATGCATTGAAGACAAGGAGTGTGTGAGATAATCGAGAGGTGTGAGTCATAGATTGTTGTCATAGGTGTATTGTCCAATTATTTTTACTAATATTAATAGTTGAGCAATTCTTCATGGACATAGACAAATTGGTAAACCACATAAAACTTGTGTTATGGTTTATTTGCTTTCATTTGTTCTAGTTTATTTTTTTCTTTCATAGTTCCTCTATTTTCAATAGACAGGATATTTATAATTTGTAAATTATATCCTAACAATTTTGACACATGGAAGACCTTGTATAAAGCATAGAAAAATGACTAAGTGAAAGTAGAAGGATGAATTATCAATTAATTACTCACTTGGATACCAACAAGGCTCTACAACAACATGTAGTAATCTCATGTTAGATACACCAAGAATAGGAATAATATTATGAGAACCTATAAGTAGGAAAATCTTTCAAAATTATCATGTTAAATGTTCAAAGCAAGAGTGCCCATCTTAATCATATAATACAGATAGAATTTGCCTTGATTTATTTTATAAACCAATGAAGTCTGCTAGTTAGATTCATTGATCATTATCCACATCAATTACTTGAGGAAAATAAAACATAGGGTGACCTAGGATTTTAGAGACTTGTCATAGGTAAAACCAAACAAAATGTGAGAATGGTTCCATGTATTACATTTTTTTCAAAATAAGTGGCCCTTATTTCTTACAAAAAAGGGGGTGTGTTGGACATAATAGTGTGGATAAAATGCCTCTATGACATTCCCCAACTAATATGACCCACTTTGAGGTGAGGTAAGAATAGGAACTAATAGTTAGCTCACTAGAAAAGGATAAAACAATGGTATAATCTATGAATGGAACCATGTAGCATATACAAGAACATGTTGAGGCAAATGTATCATTGAGGCACATAGGACTATGTGATTAAACGAAGGCTTAAGATGATTGATAGATATCATGGTAATTTATAGATTTTAAATGTACAAGATCAACATTCAAACAATCACACACACAAAAGCACTCAAAATTAAGTCAACTTACAATGGTCATAGGAGACCATAAATAAGGGGCATGTTCAAATTTTGTACAATCAAAGGAACATGACTTAGTCAGATGTCCATAGAAGCAAGGATGACATATTCAATTTTTAAAGAAAGAATACATATGCATGGGGGCCATAAATAAAGGATAATATAAACATTCTTGAACAAGCAAGGTAATGTCAAGGAAAGACACTCAAAGAAGTGCATAAAGGAAATCATAAGCAACCAACATAAACATATCATAGTATCCCATAGATAAAATGTCTGATAATAAGTGTCAAATGTGTATCATATCATGTACCCTGTGAAATATATAATTGTATATAAATTCATGTGTAAGTACACATATGAACTTAATACATTATAATGTAAAGTGATCATAGAATTATATAACCAATGTGTATCAAGATAAAATAAAAAAATTACCCTAATGTGCACATGACATGAGTAGAGGGAAGGCCCAACATCTAAAATATGAATAGATCACATATCTATGTATGCCTATATCACCTTTAAGTAGAAGAGTTAAACACATGTGTATGTAGGAGTAACTGACATGGAATCCTTCAACATGGAAATAACACATAGATGTAAAAGAGCCAATAGAATATGAAGGTGTTGAAAATGTTTTTGAACTTTTGAATGTTTTTTTTTGTTTTTTTGTTTTTTTTGAAATATGTGAAGATGTGTAATCAAGGATGTCCTCATCATAAAAATGAGTAGGACCAATTAGAAAATTTCTCATGATTTATTTATATCAATGTAATGCCACCTCTTCAATGTTTTTGTCTAATGATATACCTGAAGCCAATGTTGAATGCAAATAATCATACCCATCATGTAGTATGAAAATATTCTTATCCATATCAATAAAATTAACATACATGTTTATAGTATCTATCTTAACATTCCACTCAATTATCCAATTTCATCCAAACTTTATTTTCAAATGTGGTTCACAGTCTAATATCTATATGGTGGAAGATTCTACACATGGGCCATAAGCAATAGATAATGGAATGTATCCTCAAAATTATCACATTAATGGAGATCAAATTAGCTTATCTATATTATATCCCAATTTTGTGATAAATTTGGTGCCACAACTTAAATCACACTTTTTATTATGAAACTAGAGATGGTGGTAATATACCCCATTAATGTTAGGAGTAACAATGAGATTTTCATGTTTTGATTATTTTGTGAGATAATTATCTTCTAAAAGATACAAATGATTATTCTTTTTTTCATGTCAAACATAATGTGTATGCATCCTTCATTATTATATTCTTGAATTAGTTTCTTCAATGTCTCACATTGGTTGGTATTATGGCTAATGATCTCATGATATTTATAATATGGTACTTTATCTTCTAAGGTATAAGTCTACTATGTGTTCTATGTTTAGTAGAAGGTAAACAAATAATTATATATGCAAGTAACATAGGTAACATGGTATCTTTAGTATCTTTTTGTGTTGTGATGTATAAAATTTTTAGTGAAGTGTTTTGAGAAGACTCCATATTCTTCACTTGATGAATTTTCATTTAACCCTTGTAAGGTTGACTCAATGTTTTCATCCAAGAAGGATGTATGGAACAACAAGTATTTATATCTTCATCTTCTATTTTTATTTCTACCTTATCTAGATTAGATTTTATATAATCTAAAAGTGAATTTAGATTATATGTATCAAGACATGTAGGATCAAATATGTTATGTGAAAGGTGATCAAGTAGATCAAATTTTATTTTTCACATTTCTCATTAGTCATATCATAATTAGATTCATTATCATTTTCATAGTAATCTAAAACATGAACATATTTATGTTGACCTTCTTAGTCACCATTATTTCCATCATTAGGTATGTTTAATTTCATAAGTTCTTTTGAGTTATTATCATACATTCATTAGTGTCAATATGGCTAGTGGAGTCACCTGGAGGTCACATTGAGATTTTCCCTTAGTCTAGGAGGCTAATTACAAAAACTAAACATTTATTGTGCCATGTTATTATGTTTTAAGACTCCTTTGAAAAATTTAAGGTATTTTTATCAAAATTAAGGTTGATTTTTATTTAATATCTCCTATGAATGCAAGCCATAGAGAGTTTTAGTTAAGTTTTTTTCTTCATAACCACTTCTTGGTTGATCTCTTCAAACTTTTAAAGCATGCCAAGGTGTGGATGAAATAAATCAAAGGTAAATTGGAAGTTAATGAATAATAATTCATATGTGGAGGTGGATAATAAGTTTCATGTCTTCAATCAAGGATTTGGATATTGCATACATACATCTACAAAATATTTGAAGATCTTTTGATTCTCCACTATATATACAAGGATGTGTGGGTAGTTTTCATGAATTTTCAAAGGCAAAATATTAGATTTTTATTGGTTTTTAGGTGTGAAAAGTATTATGGGAAGATTTATCATCTTCATAGATATTTATTATACATTCTTCAGCTGTTAGAGACTCAAACAATGCTTGTAATATGCTAAGATAGCTCAAATCTCTCTTAAAATTGATTTTTCAAGATTAAAGTTACCCCCAAATCCAATGTGGTCTCTTGATGGAGAGGTTACATGGATTGGAATGATTTATGATAAGGCTTAAGATGTTTTCTTACTCCCATTTCGTGCCTTTTAGTCTTAGTAAGAAGGTTGGATCTTTATGTATAATTGTTAAGAAGCAATGTTTCTCTAAAACCCTTCAAAACCTTATGTAGAGAGCATGAGTATTGTAAATTTGAAATTTTTAAGTGTTTAAAATATTTATAAAGCATGAATAATTATATTTCTATCATACCTATGATCTAAACAAACCTTCAACCAAGTTACAAGCATCAACAAAGGTGAAAATGCAACATACAAGTCAGAATGTGCAAGCAATACAAGGGTTTACCAAGTTTGTAGTCATGTGAAGGGGTAAATTAAAAATTTTAGGATCTTAAAATACATGATGACTAATTATCATAAATAAATTTATTCAACATGAAAAAATGACTTTTAGAATCTCTTTTATACCTAAAAAATGGAGCTAGATAATTCATGATGCATGAGCAATAAGCACCTATAGGCTTGTAGACCTAAAAATATATTTTTAGAGTTTATTTGAAATTAAAAATGTAATTTAAATGATTTAAATATATATAGTGTGTAAAAATATTAATTTAAAAAAATAATGAGCTCATGATACCATGTATAGATCAAAATATAAAAAAATTTACTAAGTTGGCCTGTTTGTTGCCTTGAGAGATCCTAAGTGCATAAAAAAGAGTATAATTTGAAATTTTGATCTCTAAAAGTTATGAGAATTGAAAATTTTGGGGAAAATATTTCATAAATTTTTTTGTGGTCTAATTTATATATATTATTACCTTAGGAGAGAGAAAACTCAAAATTATAAACATGTATATGTATTAAAAACTAGTTCTCATGAAGGTTAAAGGTGTTAGAAATCAAGTTATATTACTCCAAATTCCTTGAAAATTTGTGTAGGTGATCCAAGGTTGTATCAATGTAATAAATATTTTGTAAAACTTTTCAATCCATTCCTGAAGTATATATAACTCATAAGATTTAGGCAGGTCTTGTTGAGAAGTCTAATTGGGCTATCATGGATATTGTCTTAAGAATGCCAATCCATCGAGTTTGAATGTAAGCTAATAAACCTTTATTTATCACTAATAAGATCTTGCAAATAGGTATAATTAAGGAATTTAAACATATGATAAGGCAAATATACAGGATGTATATGGTGAAATGAATAAGAGATCTCTTTCTCAAGCGATTCTTAAGCACTAGTGGAGCTCACACCTATAAATTTGAACTCAATCATCCTTAAGAGCTATGAAGTACATTAAAAAAGGCCTAAAAGTAGGTGATATTAGGTATATTTTTCATGATCTAACTTTTATTTGGATTTTTTTAGGTCTTAAAGCATGCTCATGTAACTTTCAATACAAGATAAGAGGGTTGACATAGTCAAGAAGATCATCAAATGAGGAGCCAAAATTATGCATTATCAATGCACCATCATCATTGACATTCAATAAAAGACTTGAAAAATATCAATAAGACTAATACTCTATTTATATGTGATTATAATGAGTAACGAGTATTCAAAGGTAGTTTCAAGAAATATTCAAGGTTGTAAGGAGTCCTAAAGCATCTCAAGAAGACAATTTCTCTCCTTTATGCCAAAATCAAGGAGAAAAAGTAAAACCAATAACAAGAAGTATTCAAACTCCCATTGTAAGGTGTATATTCATCATTCAAGATTGGAGGAGTTGGTTGAAGGCTAAGTCAATATTTAAGGACCTAAATTCAAGGGTGAGAGTATCCAATAAGAAATTAAATCCAATGAAGAAGTCTAAGATATAACTTTCCTCCAAAATAAGTTAATGTTTCTTGACCTTTGAAAATTTCAAGCATCAACCAAGTAATTATGATCCCCCCCCACAAATTATAGACATTAAAATAAGTGTTAGTGTGTTGGATAATAGAATAACATATCTATTGAAATCAAAATTTAGCTATTTTTTAGCTTTCAACCTTAATGAGGGAATTAATGACAATCTTTCATGCTTCTCCCCTCACTAAAAGATCATTTCACTATTTTTAATTTAAATTTATAGGTAATTTATATACCTCTAGTTAGTTTTGACTTAGCCTTGCCAAATTTCAGACTTGTAAACACCTTCCTGAGCAATAAATAACTAATTTTACCTTCTCACATTTTGTGTTATTGTGTGAAATTAATGAATTATTGATGTAAAATTGTGATTATTATGGTCAATACCTTATTCATATCTAACTTAGTGCACATTTTATGTATAAAACTTGATCTTGTATAGGTTGTAGTTAATGTCTCTTAGGATTTATATAATTTATAGTTGTGATGAATGCCATTTGAGCTTCATAAGACAAGTGGTTATCCTTCTAGATACTATTATAAGCTAAATTATTTATACAAAATAAAAATTTTCGAGATTAATTAGTAAATTATGATTTTTATATGTGTGACTGCTCTTTGAGTTCATATTGTGTGCATCCAAGCAAGTTTAGGTATTCAATTTGTCTACATCACCCAGTAGTTAGTCTTAGAAGTATAAGAAGTAGCCATGTCTCTCTCTTTTCATCATAAATAAGTATTTTAGGTGAGGATAAAGGTGATTCATCAAGGGAACCATCCCTCTCTAGAGGTTTAATTATATTATAGGTCACCCACAACCTCAAAGTAATCCCATTATGTCTATTGGGTGAGGAAACTTGAAGACCTTCCTCAAGGGTGAAACTCAAAGTGGTAATAATATGTGGTATGAATGATGGGACTAGAATTTATAATATTATTAGATAATTGTGTTGATATTATCAATTTTTAGTAGAGACATCACTCAAGTATTCAATATCTGGTGATTCCAGAAGCACACAAACATCCTAGTATTAGATTAATGTAATTTTCATGCCAAAAATCACAACTAGATCAACTATAAGAGGTATTAGTTATTATTTTATTTAATTAACTTTTAATTCAAAAAAATGAAATAGGTTCTTAAAATCTAGGACATACACTAAACATCCATATACCTCAGTAAATCAAAACTTACCTTTTAAACAACCCTATATCAATTATAAATTTTGTTATGGTTATCCCTAGAAACTAAGTTTTTATGTCTTTTAATGGTTTTAACCCTTTGAATATTTACAAATATAATTATTCTAATTATATTACTTCACCAAATAAGTAGAATAATAACAAGATATAAAAATAATATAGAAATATAGTAAAAAACATGAATAATAGATATGCCACTTTGAGGGGGAAACATCCCAAATGCTTACAGTAAGAAATGAATATTATGATATGATGATAAAAAACTACCCACAACCTCTTATATATATTATACCTAGGCCATGGTTACTACATAGGCTAACTTACTAACCTAATGAAATCATAGAGAAATGTGGTATAACATCAAAGAGGGATAAGTAATCCACAAGTTAGCTATTCCTATCTTGATACATATGATAGGTTATGGTTGTAGCATGACCTTCCCCTTTGAAAAAACATTGTACTCAATGTTTAAAATTTTTTGATGCTGTTTCATAAAATATTCACCCTCCCAAGTTACATCCTCACTACCTAGGGTCTTCTACTTGATTAGATATTCCTTAATCTCTATGGTTCTCAACCTCTTAGTACATGTTTGTATGAACTTCTTTGGTTCTAAAATGATTCATCCTTATTCATATAGTTCTATTAGATCTATCTAGGCTGAAAATTTATATCCAATGACCTTCTTCAATCAAGAAACATGGAATATTGGGTATATGTGAGATGAATAAGGTAACTCTAGCTTATAAGCCACACTTCCAATTTTTTGTAGAACTTGATAAGGGCCATAATATTTAGGAGCATGTTTTTTGTCCTTTTTTGTTTCTTCAAGGACATATACTTGTAAGGATGTAAATTTACAAATACCTAGTCACCCACATCAAAATTTTAGTCACTATAGTGTTGATCTACTTGTTGCTTCATCCTATTTTGTGCCAATTCTAAATTATCTCTCCCACTAGCTAAAACCTCTTATTGATGTTGAATGTGCTCCTCTACATATCAAACCTTGGTTTACACCCTTAAGGAAGAAGTTATGGAAGGTGTATGGTAACCATATAGTGTTATAAATGAGTACATTTTATAAAAGCTATAGAAAGATGTGTTATACTACCATTTTTCAAGTGGTATCCATTCAACCCAACATTCTTCCTTATCTAAGACAAAACAATAGAGATAACCCTCTATAAATTTGTTGACCACTTCTATTTGTCTATTATATTTGGGGGTGATATGATGAGCTATGATCTAGCTGAGTACCTAAATAGGAAAATATTTTAGTCCTAAAATTACTAGTGAAAATAGGATCAGGATCAGTTACAATTACTTTTGGGGTTTCGTGTAAATTAAAAACTACCTCCATAAAATTAGCTGCTAATTATTTTAAATGGGTGAGAGAGGGCACAAACATGGTCATATTTTTAATCCTATCCATATTTACCAATATAACACTCTTACCTTCAGAACAAGGCCACCTTGTGATGAAATCCAAGGAAACCACTTCCCACATTTGGCTAGGAATTGTTAAAGGTTATAACATACCGAGGGTCTTAACTATCTCACCTTTGTTTTGTTTCCATATCAAGTATTATTCCACAACCTTTTGTACATTTCCATTGATTCCTTCCACATATAATTCTCTCTTGATTATATTATAAGTTTTTAAGAACTTGAAGTGTCCCCTAATTGGAGATCCATGCAACTCTGCAAGAATCTTATGTTTCAACTCTAAATATTTGCATATGTATAAATATTATTATACCATAGGGAATTAAATTTTCATTCAATTTTTTTAGACGCTATATAACCTTGTTGGGTATTATGAATCAGAACCTATGTATCCTTTCCCTTCCCCCACTCTAACCTAGATTCATCTACCTAATCTGCCTACAACATGGACATTGCACAAAGTATTTCTTTTTTGCATTTATCCCATCTAGATATTTAATCTACTCCTACATTATCTTTACCCTTATTTTATATGATTTAAAAATCATAACCCAACATTTTTGTTACACACCTTTTTTTATTCTTCATATGATAATATTTTCTCCAAAAATTATTTGAGACTAGCATGATCCATTTGACCTTAAAATGTTTCTCCATCATATAGGGCGTCCATTGTTTTATTGCATGAAGAATGACCATCATTTCTTTATCATGGATAGTTTTTTGGATATTCTTATCTTTGAATTGGAAAATCTCAAGTATAAGGGGTCTTCCTTCTTGCATTATTCCTACTCTTAACCTTGATCTGGAAGTATCACATTTAATAATAAATGTTCTATAGAAGTATGGAATAGCCAAAACTAGGGTGGTGCACATAGATGATTTTAGTTGCTCAAATACTTTAGTGGTTATATTGTTCTAGTGTAAGGCATCCTTCTTTAGAAATGTAGTGAGTGGAGATGTTATGTAGCCATAACCTTTCACATATATTTGGTAGTAAATTGTTAATCCTAAGAACCCTCAAAGGTTTTTGAGAGTTTTTTGCATTGAGAAATACACCATATCTTTGATCTTATGAGGATCAAATTTAAAACCTTCATGGGATACAATATGACCTAGGTAATCTACCTCCTATACTATAAAAGCACATTTTGATGGCTTTGCATAAAGTTGATATTGTTTCAAAAGTATCAACAACTATTGCACATGTTGCAAGTGTTTTTCCCATGTCTTACTATAAATTATTATGTTATTAAAGAAAACTAATAAAAAATACCTTAAAATAGTGTTCATCAAGCTCTGAAAAGTAGATGGTGCATTTGTAAGACCAAAATGCATTACTAAAAACTCATAATGGCTCTTAAATGTTCTAAAAGTAATTTTATGAATATCTTCATCCTATATTCTAATTTTATGGTACCCCAAATGAATATCCAATTTAATTAAATAAAAAAACCATGCAACTCATCAATTACATAATCAATTACCAGAATAGGAAACTTATCTTTGATGGTGTACTTGTTGAGTTCCCTATAATCTATGCACATTCTCCATGTGACATCATTCTTATGCACCATAACCACTAGTGATGAATATGCACTCTGGCTATGCTTGAAGATCCCTTCTTATAACATCTCATGGACCATATTTTTTATTTCACTCTTTTATGAATATGGATATGGATATATATATATATATATATATATATGTGGTCTTATATTTGGTGGTTGACTCCCTAGAAGGAATTGAATGGCATGATCATATTCTCTTTTTAGTGTTAGTCCTTTTGGCATGGCCTCAAAAATAGATAGGTGGTCATCAAGAATCATCTGTAGATTATGATGTGGGAATGCTTTTATGTGTTGGACATTTATGTAACATAATTGTGCTATAAATTCTTCTTCCACCTTTTTTAGGATTTTTTCATCTAATATGAACTAAAAAATTATGGAAATTTTTCCTAGAATCCCCTTAGTTAAAAGTTTATACCTGTAAAATGAAAGTACATGAATAGTTATTAGATGTTCATCTCAATTATACCCAAGGTTTTGATCCATTTTAATCTAAAAAAAATTTCTACACTACCCATAGAAATAGAAAACATAAGATAATATAGATTATACTCACCCATAACAAGCTTAATACTATGGCATTTCCTTGAATAATTGATTATGCCACCATCTGCAATCATGACCTAAAATTTTGGTGCTAGGTAAATTAAATAATTCAATTGAGTGGCCAACTTATAGTTGATGAAATTATGTGTACTCCCTAAGTCAATCAATATTATCATCTTTTATTTCTTGAAGAAACCCACCACCTTAAGTATTTTAGGAGTTCTAATACCCAAGAGTGCATGACAATATATTATAGGTTTAGAATCACCAGGTACCTTATCTATCTCTTCCTCATCATCATATTCATTAGATACCTCAATGTAGAATAACTTATTGTTAACACATTTATGTCCTTTGCTTTACTTGTTGTCACAACGAAAACATAATCCTTTTGAATGCTTCTCTTCAATTTTTTGAGGGGTCAATCTTGTAGGTGGAGGAAACAATGGTGTCAATATGCTATGATCTCTAAAGTGAGTGAATGGTTGATTCTTGTTGTTTATGAATTTTTCCTCATCCCTATGTTCCATGCTAATATAATTAGACACCTTAAGTGGATTAAATATGTGTACAACATGTTGAATGTGGTCTTTGAGGCCTCCCAAAAATAGGTCATTTAGGTTCTCATCATAAATTATCTCCACACATAAAGATATGTTCTAAAAATTATGAATATAATACTTAACTAAACTAATCTATCACAATTTTTCTAGTTTTCTAAATTATCTATTTGTCACACTATTGCTATAATGTAATTGTAAACCCTCTGTAAAAGTTGACAAGGTGACATTGAGAGCCATCTTTTTCTTTTGGGAGCACAACCATTGGTACCAAATGAATTGTTTAGGTTATAGATATAAGAATGCCATGGTAACATTCTATCCACATGAGATTTGATGAAGATAAAAAAAAAATCTACATTTGGTTGATCCAATTTATTAGATACTTTCCATCAAATTCGGGCATATCTACCTTTGGTAATAGGTTTCATTGTGGCAAGGTACTTGGATTTAGATTAGGCTAGTTTGGAGATCCACCTTGATGGGGTTGTGTAATATTGATAGGTAGATGACTTGACTGATTATTTTGTAAATCCATCATGATATTTTACAAACTAAATTGTATATTTTTCATATGATATTATATGCCTTGCATCTCAATTTAAATGCTTTACACATTGTAGTCAAGTTGGATCACTTTATGATCTATCTTAGAGAACCCTGGTATAAAGGATCTAGTAACTCCCCCTTCTGAATCCATCTCTTATTTATTAGGAGTTTTACCTAGGGTTTTAACACCCTTTCCTTAGCTCGTAGTTTATATTCCTACCATAAAAGGGCTTTAAAATGTCGAACCTAATTGGTACTTTTGACCTAACTTGGACCAAGTGATTATATACTTATGTTGGCCTCAAATCATAAACTACAAATAACATACCATATCTATATTATTCTAATATTTCCAAAAATGTAAATATATCTAAAAACTTCCTTGAATTGTGCACTATAGATCACATTTATTAAAAACCCTAAAATGGTAATAAATTTTGAAAAATAGATCTAATTGAGATGAAAATTGAATGAAATATTACTTGCATTATTTCTCACCTTTAGTAAAATAATTGTATAGAAATTTGTAATTTTTTTTGATATATAGCCAAATTATAATATCTAAGGGTTTTGTCTTGATTATGGCCCAAATTGATGGTATGATACCACTAGTAATGATATTACTTAACCAAATAAGTAGAATAACAACAAAATATCACAATGTTATGTAAATATAGTAGAAAATATGAATAATAGATAAGTCACTTTGAGGGGTCAATCTCCCAAATTCTTACATTAAGAGATGAATAATTTGATATGATGATAAACAACTACCCATAACCTCTTATATATAGTCTACCTATGCCATGGTTACTCCATAGGCCAACTTACTAACCTAATTAAATCATAGATAAATTTGATATAACATTAAAGAGTGATAAGTAAGCCATAATTTATCTATTTCTATCCTGATACATGTGATAGGTTAGGGGCATATCAATGATATTCTAGTCTCAACATTGAAAAATTGACCTTTTTTCACTAGATAAGATCAAACCACTTATGTAGATCACATGAGAGACATGTCTAACCTATGCTCCATGCATCATGTAACCTTGTAAAATTTACCTATTATATTTATTTCTACATCCTCCAAGTGAAATGATATAAAGTTATATAATAACCTTCATCTCAATTGATTTACAACCTAGAATGAGTTAGGATCAACCCTTTGCAAATAATTTAAGGACAAATTAGACCACTTCTTTTTAGCTGAGAAATTGAGTACCATTAAGAGATCTCCCCATGAATTCATGACTTATTTCAAATTTAAGTTCCAAAATAAATTGGATAGGATCCCTCTTATGATTAGAATATTTCTTGAATATGCATTCTTATATTTTTTGAGAGCTCTAAATAGTGATATATTAGTTATGATCTAATAAATGGGTGGAAGAATACTCCTAAATGCATTTGAGGTGGTCATAAAGGTATAAAATAGCCTTTTACAAGATATAAAAATTACATTTAGACCTCATATACCCTTTTTTAAAATAGAATATCAAACCATTACATCCTCTCAAATTCGCACATTAACCCCAATTCTAGATCCATCTAACCAAGTTACAGTTCCTCCTAGCCAATCTAGTGAGCTAAATGAACTAAAGGGTCTTATGAAATCATTTGGGAATGAAATGTTGGCCATAAAGAGTCAATTATCTTGGCCTATAATATCATATAAGCCTCCTTATTAGTATTATCAGCCTAGTAGGCCTCATTTTCAAAACTACCTATTAAATAGACCTCCCTACCAAGGACAAGGAGACATTACACAATTTAGGCCATATACCACTATTGATGAAAATACTAACTCATATTCCAAAGCTATAATTTCTATTCAAAATAATCTCATTCAAGAGAATTAATGGTTTACTCCATATAACAAACCCCATAGTGAAGCCTCTTTCCTAAACAAAGTATTGAATCAAGCTCTAGTTGTGCAGGGTGTGACAATGCCTCAACTATCAGAAATTTAAATTGCACATCAAGGAGAGATAAATGATGGTCAATGGTAATCTAATGCCACATTTTTTAAATTATAAATAAGTATACCATTGTGCCATGAAGCATCAAATGGATGCAATCAAGGTGGTTAACTCAATAACAATTATCATAAGATCTAAGAGGAGAGGAATAGATGATGCATAAGAGGTAGAAAAAAATATTGAATTTTATTATTAATATTAAAAAATTAATAATGAGTTTCTTACATCCCCAAATTTGAAATAAATCATAAAAATTAGGGTTTTGAAAGCAATGTAATATCTCATACTTCCCATATTCAAGATAACATTGTTGTTCTAAAAGAGAAACCAAGGGTTAGTGGATCCTCTCTTAACATAATAGACTAAATAAATAAGGTACATGTGATAATATCAATTTAGGAAACTTTAAATATTCTAGTATAAAAGGATTTTCTCCAAGAAGAGATCTTTAACTTCCATATCTTAGTTGGACTAATAAGGAAGGAAAGTATGATTCTTCCCAATTCTAAATAACCTATTAAAAATGAGGTAAAGCTTATTAAAGATAATTTAAATCCAATAAATGATGAAATGAAACCAAGTAAATATGGTAAATGACCTCCCTTATAAATTTATCTCATCAGTGGTGAAAATCTAGTTCACAATTTTATGGTTGATAATGGTGCCAATAACATAGTTATGCCAAAGCAAATAGTTGATAAGCCTAGATGGAAATATGAGCCATACATAAAATAATTTTTTAAATTATATGGGATATATACCAAAATATTGGGAGTAATCAAAGTTTTATAATTTACTTTTCATGTTTTCTCATGTCTTTCTATTCTTCAAGATGTTTTGGTCATTGGTTTGCTACCATTTTTTGCATTATGCTTGTCGAGAGACTTCACAGTGAATATTGGAGGGTACTTATCTTTATATTGGTAAATTTAATTTTAATAAAAAGGTATGGTAGTAATTTTACTGTAAAATTAGAACTTATTTCAAAATTTCATATATAACCTTACATGTTAAGCATTAGCAATGTCAATTGCACTATACTTGATGAGGAGGAGCATCCAAGTGATCAAGACCCAACCACTCTTCTTGAAGGCATTAATAATATTCTATTTAATGAGTGTGGGGATAGAAACCATTAATTTTATCCTTATAAACTCATAAAGTAGATAGGTTTGGGAATCTATATTATTCATGAGGAGGTTGATGAACTTCCAAAAGTTGGCTCTAACAAGCTTCTTGAAAAGGTTCTTTTATGTAACTATTCATTATATGAATAAGATTGCATTATTATAGACATTTTAAAGCATGGTAAACACAATTAAATTGATGTTGTAGATAAAAAAATGTATGATAATTATGGAAATGAACCACGATAAGAGCTTGATGTGAGGTGGCACCAATCCTATGAGCTAATTGGAGAGTTTGAAGTTATAAACAAGCCTTCTATCTCTAGAAAACATAGTGAAGACATTAATAAATATGTTGAAAAGTTTAATGAGAATGAAAAAGGTCATGAAGAGACTTTTATCAGTACCATACTCTTATTGAAGAATTTGAGGCTATTATCAAGCCTCAAAATATCATCACCTCCATTTGTAGTTTTAAATGGTAATTAAAAGTATCGCTTCCATTAGTCAAGGTTTTATCCACATTGTCAATAAATTGAAAGAAAGGACATCATCTTGGTCATACAAGAATAATAATATGTGTGGGTTTTTAAAAAAAATAAAAAGACATCAAATAAATTTGGTATGTCATGTTTTCCATTCCAAAAATAACCTTTCATATGGTTTTGTCACTTATAGAGATATGTTCATATGGAGTCAAGAGGATTCCAAAATTTATTTCCTTGATTTGGAATGAGTGAGAAGAATATGTTTTCACACCTCAAATATGTTTTAAGGTTATTAAATATAGTATAATAGGTGTTTCATTCCTCCAAGTAGTATTTAACACATTGTTTTCTAGTTATTATTGTCATATCCCCTAAGTGCTCTTGCACATGTATTGCTGTTACTTTGAGGATGCATTTTTTAGTTTAAAATTTTCATGAGGAAGGTATAATAGTTTTTATTATGTTTAGATCATATTTAGTGACGATTTTCATGACTCCATTTCCAATGGACTTCATAATGAAGCTGGTCTTTGACTTATCAAGAAAGTACATTGCATATGTCTCTAATAATGTTGACCTCTTTAGTCACATTTATTTACATGATTAGGGATGTTTAAGTTACTAATATATTTAAAGTTATTTTCATCCATTAATTAGTGTCAATATTCCTAGTGAAGTCATTATGAGGTCATATTGAGATTTTCCCTTAGTCTAAGAGGCTAATTACAAAAGTTAAACATCTATTGTGACTACTTATTATGTTTAAAGAATATTTTGAAAAAATTAAGGTATTTTTGACAAAATTAAGGTTGATTTTTATTGAATATATCCTATGCATGTGAGCCATAGAGAGTTCTAGTTAAGTTTTGGTCTTACTAATGACTTCTTGGTTGACCGTTTAAAACTTCTAAAGCATGATAATGTGTGGGTGACGGAAATAAAATGAAAATTGAAAGTTAATGAAGAATAAAACATATGTGTAGGTGGATAAAAAAATCCATATCTTGATTCAATGATTTGAATATGATATACATACATCTATAATAAATTTGGGGATCTCTAGGTATTCCAACACATATGCAAAGATGTATGGGTAATTTTCTTGCATTTTTAAAGGTAAAAGATTAAATTTTTACTAGTTTTAAAGCTGGGAAGGGATGATGTAGGTATTTATAATATTCATAGATATTTATAATACATTATCATGTTATTATGGCCTCAAAAAATGCTTGAAATATGCCAAGAGAACTCAAATCTCTCTCAAAATTATTTTTTTAAGCTTAAAATTACCCCTAAATCTAACAGGATATCTAGGTGGAGATGTTTCATAGATAAAATTTATCAATAATAAGGTTTAATATCTTTTTTTACTCCCATTTCATGTTATTTAAACTCATAAATAGGACTAGATCTTTATGAACAATTGTTAACAAGCAAGGTTGCTCTAAAACCCTTCAAAACCCTATCTAGAGAGCAAGAATATTGAAAATTAAAGTGTTTTGAATATTTATAAACAATGAAGAATTATATTAATTACATCACCATGATATGAAGAAACCTTTAACCATGTTTCAATCATCATAAAATTTGAGAATGTAACTTGCAAGTCAAAATGTGCAAACAAGATAAAGGTTTACCAAGTTTGTAGTCAAGTGAAATGGAAAATTCAAAGTTTAAATCTCTCATCAGACATAATGAATACTTAAAATCACTCAAAGGATTAAACATGAACCAAATTTAATTTTATAATATCACTTATACCTAAAAAATGGACCTATATGACTCACTATGCATGGGCAATGAGCACCTACAGGCCTACAAACCTGAAAATGCATTTTTAGAGTGCTTTTTTGAAATTAAACATGGAATTCAAATGATTTGAATATGTATATGGGTTAAATATATTAAATTAACAAAAAATAATGATCTCTTGAGACCATTTATAGATTAAAATATAAAAAATGTTATTAAATTGACATGTTTGTCGCCTTGAGAGATCCTAGGTGCACAAAAAAAGAGAGCATAATTTGAGTTTTAAAGTTCTAAAACTTATGAGAATTGAAAAAAATGATATTGGAAATATTTTAAAACTTTATATTGTATTTTTATTTCCTTATAGTAAATGAGGAGATATAAAACTTAAAATTATAGACCTGCACATGTAAAAGTGTTAAAACTAGTTCTCAAAAAGGTTAAAAGTGTTAAAACTCAAGTTCTATTCATCTAAATGTGTTGATTTTTTTTTTGTACATCATAAAAGGTTTTAAAAATTTAATAATTTATTTTTTACCTTTTAAAGCCATTATTTAAGGATATATAACTCATAAGGTTCAGGCAGGTCTAGTTGAGAAGCCTAATTGGGCTATCATGGAGATTGTATTGAGAATGCCAATCCATTAAGTTTATATGTAAGATAATAAACCTTGATATGTATTTAATAATATATTTATAAAATGGATTATTAATTAATTTAAATATAAAATAATTAAAAGATAGAGGACATATGTGATGAAATGAATAAAATGGATCTCTCTCAAGAGCTTATCAAGGACTAGTAGAGTTCACACCTATAAATTTGAACTAGGTAATCCTCAAGATCCATGAATGACATTGTGAAAAGCCTCAAATAGATGATATTAGGTATATGTTTCATGATATAAATTTAACTTATAGTTTTACAGGTATTAAAGCATGCTCTTAAAACTTTCAATGCAAGATAAGAGGGTGAATATAGTCAAGAAGATCATCAAATGAGAAGCTAAATTTGTGCATTATCAATGAATCATCATCATTTCCATTCAATATAATACCTCAAAAATATCAAGAAGACTACTACTCCATTTATAATCCATTATGAGGAGTTATGATAATTCAACGTTAGATTGAAGAAGTATTCAAGGTTAGAAGGAGTCCTCAAACATCTCAAGAAGACCAGTTATCCCCTCTACATCAAAATCAAGGATAAAAATTAAAATCAGAAAAAAGAAGTCTTAAAAATCCCCTCCCAAGGTGGATATTACTCATATAATATTGGAGGAGTTGGTTCAAGGTTAATTCCATCTTTAATGACCTAAATCAAAGGCTGAGAATATCTAAAAATTAAATAAAAATGATGATGAATAAGTCTAAGAGATAACTATCCTAAAAAATAGGTCAACTTTTCTTGACCTTTAACAACTTCAAGCCTCAAATAAGGACTTATATGCCCCCCTCTCAAATTGGAGACCTTCAAGGAAGTGTTAGTATCTTGGAAAATATAAGAACATGTCTATTGAAGTCAATCTTTAGATATTCTTTTAGCTTTCAACCTTAATGAAGGAATTAATGACAAGTTTACATGCTTTTACCTTGACTAAATTTTCATTTCACTATATGTACTTAAAATTTATAAGTAAATTATATACCTCTAGCTAGATGTGGCTTAGCCCTGCCAAAATTAAAACTTATAGACACCTTCTTGAGCAATAAAGAACATATTTTACCTTCTCATATGCTATGTTATTATGTGAAATTGAAGAATTAAATTATGTAAAATTGTGATAATTATAGTCTATCCTTGATTTATGTCCAAATTTATACACCTTTATGAAGTAAAATTGATCTTGTGTAGGTTTTAGTTTGTGTCTCGTAGATTTTATTCAATTCATAGTTGTGATTAATGTCATTCAATCTTCATAAGATAAGTGGTCACCCTTCTAGGTATTTTTATAAGATTAATCCTTTATAAAAAATTATTATGTTCATGATTCATTAGTGAATTATGATTTTGTATGTGTGAGTGATCTTTGAGTTCATATTGTGTGAATCCAATCAAGTTGAGGTATTCAATTTTGGTTCATCACCCCATAGTTAGTCTTATAAGTATAGGAAATATCTATGTCTCTTTATTTTCATTGTCAAGAAGTATTTTAAGTGAGGATCAAGGTGATTCATTAAGGGAACTATCCCTTTATATAGGTTTAATTCCATTATAGGTCACCCAAAACCTATAAGTGATATTATTGTGTCAATTAGGTGAGGAATATTGAAGACCATCCTCAAGGGTAAAACTCAAAGTGATATCATTTTCCACTAAGTATTGATCAATAAAGGAAGCTTAAATGGTGGGGAATATTGGGGTTCTAATGTATCCTTTACTAATGGTCCTTTCTCTTCGTGTCAATATATGTTTTTTCAATATTAAATTCCTTAGTTTCATATGTAGACAAAGGATCCATTGTACTTGACTCACCTATTTCATATGTGTGTGTGTGATTAATAGGAATTATTTGTTTAGGTAGTACCACTATAGGAATACCTTCAATTTTATAATGTATAATTTTGAAAATTTTGAAAGGTTCATCATCAACAAGCATGTATAATAAGGTCCCATCATGTATGAAATTTACACATTGATAAATTATATATGGGATAACTTCCACTGAATGTACCCAAGGTATACCTAAAATTAAATTATAACTAAATGATTGAGACTACATAAAAAGTAGTTGAAAATGTTTTTGGTCCCAATGTCACATCCATTATGATTTGAACAAATGTAAATTTTGGTCAATAATATCTTTGGATGGTAAATATGTTAGATTAAAGGTAATGAGCTTGGAATTCTTATTCAAATATTTCATGATATCCAAAAAATAAATATGTTAAATATTACTTGGAACTTGTATCTCACACAATTCCTTGTATAGGATATCCATATAAACATTACATTTCTTTAGGAGCTCAAGGATTGAAATATTAGCATGTTTATTCCTTAAATTTTTCAATAATGTCATATCCCTTAGATTTTATTACAAACTTAAGTTTAGGAGGCATGTGTTGTATATTAATAGGTGGTGGAATGGGTTGAGAAAACCTACCTATTAAAGGAGTAACAACATAAACTAAGGAATTCATTATAATACATTGGTGAATAATGGGTGCATGATGGTAACAATTATTCAAATAAGATTTAGGTATAATAAATGGTTGAGAACATGCACATTGGCATTTATATATTGGATATATAACATTGAAAAAGGAATTTTGAAGAAAGATAAAGTGTTGTTTCCACTTAAAAAACCTCTCATGACATTTAAAAATTTTCTTAGAAGTTTTTATAAGGGAAGTGATATAACAAGACAAATAACTATTACTAATTTTAACTCAAAATGGGTGATAGATGCATCCATGTTGCACATATTTTATAACAATTTGGGATCAACAAAAAAAATAAGAAACCCTAATTTACCTATATTTTACAGTTAAACTATTAGGTTCACCAAATTTTAACCCTAAATTTGTATATTAGGGTTATTTAAGGTTAAAGGGGATAGAGATAGCCTAGGATACAAGGGTGATAAGCTAGCTCTATATCATGCCAATTAGATGCTAAACTAAAATATAACATATGTTGGATTCATTAAAATGAGATAGACTAAAAATAGTAAGTATAAATATACTAAATATGGAAATGAAAAATAAATAATGTCTTTAGATGGTTTTGATGCTAACTCAAATTTGTATTTGGTACATATAAAGAGTAGACTAGAAGAGGATTCTGGAACAATCACCAAATTTTGGATTAAGTGCCTCTTGAGTTACAGACACTAGAATAAATATTAGATGGTTGCATAGATGTTACTATATGAACTTGACACATATTTCTTATATGAAATTCATACTTAAAAAAGATGCAGCCACCTAGATGCTTCTGGGGTTGTCTTCAACTTCACTCTAGTTCATTCATATATGGGTCATGGATTGTCATTCCTCATGAAATTTTAAATCTTTACTTCTTAATATTCATGGTGAACTTGGGGAAAAATGGGTTAGCATTAACATGATGTTGACCTGACCCTAAAGACCCATCCATCAATTAAAACTACCTACATAGTCAATCCTCTAATAAGGGGTTTAAACGGATGTATTTATCCTTAAGTGTTGGATTGTGTGTGAATCATGTAATATTTGGAAAGAAAATATAAATGTGACCTATCTTGTAACTTATAAAATATATCTCTTGGGATAATCCTTCATTACTTTAGACCTGTGTATCTGCTGTCTCTATGATTGAAATATAGGGAAGATTTCTCACTTGAATGCTTGATTGAATGCCTTTTATAAGTTGCTAGTGAGTAGGTAAGAATTTTATATGTGATGAATGAATGATGGTTGATATTTTATTTATATAAATCCTTATAGAGAAATAAATCACATTAAATAAGTTAGGATAACCATTAGGATATGTTTCACTTTCACATTAGATTAATCTAGGGCACAAGACACTCATGTCAAAGTAGGACAACTACGTTGACATAGTTGTCTATATAGGACACTAGTGTTTATGGAAAAATAAAGTAGGTACATGCTTAGAACTTGTATAATTTGAAGATAAGCAATTTATAATTTTTTTCGGAAAGATATCAGGTTTGGGTCATCAACATAAGATTGATCAGACCAAGAGATAGGCCAAGGGGCACAAGATAAAGTAAATGTGATATTTGTGAAAGTAGGAAAGATCCAAATTTAAGAGTAACAATCAAGGTATGATTTTTCCATGTGTATAAGAATAAGGTGCCTCATATTCCATAAATATCATCTACAATAATCAACTAACAATTTTCTTAGTAATACTTTGTTATATCAAGATCATGACTAATTACATATCTAGTAAACCTAATTAAGTGATATCTTATTATAAAAAGACAAATTAGAATTTTTGAAAGTCTCTAGTCAAATGTTGTCATTTCATAACCCTAGCTAGGGCCTATAATATGATAAATGGAAATTAGCAAATCCACTAAAATAATATAGTAAATAAACATATAATATAATCTAGTGCTCACAAAATCTTGTGGCACAAATGGGGAAGATGATAAAAAAGAAAATATAATCCTATTGAAGACAATATAGAAGTAATCTAAGTAAGCAGAGATAAAATTAAATCCATTAGTTTATATAACATCTACCTATCAAAATATGAATGAATAGGAATATACTTACCTTTTTAAAGTGAACCCATCATGAATCAATTTCTCCCATGGCCAATGGTGCTTTGAAAGAGGTTTTTGTGACTTGTAAGGATCACAAGGCTAAATTAGCTCTATTATATAAGATTTATTGTATGCATCTAAGACCTTCAAAAAACAAGTGATACTACTCCAAGGTAAAAACCTAAACAATGAAACCTTAAAATGATAATATAAGTAGATTATGACTTGTAATGATGTGTAATTGAATGATCATATATTTATAAATGAACTTAATGGGGTATTGATATCCAAGGATTGAACCTAAACCTTCTTATGAATTTTTCTGACAAGGTTAGCTATGTCAACCTTGTTTGGTAAGAAATAGAGATGTTAGGCATCAAACTAGCTCATATCAGCCAACAATGTTTTATAACATGCACTAATTCCCAATAAGGTTTACCAATATGATGTAGTATGAAAATGAATAAAGAAGGATGTTACTTAGTTAGGGGATATTTTGGATGGTGAATTACATAGGGAAGTATATAAGCAAGTTTTTATTACTTTGGGAACTAGATAAGGGTAGCTTGTAGTGGTTTTAGGTCATGGTTTATGGGGAAATAATCATGTGAAGTATTAAGTCTATACTAACCCCTTTCCTATTTATATTTCAATGCATTCACTCAAAGAGATTAAGACTCAATAGGTTTATAAAAGAGAGAAGTCATCAATAACTAATAAAGACAAAACTATTGTGTATATAGTGGGTCTCTAAACTAGGTGTGATCAGAAGAAAATAACCTAGTCCCAGACATTACCAACTATCCATGACATGTTGGAAATGCTAATTTTTAGTGATAAATCACCAGAGTTTGAGTTCTCTAGTTATAGATTCAACTTTAACAATATTTGTTTAGTGTTTACATGATCTTGAACACTAGTGAAAAAATGATTTGAGTGGATTTCGATGTTTTGGTATTGGGAGTATGTGTCATTTATAGTTAAAAAATGTTTAAAGTGATAGAATTGCACCTATATATCCTTAAGGTAGAAATTCCCATTGGAGGACAATAACTTGTCTCTTCACTACAAAAAGGTTGCATTCAGGGCCCATCAATATAACTTATGCCACAAATTATTCTTTAAGGTTACATCAATATTATCTAAGGTGAAATTATAGGTCTTACATATGAAGTTAAGGGTTTTTATAGTTAATTAAAATGACTTATGAATTATATTTTATGAATTCCTAAAGTTAGGCTTTAAAACTAAATTTTTCTTATATTAGGAAATGCATTCTTGAGATTAAAATGGGTGGTGGGTCTCTTGACTAGGCATGATGAGATGCCAAAAACTTAGGATTGAATGATATCCACCCACCTATATGTATTATAAAATCTATTTTTGAGCCATGAAGCACTGAAGGAAGAATTATACAACTATGACTTTAACTTTTACACCATTCCTTGTCATTGTTTCCATGCTCCTAAAAACTAGTGAAAATAAGATTGAAAGTGGATTTGGGTGTAATGGTCTTGGGATCATGTGTCATTTAAATGTAATTTTTTTTTAAGTGATGTATTTGAGCTTGTATGTCCTAGAGGAAAAAATACTAGTTGGAGGATAACAACTTGTCTCTTCACTATAAAAAATGTTGCATTTTAGGAATCATCACTACAACTTATGCCATAGATTTGTATCCAAGGTTACCTTTCGAAAACCAAGTTTCACCCTATTTAAGGAGGTTTTCAATACCTAATCAAAAATTTTACTAACATGGGAATGGTAGAAATGCTTTTGGTGACCTTATAACTAGACCAAACCTCTAGATTGTTGGGTTAGCTCCCCTAGTACATCACTTATGGCTCAATTACTAAAACCTACTATTATTGGGGTCAAAAGGGTTAAAATCTGTAGAAAAAAAACTAATCTAATGTATGGTGATTCACCTATATGTATTATCCACTCAAATTATACTCCAGCTAACACTAGTAAGTAATGTAAATCATTGAATTTTAAAACATCAAGGACTCCTACACAAAAGTGTTGCACATAAAGGTTTTGATAAGTAATCAAAGCATGAGGATATTAATGAGATGCCTAATTCAAGGAACTAACTATTCAATATATCCAATCTAAGGTCAAATAATTAACATAAAACACTATATATGGCCTTCATAATATGATATACTAGTAACTAGGTGAGATTAGGACTTGCCAAGGGAGATAATACTACCACATGTACAAATCAAACTAATTAAACACACTAAAATTATATCATGGAATATAATAATAGTTATTTTATTCACTTAAGAGGTTATAAAGTAAAATATTATAATATTTTATTGATTCCCAAGAGAGATATTTTTAAAATGCCAAAAATTGGCTTACATATATAGAATTGAGAGAGAGGAGAGAGAAAGAGATAAGAGCCCCCAAACTAGGAAATGAAATGTTGATTTAGTCTACAAAATTCTAACATAATGTCTCATGATTAAATTTTTATTAACCATTTGAAATGGCATATAAGTTCATGTGAGAAATATTTTGGAAATTTAATGAGTCTCTAGCATTCATTATCCCTGTTTCGTGGAGTTTGACCAATAACAATGCCTAAATCCTTACTTAAGAACCCTATACACTAGGTCCTATGTTTTTGTTCCTTCCCCTTGGAAATAGGAATTTAATTACACCTTTATTATTCATTTAAAACTTATTATAGAACATTTATGAGTTCCTTTCATGATCCATGGGTTGTTATAATCCTTCATGTGAAAGTTAAACTCCTTTAACATACTAGGCATTGGAAGGAGAGAAGCTCTTTTGGAGTCTTTAAGACCTTTTATACCTTTGAAATTTTCCCCAAACCAACTCTTAATTGTTATATATTAATATTTGGTGTGGATAATGTATATTAGCCTTATAAAAGTTTATATTAAGAATTTATAAAATGTTTTAATGTTTAGGCTCCTTGAATTGTTCTTCCTTCACTAAGGCATATAAGAGAAAAGTTGGGTTTATCTTCCAAGATTGAAAATTATTCATGAAGGGTCTCTCAAAATCATATTAAACCTATAAAAAGTCCATTAGATCCATAAATCACTCAAAAAGACATGATTTTATTCAAAAACCTTGCATTCCTTCATAATTCCTTGTAGCCCTTTTTACAATAAATCTCCTTGTTTGGGAGAATATGCAGATGGTCATGAGAAAATAACCATATTTAAAAATACCCTCTATCCCCTTACATCTCCATAAAATTTTTTGTGTCCTAACTATGAGTGTAAGTTTAATTTCAAGCATATTCTTTCTATCAAATTAGGTCTAATTAGCCCTCTTAGGCCTAAAAAAATGAAACTCTTGATCTTGAGACCCCCCACATGTGTGAACCTACCAAAAACATTTGATTCACTTTACCTATTATATCACTATTCTCCATGTCAAATTTGGTGATCTGAAACACTATAAAAGTATGAAAAGCTTGAAATGGCCATTGGCAAGCTTGCCCTTTTAAAGCACTATTAAATTGGTCTGAAACATTTAAAAGGTTTTGGCATTTATGATCATTTTTTAAAAGATTTTATAGGTAAAATAAGTATTTAAACACATATCTCATTGATTGTCATCAACTCATACTCTCCAAAACCTTATTTTAGTCCCAAAACCTTGAAAAAATATAGTTTTGTACAAATATGTACAAGTGAAGGTATATCTAGATTAGATGTGAAAAATAATAATAAAGTATAAAAAAATCTATATTATTTTTTAGGGCCATGTTATGGAATTTTATGTTATTTTAAATTCCATCTCTACAAACTGGTCACAACTAAGATTTTAGGAGGGTTTAAGACCTATTTGGGGTCTTCATGATTGTTCATGAAAATGGGACATCCAAATGACCTCTTTCCACTTGGAAAAAATTATTATTATACCCCATAAATTATCCTAAAATTATAAAACTCCCATGAAAAGTGTGATTAATGGCATGAGCACTTAAATTTTCTCCTTAGATGGTTGTCTTAACTTTCCTTGAGCATGATAGGTGTCAAAAATGGGTTTAGGGTCTCAAAAATCATTAAAATTATAGGATAAGATCATAAAACTTATAATAAATCCACTCCATGGTTATAAATTCTCTATAAGTGTTCAACATTCCTCTATATACATTTGGTGCACTAGTTAGGGTCCTTAGGGTTTAAGACTACTTTACCTTTTCAATCCTTCAAGGGCACTTAGACTTAGAAATGAAATTTTTTGACACTTGATAGTGTATTTAGATAATTATTGTGTTTTTACCTTTACTTAAAATTCATTCATGAGGTATATAATATTTGTTTTATGTTCTTGAGCTCAAGTGAACCTCTAAGTCTCTTTAATAGACCCTACAAATGGAGTGGACAAGGTCTAAGACAAAACAATGGATATGTATGCTACTAATATGAAATTTATAAGACCATTAAATATTAAATCCACTGATTACCACACAAATTTACCAAATTTCATATCTATATCATGCATATAGAGGCCTCAAAACTCATTTTTCCTAAAACTAGCTAGTGGGCTACATGCTTTTTCAATAGGTCTATGACTTAGCTTTTATATCACTTTTGTCTTTGGGTCTAAAAATGTAGATAAGGATTTTATTAGGTTATAGGAGACTTATTTAAATTATTATTATCCTTCTCAATATCTCTTCAAAACTCTACACAACCTATCACCACACCATATCTCCTTATTTCCTTCAATGCAACTACCTCAACCAATATTGGTTGTAAGTGTTAATTGGGGAATTTAAAGTGATTTTATCCATTAAAAAATCACTTATCACTTTAAGGCCTCCAAATTAATTATGAATTTTTTTATAACTTATTATTTTTATACATTGGATCTTCAAGGGCACTCTTAGGTTCCCATTATCTTCATTCCATACATAGGCCTATGTACCTTCATGAATTTGTAGACCTTGAGTAGAAGTTAAAATCTTATTAAATGTATAAACGTATAAATTTATAATTTTAATGTATTGGTTACTTTCATAAATATTATTCCTTGAATATATTTTACCTTGGATTTCATTTGTCTAGGGTGTGTGGATATGTCCATATAATTGACCCTAGTATTAGCTGTGTGTGGCCATTTCAAGGTTAACCTTGGAGTGAAATTTGTTTGGGATAATATTATTCATACCCTGACCTATTACACATTTTATTAATATTATTAATCCTCCATTTTTTCATGTGCCTCTTCCATAGATAATTTTTTCCCATCATCTTCACAACTTGGAGATAGACTTGTCTTGGCAATGCTATAAATGGATTTAATGAGGTGATGGCTATAATACTTTGTAATTTGGGACTCATGGATTATAATTATTATCATTATATATATAATTCAAATATCATTTACTACCATTCAAAATATCTCATCTTCCTTCATTAGTCCATTACTAACCTGCAACCTATAGGTGTTGATTTCTTCCATTTATTGAGTCAACCTTAAAGAGTCTTTATTATTTATCTCTCATAACATATACAAATTTAATTTCTTAGTTAAAATATAAAAATAATGTATCTATTTTTCATGCATATAACTCAATAGGCTAGGCTTCTTAGACCATATATATTTACTCCTATCATTTAACATCCTTAGTATGAGTACCCATTTTGGTCTTGGCTATAGGTGATCATCTGACACCTCTGTACAGATTGTGAAAAAATTTATAAGTTGAATTCCATGATTAAAAATGGGAAAAAAACATCTTTTACTCTCTTTTTATCCGTTTTACTTGAAGGATCATGAATTATTTCACAAGTCTGGTAGAATGGATAAGAAACAAGGAACACAAGTTACCTTAACATTCACAAAACTACCTTATAAAATGCTAATAAGGGAGACTAGAATTTTTTTGCCTTCTCAACTTACCCCTCATGATTGGATTCACTTAGATCATTTTGGATATCTTGACTTGTTTGTCTATTCCTTTCCCTAGACTCATTGATATTCATTGAGTTAATCTACATGATCATTCAAGATCCCTTTGCATTTTGAAGTGGAACTCTGACTACTGTAAGTAGTCACTCTAGGTATCTTGACGTGAGATGCCTAACATGGGTTAATTTAACCCTGATATGTCATCAAATCCTAGTTTTATCTTCATGAACTTCCCTTTATTACCAAATTTAAGCTCTACCTTTCCCACATATCACTTCACATCACCATGATGGATGTAGGTGGTCATTTATTTACCTTGTATGAGATAGTAGGAAGATGAAGTGATGAGGTGAGCTGGAAAATACTCAAGCTTAAAAATTTGATCACTCATTTGAAACCATTCCACTATTCATCTTACCCAAGACCAAGGCCTTGATGCTCACTTTCAAAACTCTGTTATTATGATGCTTGTCAACCCTTCTATATAGACTAAGGACATTTATGTTGGAGTATGTAAAGTGAAGACTTACTTGAGAAAACATATGACAACATATTTTATTTTTAAATATTTAACCTTCACCCTCCATTTAATCCTTATAGTGCTTGTAATAACAACCTTGTTCAACATGACATCCTTTGAAGAATATTCATGTTGACTACTATAAATGTCATTAAACTATGTGTACAGATTGATGGTAGATGGGATATTGGTATTAAGAGGAGAAAAGTTACTATAATATACTCATTGACCCTCTATGATCAAATATCTTGGAGAACCATTAATTTTTACATGAGGAGTGCTTAATATCATGGAAACAAGAAGTAACACATTACCTTAAACAACTCAAACTTACCTTACCTTTTGATAATAATGGAAATACAATGTTGCCTTCTCTCCGATAGTATTAGCTATTCATGCTTTAATTCTTCATAGTTTCATTGTTTTATTGAAATGGTCAAGGTGAACTCATCTAGTATAATTGAACTCTGAGATAGACACCTGAAAACGCTATCTACCTTTTCAAGATCTATGTTTCATAAGACTATTGTAGGTGGATATTTCAGTCAATATACTCATCATCATGTCACCTACTAAGGCTTATATGATGGTGTTGACTATAATGATCCATATAGTTCTCATTTTTACTCCTTGTATGATGTATATAAGTCACATGAAGTGTCCCACTATTCCTACATGTTCATCACAACTCTTTTTTGATCATGGCATACACATGCCTGATTAGAGCTTCTAAGCATATAAGGCTTGATTGGGTCTTTTAATTTTAAGAGTGTCATAAGCCATTTAAAGGGGATAAATAGGGAAATTTGTCTTCTATAAAATTCTTAACCTTTTTTCACTCCTTTATTCAAATTATTTAAATATATGAAACTTGTTAATCACATATGTACCATGTCAAAGAGGCAAACCCACTCAAAGCCATCCCAAAGGAGGTTGTGTTCAACTTGGAGGATTAAGAATATTTTTTTATGAATTAATAATTTAAGGACATATTTATTGATTTTAAGACCCCTGGATATAAATACACTTACCTTAAAACTCAGGTTCTACTTTGAATTTGACCAAAAAGATTATTCACAAGGACAACATATGAAACACATTTTATGTTATTAGTACCTTCCTAGGAGTTGCCTGATGAAACCAGGATGAAAATAAAATTAAATACCTATAAAATAATACATAAAATCCATTTCTCTCCATTGATTTTTTATCTTCAAAAACATGTGAAAGAATAGACCCCTCTCGAATGAATAAGCCATAGTGACCTGTTGTCACTCTTAGTGATTTTTTATAAATAAGGGGTTACCAATATGAAAAAATTAAATATTAAATTAAACCCTAATAATTTCTAGTGTTTTAGCTCTTAAATCTCTTTCCTCTTTTCATATTGAGGATTTGAAAGTTTCCCTTTTAAAGCTACGAAGGAGGTCAATATAGGAGATAAAATGGTTTTCTTAATTTTAAGACCTAAAACCTCCTTTAGATAATGTGTTTGACCTTTTCATGGAAAAATAAGGCCCTTAATATGTTTGATTCTCAATTTCACTTGAACAAGTATACAGATAGCCTCAAAATAGGCCTTTTAGTACTAAAGCTACCAGAAACACTTGAGAAGTCTGATGAAACTAATACAAAATGTACTTGATGGATATTTTAATTCATTAAAAATTACATAATTTATTGAAAAGAAATTTTTTTTGTTATAGGGGTTCGAATTTGGCTTTGGGATGCCAAATTACCAAGATTTTTGGTGACTCATAGGGGTTGACTAGCCTGTTGGTCAAGGAAACCCACTAAATTTTCATGACAATGATGAATAATACATGGATCATGACTATTATCTTATAATTCCAAATAATTAGCACTTATGAAATATTATGACTGAAACAAACAACAAGACTCAACATATATAACAAAAGAAACATACATAAACTAGGAAGTACACCTAACTTAAGGAAAACAACAAGACAAGATAAAAAAAGGCAACAGTCTACTTATGCTGACCACTTATTGAAGTAAGACAAAAAAAATAAAACAAACTAACCAAAGATTAGATACCTTCCTCTAGGGTCAAATGGAAAAATTCTTTGACCACTATGATACCATGAGGCTTAGTTTCCACATCTTCATAGCTGCCACTTGAAGCTAGGAACATTAACATGTTCATGTATTCTTAAGGAAGGAGTTGGTCCTTATTCTAACCCTAAGTTCATGGGTTGTACATGTGATTAAAACATCTAATCTTAATCCTCCCATATCTTTGCTCTTTATAAGAACAATGCTAATTTGACCTCAATCATGGGCTGTCAAAGGTCTACAATGATTTGGTTGATGCTTTCACTCTAGTCCATATGGACATATTAAACTTCATTAGGTAAGATAAAGGATAATAAATATTCAATTGGTTTATGTTTTTAAGTATTAATTATAGGTACTACCTCACCAAACATTTCATCATTCTTTTCATTATCTTGTGCCTAGTCTTCTTGTGGACAAAACTTGATAGGGTCAGTAGTTGATTAGTCTTCAACATGTTCCATAGGAAGTGCGAGTCCTTGAAGGGTTTTATATTCATTTCAAATGATCATGTATTTATATCAAATGTCATCATTGTCACCTTGACACTCATCTTCACTGAGTAGCATGTACTTGTCTATTATAACTATTGTAAGTTCTTAAATATTGTCATGGTGGAGGATAACTACCATGTGACCAAGGATTTCTTGAGAAAAATATTATTTTTTCTTAACTTAAACCTATTTTTCTTGTGTCTCATCTTGTACTTGTAGCTCATCTTGTATCCCTAAAACCTCTTATAACTCATCTTCTTTTACATTATGAAAGATTAAATCATGCCTATCCTTGCCAAGAGGTATCTTGATAATGATTTTCTCTTCTTTCTCACTCAAGTCACTCTCATCTTCTATCACTATAGTTGGATATTCTTCACTTGTCTCACAAAGGATAGGCTCCTTCTCAAGGATTGGCATGGTGGACCCTTGGAAAAGTTCAAGAAGATGAGACAAATCTAATAGTGTTGTCATGTATGCTTCTTTTTCCTTAGTTATTCATCCTTGTTAACCATCACTTCCTTTATCTTCTACATATGCTCTTGAATAGACTTCCATGAAGGGAATGCCTTGGACTTTTTAGGAGGGAGGGATGGGGGATGAATGATCTCAAGCTTCTCCTTGACTTTAACATCTTGTCTTTTACTTGACTTATCTTATCTCTCTCTTGATTGTTGTATTTGTTTCTAGGTTAGAAACTTGGGCTTAAGAGACTCTTTTATTATGATTTTTGTAACCATGGGTATGAATGGAGAAACTTCCTACTAAGATGGGATTGCTTTTGTAGCTTCCATTGACTGATATCAGAGTTGGTTTCCAATCTCAAATAATTTATCAAGGTGAGCCTCAAGTTCAATCACCATTTCATTGAATATCTCTTCCTATTGGTCAAAATATGAAGGCCCTTGCATAATCAATTGTGAAACATGTAACTCAGCCTTCTCAAGACATACTTCTCCTTCCTTTTGAACTCTCTCTTGTATACACCTCCAAGCAAGAAAAGTTGGTAAGGCTTGTGAAGAATTTTGAGGGCTATGACACATATTTGGTTGACACACTTGAGGGGGAAATGGTAGTTCAATGGGGGATTGATGTGTAATGATGGAGGGAACATGATGCTAGTAGGATTGGACTTGTTATCTCTCATGAAATATTAATCATTACTCAATATTTGAATTAAAACTCCCTATATCCAACATGTTTCTACTGACCTTTAAATAACCTCATCTTATGAAAAATTCCCACTCTTCTTTAGCTTATTATTTTAAACTCCTCATGTTTTCAATATCATGCCTAAGAATTTATTGTCCATATCTTTTCATGGTGTCACTTCTTACCATTTTATTTTCATATCCCACTAAGGTATTTTTGAGGCTTGATATGGATTGTTTTGGGACATGGTTGGGCTAATAAATAACATCATGAGGTTGCTAAGGCTGATTAGGTTGATAAGTAAGTTACCAAGGAGGTGAAAGAGGTTCATAAAGAGGGTTAGAGTGGTATCCTTAGTATTGAAAAGGATCATAGCCTTTATAAGGTCTCTCATATTTTTGATCATCAGGGTCATAATAAGGTTGATATGAGCCATAGGGATACTGGTAAGGAGGTATGTGATAGAACTTTGACCCATATGCAACCACCATTCATCATAATATACATGAATATCAATGAAATTATGAACAATAACTGATCATACCTTTTAGATCATGACTAAAAGAGTAATTAAAGCTTCTTATGAAGAACAAGACGCTATTATGAATCCTTTAATGCTTGAATCTGTTCCACTAGGCATGACAAAACTATTAGCAACCCAATTTCCACCCTATTAAACGAGGTTATTCAGACCTAGTTCAAACTTGGACTAACATGAGAATGGTATAAAGGTTTTGGATGACCTTATAACTATACCCAAACTCTATATTATGGGGCTAGCTCTCGTAATACATCACTTATGGCTCAGTTACTAAAACTTACTACTGTTGAGGTGAAAGTGCTTAGAAAGTGAAGAAAAAAATATACTCTAAGGGATGGTGATGCACCTATATTTATTATCTACTCAAATTTTACTCCAATTAACATTATTAATTAATTCAAATGAATGACTATTACAGCTCTAAGGAATCCTATGAAAAAGTGTTTCACATAAAGGTTTCACTAAGTGATCAAGGTATGAGGATAATGATGGGAGTCTCGATTCAAGGCACTAACCTATCAATATATACACTATAGTCTCAACAACTTAACATCAAAAATTATATATGACCTGAATAAGATGATATACTAGTAACTAGGTGAGATTAGGAGCTGCCAATGGAGAAAATACTATCACATGTACAAATAAAACTAATTAGAGACACTAAACCTATATTAGAGAATATAAAAATGATAATTTTATTCACTTAAGAGGTTAAAAAGTGAAATATTGCAATATTTTACTCATTCCAAAGATAGGGATGTTTCAAATGCCAAAAATTAGCTTACATATAGAAAATTGAGAGAGAGGAGAGAGAAGGAGACAAGAGCCCCAAAACTAGGAAATGAAACATTTATTTAGTCCTTCAAAATCCAACATAGTATCTCATGATTAATATTTAATTCACCCTTAAAAATATTGTATAGGTTCATGTGAGACATATTTAAGAATTTAAATGTGTGGTAAGCATTCATTAGCCCTGATTGGTGGAGTTTGACAAATAATAATGCCTCAATCCTTGCCTCAGTTACCTATATACTAGGTCCTGTGTCTTTAGTACTTTAAGTCCTGCTTCATTATTCACTAAAAAATTATTATAGGATATTTATGAGGTCCTTACATTATCCATTTGATTTTATAAGCCTTTAAGTGCAAGTTTGACTCCTTTAACACATTAGGCATTGGAAGGAGAGAAACTTTTTTTGGAGTATTTAAGACCTTTTCTACCTTTGGAAACTTACTCCATTAAAATATGACTTATTATCTATTAAAAATTTTTGTGGATAATTTATATTATCCTTGGAAAAGTTTATATGAAGTATGAATACAATGTTTTAGTGTTTAGGCTCCTTGAATTGCTCCTCCATTACTAAGGTGTAAAAGAGAAAAGTTGGGTTTTTCTTCCAAGATTAAAAAATTATTCATGTATGGTATCTAAATAGAATATTAGACCTAAAAAATGTCCATTTTATCCATTAAACACTCAAAAAATACTTGATTTTTTTCACAAACCTTGCATTCCTTCACAATTCCTTATAGCTCTTTTTACAGTAAAGCTCCTTCTCTAGGAGAATATGGAGATGACCATGAGAAAATGAGCATAGTTAAAAATACCCTCTAATTATATATATCTAAAAAAAAATTGGTGGATTAACTCTAAGTATAAGTCTCTTTTATAGCACATTCTTTCAGTTAAATTAGGCCTAAAAAGTGAAAATATTGATCTTGAGACCCCCACACATGTGAGACTATAGAAAAACACTTGATTAATTCTAAGTATGATATAACCATGCTCCATGTCAAATTTTAAGATCTATATCATTGTGGAAGTATGAAAACCTTAAAATCGCCATTGGCAAGCTTGCCCTTTTGAAGCATTTTCAGACTAACTTTAAATATTTGAATGTTTGGGAAATTATGAGAAAGTTTGTATATATTTTGGATCTTGGATAGGTAAAATAAGTCTTAAAAAACCTCTTTAATTTATTGGTATAAACTCATGCTCTCAAAAACCCTATTTTAGTCCAAAAACCTTAAAAAGTATAATTTTGTACAAATCCATACAAGTGAAGGTATGATTTGTCATTTTTGGGAATAATGGACTGTTAATACTATTTAATAAATTTTTTTGAGTAGGATAAATTAGTAAATAATATTCCTAATTAAATATAATGATTTTTGAAACTGAATTGAAATTAGACCTTTTCTAAAAATAGCGGTGAGAGAGAAAAGGGGTGAATGTTTTTAAGATATACTGGATGTGCTTCAAAATTCATGTGTGGGTAACTTACCTACATACAAATCCTTTAAAGAGGGATCAAGCCATATGTATTTCTCTCTTTAATAGTGCTTTGTACAAAAGTGAATGAAATGCAAGAAATCCTAAAACTAGGTATGCTTGAGATGATTAGGGACTGGTGTAAGGACTTGAATTGGCTTAAAAGTGTATAGGCTAATTGTATGAAAAGAATAGGGAAGATTTTTTGAGTGGTCTTGCTTGTATTCTTTCATAATTTAATGATATTTTATAACCCTTTCCAAATTATCTTTGAATGGGATTTTATGGGTATCTATTGGTCATGGGTTAAATGAAACTAAACTAGGCCGACATAATGAACAAGAGGAATAAGGGGAAAATTGTAATTTGAGCTCTAATTATGATTGGATAGGAGTAATAAAAATGGGACACCCTAGGGTATATTTCTATATTCTGACTTTGGTACTATTTTCCTAAGTAGATGAGACCTAGATGGATAGATTAGTCATGAAGAGAGGGTCTTAGCTCAGTCGAGGTCAAGTATAGAAGGCCATGGATGATTGAGAATAAGTTAAAGTAAGCCTAAGAGGGTCATGAGAGAAATAAAGAGGGACCTAAGGATTATGTGTCATTATTCATGCTCAAGTTACCAATTTTTGTATTTTATATGACTATATTTTCACCCCACATTATTCTACTAATGCAACAAAGTGAAATACTAGGATAAAGGAAAATTGAAAGCGTACCTAAATTTACCTACAAAGGTGAAGCCCATTATGCTTGTGATGTTGAGTAATACTAGATAGTGTATAGAAATCATTTTTTATAAGTGTGCATATGTGATAGGAAAATAAAGAGTAGATCAGTTCTTATTATATGAAATATTAAAAAAATGTACAAATCTAGGCAAGAGAGGGGAAGAGAAAGGAATGAATACACCTCACCAGGTATGTGAACCAATACAAAACCTATTGTGATATTGAGTAAGGTTGAGTAATTTTGGATGTGTTAGATTATACTTTAATATAAATTATATAAATAATGGATATGAGTTCTTAATTACCCAAAGAGTGGCTTGAAAATGCAAAAGCTAGCCCTTTGGCTCTATTATCACTTACTAAGTGAAGCTAGATGATCATGCATGTGATAATCGATGTTTGGACTATGTGTTTAATCCCTCTAAATAGGTGGATAAAAAATACAAAGGCTATCCTTTTGACTCTTTCATTTCCCACTAAGTGAAGCTAGGTGGTCACATGTGTGTTGATAAATGTTTGGACTATGTGTCCAATCCCTCTAAATAGGTGGCTTAAGAATACAAAGGTTGGTATTTTGGCTCCATTATTACCCCATGAAGTGAATATAAGAATTGATACCAATATGTATGAATGTGTATGTGTATGATATGGATTATAAATCCCTGGAATATTTTGAAAATATGATAATGTGGCATCGATAGCTGAATGTGTGCTAGAAACTAGGCCAATATTGGCCAATTCAGAAAAGATGGAGATTAGGATTGTATGAAAGTCATTCCAAAACTAAAAAGTTGGCTTATGTGGAACCAACTCAGGAACTCAATTACTCAGTAATGTGGAGGTTAGTCTTGTATGAAATCCACTTTGAAATGAATCCAACTACCTATAGATGGAATAAGGCATACAACTATTGAGAATGCCTGGGTAATGCTAAAATTTGAAAGAAAGGAAGAAAAAGTGTTGTACAATCTACACCCAATCACTAGTGTCTAAAACATGGATTATGATCAAGAAGTTATACCAACTATCATATAAAAATATAGAAGTGAGAACCAATCATACCATGTATGATGCCCCTATGTCTAGATTCTTTAAGAAAACTATACTAAAAATTGCTATTCTAAACTGGTCTGATTGTGCAAAACTATTGCTAAACCTACCTTTCTACCTTCTTCTAGAAAACCTAGTTTTTTAATTATTTAGAGAGTAGTTCCAAAAATGGACACCTTAGTGTCTAACACTATATTCCAAACTCAGTACTATTGTCCTAGGCTAAAACAGATCACTAATCTGAAATGTTGACTATCTACCTGGTTTTTTCAAGTGGTTTGATGACTAGTTGTTTTAGTTGTTCTAAAACTAAATTTATTGACCGATTTAGAGTTGTGATCTCTGTAGCAAAACCCTTGTCTATTTCCCCCTCTTATAAGGGTAGGAATATGTACCTTGAAATGACTGTTCTCAAAATAAAAATACCTACAAGTGTGTTAAGATGGAAATATACATGATATAGCAATGATAATCAACAATATATCTCAAGATATATCATGGTTTGATTTGAGAGATTGTTAGATCAACAAGGGTATGCCTAGATAGATGTAATAATGTAATCACATGTGTAATGTTCTTGAATTGAAACTAGAAATGTTAGTTGTTAGATGGAGGGATGGAGCATGATGTCCATCATAACATCCAAGAAAATAGGAAAATGCATGATATGGATCATGAAATTACAACAATTGAGAAGAAATCAAACAATCACGCACACAAAGCAAGAAGCATACAAGGGTAGCCAATGGGCCATGCAAACAAGGGACATGGGCACATGCCACACAAACTAAAAAGAAAGTATATAAGGTATTTTCAAATTCCATATACACATACAAGTGGAGGAAACAAAGTTGGCATAAGGGCCATAGGCACATAGAATAGTATAAGCAAAGGACAGTATCAAATGTCCTAAGATACACACATGAATAGAATAAAAGTACATTGGCAAATGTCTTAAGGCACATACAAGAAATAAGTAGGAACTAGAAATATAATCCAATAAAATATGTTAAGCAAGAAGAGAAAGCATATAATAACTAGAAAGATAGAATCACATCTAACTAATCAAAGAAAGAGTGAAAGTATGTAAACCATGTTTAGTATAAGACTAGGTATATGCTATGAGATACGTAAGTGATAGATGCTAGTGAAATGTTGATATATTAATATATTTCATCTAGTAAGTAATGTACATCATCATGAATGGCATAACTTAGAGTGTATAGTGTAGGAATGGCATAACTTGGATGGTGTAGTCATGTAGAAGATACCCCTAGTGGGTACATATATCGAAGTGTGTCTCAAATGTAGAAGTACGATGTCCCCTCAATGGGTAGAGTGAGGAAATAAAACATATGGATGTCATTAAACATAATCAAAGAAGATCAAGGGAAGCATGGTAATGTGGATAAACTGACATATACTAGCATGAAACAAAAAATGTAAGTCTTAGCATAGTAGTAATAGTGTAAATCATGGATGATGCATATAATTGAAATGTTTTAGGTGTTTTGACATTTTTTAAACTTTTTTCTATTTTTAAATGTTATATTATTTTTTTATTTTAGAATATTTGAGGTATGTAAAAACATTGCTAAGGTAAAATGATGATAACTGATGAGTCTCATGCAATACTCCCTATAATGGTGAACTTTATCAAGGAGTGAAATCATGTGTGATCATGAAGTGCAAATGGAAATGTTGGGATTGTGGCTCTTAAAGCTATATATGCTATAGATAATATAAAATATTTGAATTAGAAACTAACTGTGGGGTCCCTCTATAACTTTTAGAATTAGATGTTATTGTAGGGCTCCTAAGGACCAATTTGGAAGTAGGAGAAGCTCTCTGAACATGTGCTATATGTGTAGACACATGAGATCTCAATGAAACTACCTTGGGTGTGAATAGTATAGCTAGAAGTGATCTAGAGTCTTAAAGCTATGGATGTATACGAACCCTCTTTACTATAAATGAATGTCTCAAATATGTCTAAATCTAAAGTGGAAGAGGAACTAAAACTATAGGAGATGATAAAACTAGAGGTAAAATTGAAACTAGTGGTGAAACTAAAAATTGTGTTGAAATTGAAACTAGTGACTACAAAATGGTAGATGGCTCTAAAGTGGGGAGTGGTAACTCATATGGAACTATGTCCACTATAACAACTTGATTAGTGTGAATGAATTTCATGCATCTATTAACTATAGAAGGTACTAGTCTAAGTTATTGAATCCATGGTCGACCAAGTAACATATCAAAAACTACTACACTAAAAAATATAGTGAATGATCTAACCACATGTGTAGGACCAACCTATAGTGTAAGTACTATCTTGCCTAGTTAGCTCTATATATACCACTAAAACCACTAAAAATTATGTCTATCATAATGATATCCTTCTCTAAATAACCCAAATTTTGTAGTAATGTCAAGGTGCACACATTAAGACTAGAACCATTATCAATAAGCACACTATGATTAGGTTGATTATCAATGTGATCTCTAATAAAGAGTGCATGATAATCTAAATCATCCTCAATGATCTCGTACTTTGATAAGGAGATAAAAGGTCTATCTAGAACTTTAGAATTGTATACACCGATCATGTTGCTCAAAAGATGTAACTCAATTGAAGTTGCCTTGTATGGTGGTGGATGTGCATGATATGTACAATGAACCATTGATATGTACCTTGTATACTATTTTGAATGTTATGGAAATGTATCTAAGAATATTCTCAATACTTTATCCTATGTTTTCTTTGATAGTGGAGGCTCAATTAAAGTGCTAATATCAATAATGTTTGAATCTAGTAGGTCTTGTATCTCGTGTTTTAAACTAATGCATCCATTTGTCATATGGCTTGGTGTCTTGTGGTAGTTTAAAAATTCTTACTGACTATATCCCTTTAGAAGAGGATTTTTTAGATCAACTTCCCAAATAAGAGGGAGAGATATGATACTACAATCCAAAAGTTGTTATAAAACCTTGGCTGGAGGAACTAGAAGATGTGAAAAAGTATGTCAAGGGGTGATAATAAAACTATTCACTAAGGAGGTTATGAAGCCACATTGACTATAGGTTGATTCTACCCTTTAATATCATTGAACTTGACCTTATATGGGACTTTGTTGTTACTCTTATTAGTTGTGTCTGATGTATTAGTGTACTTTAGTTTTCCCTTTGAAATAAGTTTGACTTCTCTTTCCTTTAATGTGTGACAAAATTCAGTGAAAGAAGATAATATTTTGAACATGAATGATTCATGAAGTACTAGTAGAAGACTTTATCTGAAGATATCTTATAATTGCTGATCTACTGTGGGGTTAATCATCTTAGCCAAGATGGTCTTATATCAAAGAACATAGTCTGTGAGATGCTCATTTGGTCATTATTTCTGTTGAGAAATTTGAGCATATGAAAACTTATTACCAATGTTGATATTGAAGTGTGCTAGGAACATGTTAACTAAAGGATTGAATCCATTGACTCACTATTTTAGTAGACTATAAAATCACTATAAATCATAATCCTTTAGGCTTCCTAGAAATAACTTGGTAAGTAGCTAGTCATTTGGTACATAGTCCAAGCAGGCTATGTGAAATGATCTCAAATGTGTTTTTAGATCACCCTTGACATCATAAAGAGTAATATTTAGTTGAACAAAACCTTATGGCAAGGGTGTACATGCAATGTGATGTGCCAATGGTGTATGTAGTAAAACAAAAGAATCCAAAGCTTGTGTAGGTCTAGAGGTACCTTACTCAAGATGTTTCACCTTGGATTAAAGAGATCTTATCTCTTACACAAGGGCTACCACATCAAGAGAAAAAGATGCACTAGTTATAACTAGTGGCACTAAAGAAGGTTACACTTATTATAGGGGGTTATTGAGACTTAGTTGTCACTGTAGTGTTATTTTCAACTAGTTTCTCTGAAGGAATGAAAGACTCAACTTACTTAGCATTTTTAATTTCCATGGTAGATTTCAAGAAAGAGTATGATATCAGAGCTATTCCTTGATTCTTTCTCTAAAACTTTGTAATATAAAATCTTTGTTGAGGACCACTTCATTATCAACAATAAGTGGAAGTGGATTAGTAGTCCAATGTGGTGGAGCATGAGCATCAGTGTGTACATCATCATTGGTATTTTCATACTACTCATTGTGGGAGTTAACCTCATGAAAATTTGTGTAATCTAGATGTGTAAGATTTGTAACAGGAACATGAGTTGGTAGTTTTTCCATGGTGCATGGTCATATTGAATGAATCTAGGTGAATTCAGGAGGATTGCCACTAAGTCTGGAAATTCATCTTGATGGAAGAGATGCAAGGAAATTAGGTGGCATAAGGAAACCAACTTGTATAATAGTAGAAAATATTAAACTGATATAATCTAAACAAGGAACTATAATATGCATAGAAAGGATACAGAGCTCCTAAACATGTAAGGTGATACCTCAAGAATTAAAATAGGATCTAGTACATGCAACTAGGGATTTAAAAAAGTATTTTTACAAAATACTATGAATTTTTTAATTGAAATTGAATATTTAAGTTAAGTATTTAGGAAAAAATTAAAAAAATTAATAAAAAGTGCTTTATTTAGTAGGACCTAATAGATGCAACTAGGGTTTTGAGATTTTTTTTTTTTGAAAATTACTATGAATTATTGAAATTTGAAGTGATTTTCAGATTTTAATATGTAACTAAAGATTCAGAAAATGATTGGGATCTAGTTGAAGCAACTTGGGTTTGAAATAAATTTATTTTAAAATTTACTACAAAATTCTATAATTTGAGAGGAATTTCTGATTTTTATATTCAATAAAAAATTCAAAATTTAATGGGAAAAATTAGATAATAATTTACCCTAGGGTTTTTATGTGAAATTTGAAGTAAGTTAGATTCACCAAATGATTTGTTATTTTTTGGAATAATGGATTTTTATTCTTATTTAATAAACAAGTCTAAGTAGAAGAAATTAGTAAATAATATTTCTAATTAAATCTACTAATTTGTGAAATTGAATTAAAATTAGACATTTTCTAAAAATAGCAATGAGAGAGAGAACATCAAACATAGCTTATTTTGGACTATTTTAACTGAGACAAGGTGGAAATTTGTGTGTAAGACTGGGATAATATCACAAATAGGATCTTGGACTTCATTTTTTTATTAGATAGGAGCATAAAAAATTGGATACCCTATGTCCCAATGTTATAGTCCCTTCTCGATGTTGTTTTCTTGAGAATTTAATCTTTCTAGGTTTTTTTTACCTACTTAGTGACCTTGTGTACCAATTTTTAGGTCCTCACAGTTAATAGAACTCCCTATAGAGTTGATTCTTCATGTACTTATATCTTCTATGAAATTGAAAGAAACTTTGGCAAATGGGCAAAAGGGGTTGGTGTGTGTAAGATGCACTAGACATGCTTCATAATTCATGTGTGGTCAGTTTGCCTACATACCAATACTCCGAAGAGGGATCAAGCCATATATAATTATCCTTTTAAGAGTGCTTGTTGTAATAGTGAATGAAATGCAAGAAACACTAAACTTGGGTATTATTGAGATGACTAGGGACTGGTTTAAGGATTTTAATTGGCTTGAAAGTGTATAGGTTAGTTGTATTCATAGAATAGGGAAGATTTCTTAAGTGGTCTTGCTTGTATTCTTGCTTGTTTGAATGATATTTGAAAACCCTTTTTAAATGATATTTTAATGGGATTTTATATTGATATATTTGTCATGGGTTAGATAAAACCAAATTAGGTTGAAATAATAAACAAAAGGAACTAGGGAAAAATGGTAATATGGGCTAAAATTATGATTGGACATGAGCACTGAAAAGGGGACACCCTAGGGTCCAACACTATATTCCAAATTTTGTGTTATTATCTTGAGTAGATGAGATCAAGGGGGATGGATTAGTCATGAAGAGAAGGTCCTAGCTTAGCTGGGGTGAAGTCTAGAAGGCCATGAATTATTGAGAATTAGTGAAATTAAGCCTGAGAGGGTCATGAGAGAAAACAAGAGGAACCTATGGATTGGGTGTCATTATCCATACTAAAATTACCAATTTTTGCATTTTATATGACTAAAATTTCCCCCTATTTATTCTAGTGATGCAACAAACTAAAATACTATGATAAAGGAAAATAGAAAGCATACCTGAACTTACCTACAAAGGTGAAGCCCATGAAGCTTGTGATGCTAAGTAATATTGGATAGTGCATAGAGGAGTCATTGTGTAAGTGTGATTATATGAAAATAAAATAAAGAGTATATCAGTATATATTATATGCAATATAAAACAAGAATGCAAAAATCTAGGTAAGAGAGAGGAAGAGAAAGGAATGAAAACACCTCACTAGGTACACAAAACCATATACAAAACCTATTGTGATACTAAGTAAGGTTGAATAATGCTAGATGTGATGGATGATCTTGTACCAAAAGTTATATCATGAATGGAGATAAGTTCTCAATTCCTTAGAAAGTGACTCAAAAATGCAAAGCTTGGCCCTTTGGATTCATTTTCACTTACTAAATGAATCTAGATGATCCTATGTGTGTTGATCAATGTTTAGACTTGATGTCCAACCCCTTTCAATAGGTGGCTCAAGAATAAAAAGGTTGGCCCTTTGGATTCATCATTGTCCACTAAGTGAATCTAGGTTGTCATACATGTGTTGATCAATGTTTGGACTATGTGTCCAATCCCTCTAAATAGGTGGTTGAAGAATACAAAGGCTAGCCGTTTGGCTCCATCGTTTCCCCATAAAGTGAAGCTAAGAATTGATACTAGTATGTATAAATGTGTATGTCATATGATATGGATGATAAATCCCCTAAATGTTTTGAAAATATGACAATGTGGAATGGATATCTGAATGTGTGTTGAAAACTAGGTCAATGTTGGCCAACTCAAAAAAGATGGAAATTAGGCTTGTATGAAAGCCACTCTAAAACTAAAAATTTGGCTTATGTGGAAGCCACTCAGGAACTCAAGTACTCAATAATGTGGAGGTTAGGCTTGTATTAAATCCACCTTGAAATGATGCCAACTACCTATAAATGGAATAAGGCATGCAACTATTGAGAATGCTTGGGTAATGCTAAAAATTGAAATAAAATAATCAAAAGTGATTTTCAATCTATGCCCAATCATTGGTGCCTAAAACATGGATTTTGATTTGGAATTTATACCAACTACCATAACTCAAACTAGAAGCAAGAATCAATCATGCCATGCATGATGCCCCTATGTCTAATTCTCTAATAAAACTATAGTAAAAACTATTGATCTGAACCAGTCTGGTTATGCAAAATTGTAGTTGAACCTAGCTTTCTATCTACTTTTGAAAAACTTAGTTTTTATTTTATTTGGATAGGAGTACCAAAAATGGAAACCATAGTGTTGGATGCTATAGTCTAGCCTCAATGTTATTGTCCTAGGCTTAAACTGATCATTGATAAAAAAAAATATTGACCATCTGCCTGGTTTGTTTTGAGTGTTTGATGATTGGTTGTTGTTTTAGTTATTCTAAAATTTGATTTTTTGACTGATTAGGAGCTCTAATCTCTATACCAAAACCCTTGTTTATTTCCCCCTCTTTTGAGGGTAGGAATAGGTACCCTAAAATGACTGCCCTTAGAAGAAAAAGCCCTACAAGTGTTTTAATATGGAAATATACATGATATTATAATGATAATCAACAAGATATCTCAAGATATAACATGGTTTTATTTGAGAAATTGTTAGATCAACAAGGATATGCTTAGATATATGTAATAATGTAATAGCATGTGCAATTTTCTTGAATTGAATTGAAACAATAAATATTACTTGTTAGTTTATTAGTTTTTAGCTAGAGGGACAGAGCATGATGTCCATCATGGCATCCAAGAAAATAGGAAAATGCATCATGACATTGTAACAATCAATAATAAATCAAATAATCAAGCACATAAATCAAGAAGCTAGAAGCATACAAGGGTTACCAAGGGGACACATAAACAAGGGACATGGGCACATGTCCCTCAAATTGGAAAGAAACCATACAAGGTATGTTCAAATGCCACATACACATACAAATAGAGAAAGAAAAGTTACCACAAAGGATATAGGCACATAGAATAGAATAATCAAAGGACATTATCAAATTTCCTAAGGCACATACATGAATAGAGGTAAAAGACATTGGAAAATGTCCTAAGGCACATATAGGAGACAAATAAGAACTATAAATACAATCTAAAAAGATACATTAAGCAATAAGAGAGAGCATGTAATAACTAGAAAGATAGAATCACATTTAACTAATCAAAGTAATAATGAAATTATGAAAAACGTGTTTAGTAAAGGACTAGGTATATGCTAGTCAATACATAAGTGCTAGATACTAATGAAATGTTGATATAGTAATTTGTGTCATCTAGTGAGTAATATACATTAGCATGATAACTTGGATTGTATATTGTAGGAATGGCATAACTTAGATGGTGTAGTCATGTATAAGATGCCCCGAGTGGGTATGTATATCAAAGTGTGTCTCAAATGTAGAAGTAAGATGTCCCCTCAATGGGTAGAGTGAGGCAATCAAGTAGCTAGATGTCACTGAACATACTCAAAGAAGATTAAGGGAAGCATGGTAATGTAGATAAATTGACATAAAATAGCATGAAATAAAAAATGTAAGTCTTAGCATAGTATTAATAGTGTAAAGCATGGATGATGCATACAATTGAAATGTTTTGGGTGTTTTAACATTTTAGAATGTTTTTGTATTTTGAAATGTTATATTATTTTTATATTTTAGAATATTTGAACTATGTACAAGAATTACCAAGGAAAAATTATACAAACTGATGAGTCTCATATGAGACTCTCTATCATAGTGTCTTATATCAAGGAGTGGAATCATGTGTGATCATGAATCACAATGTAAATTCTAGGGCTTTGTATTTAAAATTTGTATATGTTGTAGATGATCTAAAATCTCTGAAGAATAAACTAACTATGGTGTCTCTCTATAGTTTTTATAAGTGGATTCTACTTTAGGGCTCTTAGGGACCCATTTAGAAGTAGGAGAACCTCTTTGAACATGTTATTTATGTGTAGATGCATGACATCTCAATCAAACTTCCTTGGGTGTGAATATTGTCACTAGAAACTATCTAGAGTCTTAGAGTTATGGAGATGTATGAACCCTTTGTACTAGTAATGGATGCCTCAACTGTGTACAAATTTGAAGTGAAAGAGGAAATAAAATTGGTGGCAAAATTGAAATAGGTGGTGAAATTAAAACTAGTGATGGCAAACTGGTAGATGCATCTGAAGTGGGGAGTGATAACTCACATGGAACTCCATTGACTATAAGAACTTGATTAACATGAATTAATTTCATGCATATATAAACTATAGAAGGTAATTCTTTGATTTTTTGAATCCATGGTTAACTAAGTAACATATAAAAATCTCATACACTGGGAACTATAGTGATTGGTGTGGCCATATGTGTAGGACCAACCTATAGTGGAAGTACTATCTCACCCAATGAACTCTATATATGCCCATTGAAACCACTAATAACTATCTATCAAAGTGATATCCTACTCTGAATAACTAAAATGCTATATTAATGTCAAGGTGCACATGTTAAGACTAGAACCATTGTCAGTAATCACACTATGAATAGCTTGATTATGAATGTGAGCTCTGATAAAGATTACATGATAATCTAAATCTTGTTGTTTAAAGAATATAACTAAATTTAAGGTGCCTTATATGTATCTAGTGGTGGATGTGCATGATATCCATGATGAACCCCTAATGTGTCCCTTGTATCCTAGTTTGGATGTTATGGAAATAGATTTGAGAATATTTTCAATGCTTTATCTTGTGTTTACTTTGTAAATGGATTCTCAACTGAAGTGTCAAGATCAATAAAACTTGAGACTATTAGGTCATGTATGTTAACCTTTAAACTGATGCATCTATTTGTCATATGGCTTGGTACCTTATGGCAGTCACAGAATTCCCACTGATCATATCCCTTTATAAGAGGCTTTATTGGATCAAATTCCCAAATATGAGGGAGAGATATGATAATACAATCCAAAAACTTCTATAAAACCTTGGGTGGATGAATCGGAAGATGTGAAAAAGTATGTCGAGGGGGTGTTGATAAAAATATTCACTGAGGAGGCTCTAAAGTCAGTTGACTATAGGTTGATTCTACCCTTTATTACCATTGAAATTGACCTTATATGGGACTTTGTTGTTACTCTTATTAGTTATGTCTGATGTATTAATGTACTTTATTTTTCCCATTAAAATTATTTTGACTTCTATTTCCTTTAATGTGTGACACAATTCAATGAAGGAACAAAATCTTTTGAACATGATTGATTCATGAAGCGCTAGTAGAAGACTTTGTTTTAAAATTTCTTATAATTCTTGATCTACCATGGGGCTAGTCATCTTAGCAAAGATGGTCTTATAAAAAATAACATAGTCTATGAGATGCTCAATTGATCATTGTTTTTATTGAGCAATTTGAGCATATAAATCCTTATTACCAATGTTGATACTAAAGTGTCCTAGGAAAATGTCAACTAAAGGATTTAATGAATTGATTGACTAATTTGGTAGACTATAAAACCATTGTAAAACACAATCCTTTAGGCTTCATGGAAATATCTCGGTAAGTAGCCTATCATTTGGTACATAGTCCAAGTATGCTACATGAAATTCTCTCAAAGGTGTCTCTGAATCACTCTTGCCATCATAAAGAGTAATATTGGGTTGAACAAAACCTTGTGGAAATGGTGTAGAGGCAATGTGATGTGCTAATGGTGTATGCAAGTAAAGCTTTGAATACTATGTAGGTCTAGAGGAACCTTGCTTAAGATTTTTCAACTTGGATTAAAGAGATCTAATCTCCTACATAAGGAGTACCAAATTAGGAGACAAATATGTAATAACTATAACTAGTGGCACTGAAGAATGTTAGGCTACTATAGGGGGTTGTTGAGACATATTTTCCCCCATAGTGTTATTTGTAATTGGTTTCTCTAAAGAAATGGAAGACTCAACTTACTTAGCCTTTTTAATTTCCATGATAGATTGCAAGATAAGATTATGATCTTAGGTTTGTTCCTTGAGTCTTTCTCTAAAACTTTATAAAATAAAATCTTTGTTTAGGACCACTTCATTATGAACAATAAGTGGAAGTTGATCAATAGTCCAAGTCGATCATCATTTTTATTTTCATACTTCTCATTATCAAAGTTATCCTCATTAAAATTTGTGTAATTTGGATGTGTAGGATTTATAATAAGAACCTGAGCTAGTTCTTTGTCTATGGTGTATGGTTAGGTTGAAGGAATCTAGGTGAATTCAAGAGGATTACCACTAAGTCTTGTACTCATCTTGAAGGAAGAGATGTAAGGAACTTAGGTGGCACAAGGAAAACAACTTGTATAATAGTAGAAAAAAATAAACTAATATAATATAAACAAGGAACTAGAATATGCATAGAAAGGATATGGAGCTCCCAAACATGTAAGGTGATACCTAAAGAAACAAATTAGGAGCTAGTACATGCAACTAGGGATTTTTCAAATTTTTTTAAAAAAATACTATGAATTTTAGCAATTGAAATTGAATTTCTAAGTTAAGTATTCAGGAAATATTTCAAAAATTCATGGGAAAGTGGTTGATTTAACGGGACCTAGTAGATGCAACCAAGGTTTTTAGAAAAATAAATTTTTGAAATTAAAAGTGATTTTTTGATTTTAATATGCAACTAAAAATTCAAAAAAAGATTGGAAAATTATTGGGAGCTAGTTGATTCAACTAGGGTTTGAAATAAATTTATTATCAAATTTATTAAAAAATTTTAAAATTTGAGAGGAATTTCTAATTTTAATATTCAAGAAAAAATTCAAAAATTAATATGAAAAGTTAGCTAGGAATTTACCCTAAGGTTTATAGTGTTTTAATGCAAAATTCAAAGCAACGCAGGTTCACCAAATGATTTGTTATTTTTGAGAATAATGGAGTTTTATTCTTATTTAATAAACAAGTAAGAGTAGGAGAAATTATTAAATAATATTCCTGACTAAAGATACTAATTTGTGAAATTGAATTGAAATTAGACCATTCCTAAAAATACTAGTGAGAGAGAACATCAATCTTAGCTTATTTTGCACTATTCTAACTGAGACAAGGTCTAAAAATTTGTGTGTAAGATTGGGAAACTATCACAAACAAGATCCTTGATTTCATTTTCTGATTGGAAAGGAGCATCAAAAATAGACACCCTAGGCTTTAGTGCTATAGTCCCTTTTTAGCACTATTGTCCTGAGAATTTAAGCTTTTTGGGTTTTGTTTGCCTACTTAGTGTGAGCATGTGTACCAATATTTAGGTCCTCACTATCAATATATATCCCTATATATTTGATTCTTCATGTAATTGTATCTTCTATGTAATTTAAATAAACTTTAGAAAATGTGGAAAAGGGGTTAGTGTGTGTAAGATGCAATGTATGTTCTTCACACCTCATGTATGGTCACGTTGCCTACATACCAATAATCTAAAGAGGGATCAAGCCATATATTTCTCCCTTTAAGAGTGCTTGGTGAAATAGTGAATGAAATTCAATAAATTATAAAACGAGTTATGCTTGATATTACTAAGCACTGGTGTAAGGACTTGAATTGGCTTGAAAGTGTATAGGTTGGTTGTATGCAAAAAATAAGGAAGATTGCTTGAGTGGTTTTTCTTGTATTATTACTTGCTTGGATGATATTTTCCAACCCTTTTCAAATTATTTGTGAATGTGATTTTATAGGGATCTATTGGTCATGGGTTAGATGAAACTAGCCTAGGTTGACATAATGAACAAGAGGAATCAGGGGAAAATAGTAATTTGGGATCAAAATGTGATTGGATAGGAGCACTAAAATGGGACACCCTATGGTCTATCACTATAGTAAAACTTTATCAGTAGTTTCTTGAGTAAATGAGACCTTGGGTGATGGATTAGTCATGAAGAGAGGCTCCTATCTCAACTAGGGTCAATTTTGGAAGGTCATGAATGACTGGGAATTAGGAAAAGTAAGCCAAAGAGGGTCATGAGAGCAAGCAAGAGGGACCTAAGGATTGGGTTTCAATATCCATGCTCATGTTACCAATATTTAAATTTTATATGACTAAAAGGTAAAACTAAATTACATTTTAAGGATCCTCAGAGAGTCTACAACAACCTTTGGTAGGTTTTAGGTCCATGTTTTAGCATTTGATGTGCTTTTGAATTTCATCTCTACAAACTAGTCACAACTAGGATTTTAAAAGGGTTTAAGACCTATTTGGGGTCTTAATTATTATTCATAAAAATGGGATGTCTAAGTGACCTCCTTCCACTTGGAAAACATTATTAGTAGAGCACCTCAATTTTTATAAATGTCTCAAACCCCCACACAAAGTGTGAGTAATGGCATGAGATTTGAAGTTGTTCCTTAGGTGGTTATCTTAGCTTTCCTTGAGTGTGAGAGGTGTCAAAAATTGGTTTTGGGTCTCATAAATCATTACCAATGCTATGAAATGATCGTAAACATTTAAATAAATTGACACCATTATTATAAATGCTCTAGAAGTGTTGAACATTCTTCTATATTCATTTGGTGTACAAGTCAGGGTGTTTGAGGTTTAAGACTATTGTACCTTTTCAAGCCCTCAAGGGAAATTAAACTATGAAATGAAGTGTTTTTAAATTTTAGAGTGTATAAATATAATTAAATTTTTTTGACCCTACCTTAAAATCTATTCATGAGGTCTAGAATGTTTGGGTTGTGTTCTTGAGCTCAAGTGAACCTCTAGGTCTCTAGACACTAGAAATGGAGTGGACCAATTTTGAGATACAAAAATGGATATGTATGCCACTAGTCTTAAATTTATAATACCATTTAAACTTAAATAAAATCATGACCACAAATTTTACCTAATTTCATAGTTAGATCATGCCTTTAGAGACATAAAAACTCATATTTCCTAAAACTAGCTAGTGAGTTGCCTGAGTTTTCAATAGGTTTGTGACAAATCTTTTATCACTTTTGTTTTTGGGTCAAATAATTATGATAAATATTTGATTATTTTATATTATCCTTATTTAAATTATTCTTATATATTTCATTGTCTCTTCACAACTCTATATAACATATCACCACACCATATCTCCTCATTTCCTTCAATGCAACTACCACTACCAATACTAGTTGTAAGTGTTGATTGGGGAATTGAAAATGATTTTATCCATTCCACCATAAATTATAACTTTGAGACATAAAAATTCATTAGGAACCTTCTTATCACTTCTTCTTTTGGTACATTGGATCTTAAATGTCACTCTTAATTCCCACTATCTTCATTCCATATATAGGCCTATGTACCTTCATGAGTTTACAGACCTTGAGTAGAAGTCATAGTATTATTTAAGGTTTAAAGGTATAAATTTATAATTTTAAATCAAATTTTACTTTCATAAATCTTCCTACTTTATGGGACTATACCTTGGATTACATTTGTCTAGGGTATGTAGATATGTCCATACAATTGACCCTGGTATTAGTTGTGTATGTCCATTTCAAGGTCAATCTTGGAGTGAATTTTTTTTTGGAAAATATTATTCATACCATAACATATTTCAAATTGTAATTAATATTATTTATCCTCAATTTTTCCATGGGCCTCTTCCATAGATACTTTGTTCCCATCCTCTTCACAACTTGGACATAGACTTGTCTTGGAAAGGTTGTAAATGGATTTTATGAGGTGATGGCTATGATACTTTGAAATTGGGCCTCATGGCTTATCATTATTAACCTTATATAGATAATTTAACTCAATTGATGTTTTTAAAGGTCATTTAAGGTTTCTTAATAGACCTCAGCTCCCTTCATTAGTCCATTACTAACCTTTAACCTATAGGTGTTGATTTATTCCATTTATTAAGTGAACCTTAAAGAGTATTTGTTCTGTATATCTCATTACTTGTATAAATATCCTACCTTAGTTCCAATATCACATGTATGTATCCTCTTTTCATGCACATACCTCAATAGACTAGCCTTCTCAAACTATACATCTCTAATCATATTGTCTAACATCCTTATTATGAGTACCCCTTTAGGTCTTGGATGTAGGTGATCATATAACACCTCTATAAGGACTATTAAAAAGTTGATAAATTGATTTAAATGATGCACAGTGGGGGGAAAAACCTCTTTTAATCCCTTTTGATCCATTTTACTTGAAGGGGAGTGAGTTTTGTTACAAGTTTGGAAGAATGGAAAAGAAATAAGGAACACAAATTACCTTAAATTTCACAAAACTACCTTAAAATTATAATAAGGGAGACCATAGTTATTTTACCTTCTCAACTTACCCCTCATGACTTGATTCACTTATATCATGTTGGATATCTTGACTTGTTTGACTAGTCATTTCCCTAGAGCCATTAATATTAATTGAGGTGAATCTCTATGATCATTGAAGATCCCTTTGCATTATGAGGTGGAAATCTAACTATTGTAGGTAGTCATTTTAGGTGTCTTGATGTGAGATTCTTGACATGGGGTCATTAAACCCTTGTATGTCATCAAATCCTACTTTTATCTTCATGAAATTCCATTTAATATGAACTTTGAGCTTTACCTTTCTCACATATCACTTCACATCACCATGATGGATGTAGGTGGTGATTTACTTACCTTGTATGAGATAGTAGGATAATTAAGTGATGAGGTGAGTTGGAAAGGACTCAACCTTAAAAATTTGGTCACTCATTTGAAACCATTCCACTATTCATCTTACCCATGACCAATGCCTTGATTCTCACTTCTAAAACTTAGTCACTATGAGGCCTATCAACCTTACTATACTGACTGAGGACATTTATGTTGGATTATGTAAAGTGAAGACTTACTTGAACAAACATATGACATAAAATTTTATTTTTTTAAATAATTGACCTTCAACCTCCATTCAATCCTTATATTGCTTGCATACGAACCTTGTTAAACATTGTAGACATCTAATTCCTAACACCATTTGTGTTGAAATTTTCAATCTTACTCAAATTTCATTTTGGAAAAAAGAGATAACATTCTTCTTCATGAAGGGAAGCACCACTAGAATGGGGTCTCCAAAGAGAATATAAGAAGTACTCTGATAGAGCATATTTGATCATGGTAAAATAGTTTTACCCTAGTAGGGAGAATTTTGATCATTGATAAAGAATAAATAATGATTTTTCCCATGTTGATCTGATTTGATTTGGACGTGGTTTAGATGTTTTTCCCTATCATGGGCAACTGGGAAGAAAAATATCTCAATGATATAACCAAAATGATAGGTTAAAGTAACCAGGTGCAAGCATACATGTGAGGGTGTAATGGCTTAGAAAGCCATATAAAATCAAACATATGAGAATGCACAAAGTGATGAGAGAGATGAAAAGAAGAATAGAGATAGCCAAGATAACCACAATAGAAATTAAGTGCTACCTAAATAGTTCCATGGACTCATGTTCATACATGAACTTCAAGCCAATGTAGTTCACCCAAGTTTGGGAGAGAATGGAATGAGGAATGATGAAAAATTACCAATAATTTATTAGACTCATAATGTATGCAAAGAGATGCATGTCTAAGAATAAACTTGAGTACTAAAATACATATTACCTAGAATCCTAATTCTATATCATGAGCCTAGTTTTTGCAAAGTGTTCTTGAGAATCATTCATCAGAGTTGATGTTGGTGTTAAGACTTTGATACTTGAGCACAAAGTGATTTCTATAGAAAAAGAAATTAGGAATCATAAGTATGAATAACTAAGAATGATATAAGATTACAATTGTGCTGAGTTAGTTCAAATGCGAATATCTATAACTAAGGATAATGGTGAAACAATGACCAAAACCAGAGTTATAGTGATTTACATTTTTTTTTTTAAAAGAAAAAAAACAATGAAAAAGATAAACATAAATGAACCTAACTTGAAATAAATATATGATCTTAAGTAGGAACAAAATGTTTATAAACAAATCTCAAGAACATTTTAATGACATGAGACCAAGATATGAATAATCAAGATCTATGTAGACCATCAAGGCATTCTTGAACACAAATGAGAATAGAGAAAAAAGACACCAACAAAAATAAAATAAATAAACTAGTCCAAGAATAACATAATAACATAGGATCAAAATATAAACAATTAAGATCCATGTGAATCATCAAGATGTTCTGAAACACAAAAGAGAAAAGCAAAAAAGAAAAACAATGAAACATGAGACTAAGAATGAGATAAGAGGTAATAGAAAAGAGAAAAAGAGAAGAAATAAAAAGAGAGGTGTGAAAGCACAAAAAAAGACCAAGAGAACCCAAATAAACACATACAAACTAATAATAAGTTAGAATAGTTAAAAGACAAATATTCATGTATGTGTAGTAGAGGCGGTACTTTCCACCACATCATAACAAAGAACAATGACACAACAATTGTTCCTTAATTAAAGAGGAACAATGACAAAATAAATAGGGGAAGAGAAGAAAAGGAATGGGTTGGCTGAGCTGACTTTAGATGTATATGACAAGTGGACATTGCCTACATAGTTCCATGGATGCATGTTCTAATGCAAACTTTAGGCCAAATGTAGTTCTCCTAGGAAATACGATAGAATAAAAATGATGATCAAACTAGCATGATTAATGTTATAGAAGAAATGAAAGATACAAAAAACAAGTGAGAATGGTCAAGAAATCAAAAATCTGATGAGATGAGAAAGAATGATCTTTCAAAATGGCAAGTGCATAGGACAAGATGAAATAAACTAGTGTTTCTATGCTTGTAAAATGGCAAGAGCATAGCATAGTGGAATGGGAATGTATAAATGTATAAAGTGTGAGACAATGTTTTTGTTCTTTTATGGATCATGTTCTAATGTTTTTGGTATTTTCAAAGTATTTCTAATATTTTTGGTATTTTTGGGATAAAATATGACAATTTGGGACCATCTAGTCAAGGAGATGCATGTCCTAAGAGTGGATGTTCCCATAAAATAGCTAAGATAGATACAACGGCCCATGTTCACAAATTAGTGAGAGTGAGGTTCTTGATAAAACAAGAAAGAGAAACAAATAGTGAACTAAGAAGATGTAGTTGTTCACTTGTCTAAAATTGCACAAGACTGTCTTGGTTAAACTGATTTGTAGAACTAATGTATAAGATGTTCATAATGTTCATGAGACATAATTGAGATCATAATTGGTCAAGGGACAAAAAGTGTTCAAGCTTATAACATTTCCTAGCCAAAACAAAGAATATGCTTATTGAAGAGAGCAATCTAGAATGGGATGAAGAATGTGTTTAAAGTGCTGAGGGTTCAAAGCCTTTACTATCAAGAGTCATGAAAAGTGGACCAAGGTAGTATAAAATGTGTTCAAGGTAAGATAAAAGGGTGGGATAAAATTATGATAACACAAGTTTCTTCCAAGTTAGGGGTCTTATAGATAATGGCTCAAAGTTGTTCATGCATAAAACCTCTTAAGGTGTATGATTTTTATGGGCTCTAAAATTTCTTCACCATTAGGTTTCACTAGTTGATTTTCTCCTGATCCATAGTTTGTTATGACAATATATGGTCCTAACCAATTAGGCTAAAACTTTCCTTTATTTTTGGGTTAAACATTCATTTTCTTCTGGTTATTTTTCAAAAATAAGTCACCAATCTAAAATTATTGAGGGATAATGCATTTTTTGTAGCTTATCTACAATTTATTTTGATAGGCCTACAAGTTTTGTATGGCAGCCAAATGCTTACCATTAATAATCTCTAGTTCATGTAGTCGTGAGGCTCTATATTCTTCATTATCTTCAATGTGCTCTAGTGACATCCTTAATGATGGGATCTCAATCTTGATTGAGATGATAGCTTTAGTGCCAAAAACAAGGGATTATGTAGTAGCTCCTATTGGGGTGTGATGATTGGTTTTATAATTCCAAAGGGTAAGAAAGAGTTACAAGTGCCAATTACAACCAATCTCATTGACAATATTTTTTAAGATGGCTAGAATGTTTTTATTTGATGCCTCAACTTGTCTATTGCCTTGTGGATTATATGGAGTGGATTTCTTGTACTTGATCTTAAATTATTCATAAAGATATTTCACATCTTGGTTCACAAAGTATCCACCATTATTAGATATAATATGGGTTGGGATGCCATATCGATATATGATATGGTAATGAATAAATTTGGCTATTTATTTCTTAGTAACATAAGTGAGAGGAATGGCCTCAATCCACTTGGTAAAGTACTCAATTGTAGTCAAAATGTGCTTATGTCCATCTAAAGATGCGTTAATTTTTCCAATGAGATCGAGACCCCATGTTGATAATGGCCATGGTGTTGTAATTAGCTAAAATGGTAAGGAAGGTGCATGTATCAAGTTGTCATGCTGCTGAAAAGGAACACACTTATTTACATAATTAAAATTATTTTTCTCCATTTTGGTCCAATAATACCCTATTCTAAGAAGTTTATTTTTTAGGACCATTGGTATGGGCCCCACACATTCCTTAATGAACCTCCTTTAGTGCCATATTATATTTTCCCAAAGATAAATAATGAAGAAGCATTTGATCATAGCATTTATGATAAAGTGTGTTTCTAAGGAGGATATAATGTGTTAAGTGATTAAGGAAAAGTTTTTATTGGGTTTTGGAAAGGTTGGCAGGAAATACATGACTATGGAAATAGTTATAAAAATCTTGGTACAATGGTATCTCATGTGAGGAATTAGGATCAACAACAATGCATATCCTCTATGAATTTGATAAAATATGTGCTAGCTAAAAAATATTTTCAATCAATAATTGATACTCTTTAGTACTATCATGCATTTAAATCATGTAACTAATTGTGTCCATGGTGTCGGTACATCTATTTTTGACTTCCATAACTTGCTCAAACTATAGAAATTTAAAATGTGTTTTGAGGTTATCAACAATTTACTTATAAGGAACAAGCTTATCGTCCTTTATTTGATACTGGTCATTTTTATGATTGATGATTAGCTACAAATCTCCATAGACTTTTAAGCTTTGAATATCCCATTGTATGGTAAGATGGAGCCCTAAAACCAATGCCTCATATTCAACCATATTATTTGTACACAAAAATTATACATGGAATGCTTTGGGGATCAAATCCCCCTATGGCATGATAAAAAATATGCCTACTCCAGACCCTCGAGATGTAAAGGATCCATCAAAATAAAACATCCACTATTCAGGTTCTTATTATGCTTGTTCTATCATCATGATAGAATCATCTAGAAGGTCAAAGTTGAGAGGTTGAGTGGCCATAATAGGAGATTTTTCAAGTTGGTCTACAAGAATTTGTCCTTTGATTTCCTTTTGATTATAGTACTCAATTTTAAACTCACTAAGGAGCATAATCCATTTAGCCATGCATCCTTGAAGAGCTACTTTACATAAGAGGAACTTGAGATGATCTACTTTGCTGATAATAATAGTTTTGTTATATATCATATAATGTCACAATTTTTGAATGGAAAAAACCATAACTAAACATGCCTTCTCAATATGCATATAATTATGCTAATAGGCTACCAATGTCTAGCTTAAATAATAAATATCATGTTCCTTACCATGATCATCATGTTGGGCCAAAAGTACCCCTAGTACATGTTCCATGGCTGATATGTAAAGAAGTAGTGGATTTCATTGTGTTGGAGGTCATAAGACTGGTGGATTGGCCAAGTATCTTTTAAGCTTTATAAATGCTATTTGATAATCTTTATCCCACTATAATTTTACCCCATTATTTAAGAGATGGGTAAATGGGTGGCACTTATCTTTCAATTGAGAAACGATCCTATGTATAGACTAGACATTTCCTTCTAGACCTCATAACTATTTAATATTATTTGGTGAAGGCATTTCCATAATAGTAGTGACCTTTGTAGGATTGACTTCAATCCCTTGTTGTGATACAATGAACCCTAGAAATTTTCTTGATGTGACTCCAAAAACACATTTCTTAGGATTCAAGTAGACTTTATATGCACGAAGCCTCTCAAATATTATACATATAATGTCAGGTTATCTAGATCTTTTTCTTGATTTTGCTAGTATATCATCAACATAGTCCTTGGCAATTTCATGCATCATGTCATGGAAGATGACAGTCATTCCATGTTGATATGTGGCTCTAGAATTATTCAAACCAAATGGCATGGCTTGGTAACAAAATGTGCCCCATAGAGTGGTGAACATGGTCTTATGTTGATATTTAGGGGCTATCTTGATCTTATTATAACTATAAAATCCATCTATTAAGGATAGCATCTCATACCCAATAGTTGAGTTGACAATCATGTTAATGTTGAGTAGAGGAAAATCATATTTGGGGAATACTTTATTGATATCATGGAAATTAGTATAACCACATATGCCTAGGGTCTTTTTACCTATTGGAACTATGTTAGAAATCAATTTAGAGTAGTCTAGTGGTTTGATAAAATTGGCTCCTAACAACTTTTCTAACTTGGCCTTAACGAAAAGGTGATGCATGGATATATCTTTCTCAAATTTTACTTGATTATTTTAGAATCAGGGTGAGCCACAAGATGATGCACAACTAAATTTGGGTCCAAACATGGCATGTTAGAGTATGCCTATGAAAATATGTCTATATAATCCTTAAGAATGGATATAATATGCTAACATTCTACTTCAATAAGGGAAGCTCCAAGATAAACATTTTTAGGATCCTCATGGGTTACCAAATTCACTTCTGTTGTGCTCTCCATAAGGAGTGTGGATCCATCTTCTAGAATTGTAAGTAATGTATGGTCATGATCATCTTCTTCTGTTATATCTTCTTATTTTTCCCCCCAAAGATATGGATAATATGAAGAATCAAAATCTGCCTTTTCAAGTAAAGGCCAATTGGGAAAAACCTCTAGAAAGTCAAGAGAAAGATGATCAATTTTTTGATGTTGTTTTTAAGATATTATTTTACTAGTTATAGAACTTGGGCTAGATGGATTTTATACATATTGAGGGGATGAGTAAGCTTTCCCACCTGGGAGTGCTTGAAATAGGTTTTCACTCAATGACATGTATTTTTCTTTACTTTTTCCCTAATGAACAAGTGCCTTAAAGAGGTTTCACCTAAATATCTCAATTTTATTCTTTATTATGACCAAAAAGTTTTCATGCCCTCCAAATTAGGTATAATAATTCAATTAAAAAACAAAACCCTACTTATGATCACCAATGGGGAATGCATCTTGTAGGCCCATGTATTTTATAGTTGATTTTTCATTTTGAAACTCATCAAGGCATATGACTAAATTTTGTTGATCCAAATCTATGAGTTTAGGATGGAAAAGGCATATGTTACAATGAGGGTTTGCTTTAGGATTGGAAACACCAATGGTAAAGATATAATGTCATGCTTTAGGAAAGGAAGCACCACTAGGACAATTTCTTGCTTCAGGATGGGATGCTCTAATAGGATATATTTTTGCTTTAGGATGGGAAGATCAAATAAATGTTATGGTCAATATGGCACTTGAGTCAAACAAATATAAATTAGCAAACTCATAAAAAAGGCTATAATGGGATGTTGTGTCATTGCTAGGAGTCTTGTTACTAGTTAATTCAGAAGAGTCACTAACAAATCTTATGAGGTCATCCTCTGGTGGTTTAAATCCAAGACCATGATTCCAATTGACAAATCTAGCTGATAAGGGCTCTAAAATTCCTTGCACCTATGGGCCAAGGATTTTCCCTATATATTCAAGATGATTCATTAACCTGTTAGGGATAGGATACTATGGATTCTAAAAATAATCAAAAATACCTTTAAAATATAACCAATCTCCCTTAGTAAAAGCCTCTCAATCTTTCTTTGGTGAAATTGCATGTACAAAAACTACATGAGGTTTTGGTTGCTTTTTCTTTGGTTTCCAAATCTAATTGGGTTTGCTAAGAGGCCAGGATGTTTTAGGCTTACCAAAAATTTTATGGGATTTTGGTAATTTTGCAATATAGAGGATGTCTTTTAGATGGTATGTGGAAATGCCTACATCTTTAATAATAACTTGTTTAGCTAGAGTTGTAGGATATGGATCAGTTGAAGTGGAGGCTAGATCACTAGGGTCTATATAACTAGATAGAGATGGATGATAAATGATGGATTTTTTCTTATTTTTAATGAATTTAGAACTTGGGCAATAGTTATAATTATGAAACTCTGCTTCAAGATGTTTGTAGTATTCATATGGCTACTAATTAGTGGGAATAGTAACCTTGATCATGGATCCAAGTATGACCAAGAAGTATGGGAAGCTCAATATCCATAATATGGAATAATGTATGACGAGAAATAGACTTAAGGCATTGGTGAAGATTAGATGTAACTACTTGTACTTCATGGATCTAAGTATGACCAAGAAGTATGCTATAAGGAAGCTCAATATCCACAATATGGAATAATGTATGATGAGAAATAGACCCAACCATTAGACTATAAGGCCTTTATGATATTAAACTTTTAATCTTTTTTGAGTAACAACATGATGATGTGAACCTAACATGGTATTACTATGGGGAAAGGGTATTGACCCTATAATGATGGGTCTCATGTTGCTAGGAGCATGAGTTTGGCCATGCAATTTTATAATAATAGTGGCAATGTGGCTTGTAGAAATGCATCCCATAGTGTTATTATAGTCATAAGGTGCATTGTTATAGACCACATTATTAGTGTGGGCATTATGATATTGATTATGATCATTATGATTTTAACCTTTTTGTTGGTTTTGGTTCTACTTCTATCCTTGATTGTGACCATTTTGATTGTTTCTTGGTGGTGGTGGATCATGTCAAGGAAAGGGGTCTTTATAGATTCTCATATCCTAATTTGTGTTCTAATTAGGGAGCAAATTACTTTATAGCTCACCATTTTGAATAAATTCTTTAAGAATATGTCATAATTGAATACAATGATATGCACCATAACCCACAACATGATGAAAGTTAAGTGATTCATTCTCCTTGTACTAGTCTAGTTTTGGATGATCTTGAGGAAATGACCTTGATACTAGCCATATAATTAAATTAGTTGCAATGAGATTTTGTAACACTATTTCAAATAATTCTCCTAACTTGTTAAAAACTCTATAATTATTATGAAATGTCCTTCATTGAATTTGTCTTTGCATAGTAAGTAGTGCATCTGAGGGAGTTAATTGTACATTTGGAGGAGGCATAGCGTTGATCATTTATACATGTCTTGTTTCTGTCACCCCATTTCCAACCATGTTATTATTTTTGATAAATCCCTTAGGATTATCCTACATAACTATTTGAGATGGTGATTTAGTCTAATTAGATGCTTGTCCTTGTGTAAAAATCTTAACAAGGCCTTTAATAATAAGGGCCTTCTCAATCTGCACTCCATTGTCAATAATTTATTCAAATGAGTTAGCACAAGCTAATCGTAGATTATGTTCAAATTCAAGATGAAAATTCTATGCAAAGATATCAACCAATTGTTTATCTAAAAAATTATGTTGAAAGCCACCTATCAATTCTCTCCACCTTTTTAGATATGCAACAGAAGTTTCACCATCATGCTGCTTGGCTTTGCATAGGTCAAAAATGATTAATTCATGCTATGTGTTATATGGGAAGTGGTTAATGAACTTTTTTTATAAGTCATTCCAATATTTAACTAATCCCTTGGGTAGTTTAAGTAGCCAATCAAGAGCTTGTCCCACTAAACTTTTTAGAAATAATCATAGTAAGTACTCGCTACTATAAGCAAACTCATGACATAAGATGAATAATGATTGTATGTGTTCACATATATCTCCTTTCCATTTGTATTTTTTTAATTTAGGTGCCTCAAAATGAGGGGAAAAGGGGTTTTGGAGAATAGATAATTCAAATAGATATGGGCATATCTCATCAAATTTGTAATTTTTGACTATATTATTCATCTCCAATCTTTGGACAATTTTCTTTATAGAATTCCATTCTTGCATGTTTGGTTCATTTGTTGATTGGATGAGATGTTGTCGGGGTGGAATGTGCCCCTAGTTTCATTATTGTTGGGGTGGAATTTACCCCTAGTTTTGTTATTATTGGGGTGGAATGTGCCCCTAGTTTTGTTGTTGTTGGGGTAGAATGTGCCCTTGGTTTTGTTGTTGTTGGGGTGGAATGTGCCACTAGTTTTGTTGATATTAGTGTGGAATGTGTCCCTAGTTTTATGTGGATCTATAGGGAATGTATACCTTTCAATCCATGATTTGGTTATGATTTGTTGCTTGAGTTGAGAACATAGGCTGTTTATTATTGGATTGTAAAACATTCCCTAAATTTGGTTGTTTTACACTTTGTTGATTTTGGAAATTTCTATGTTTATTTACCAATCTCCGGGTTGTTTGAAAAGAATGAGCTAAATTATCTTGAGGGATTTCCTCAATTTGAACTGAATGTTTGGGTTTTTGAGTTTGTAAAGCAACAAGAGGTTCTTAATGATTGAATAATGTATTTTTTATGTCTAATGGAATACTTTGTAAGGTTTCTTGTGACTTTAACTATTCATTTAGATTGCCTTGATCCACTATGGTAATGTCCTCATCCAATATTTGTTTCATACTTTCAATCACATATTCTTTTTCTTTCAAAGAATTATTGTGAATTGAAGTGGAAACTAGGGAGTCAATTAAGTTTGTGACAAGTTGATCTACATATCCTTGACTTACTATCTTGATCTTAGTTAAAAGATCTAGATTTACGGGTTTTGAATCTATTTATATTTCCTTTCCTTTAGAGGATTAAGGTATGTCCATTTGTGCAAAAGCTTACTCTTGCCATCATTATTCTCCTTCTCTAACTAAAGTATGAAATTTTTTGTAGGAAAATTAGAAGGTAGTCTAGCACCTGATTCTATCAATGCAAGAAGGGATTTATCTTGATCTTCTTAGGCTTGATATCCAATGTAATCATCTTTATATCCTAATATTATAGGGATATCATCAAAAATAATAGGGTTATATTGACCATAATAAAATTTATCACCTTCATAGCTAAGACCATAAGAGGCCCAACTATGGGTGAACATTTGAGTCATGTCTAAAAAGAGCTTCTTTGTATTTTTGACTAACTTTCAACCAATGCTTTAGCAAACAATCAAAGTATGTTTTGGCTCTATTTTAAACAAATAACCAAGGTACCAATGAGACTTAAATGGAGGGTGGTTTGAAACCATGCACAATTTAGAAGATTTGGTTCACGAGTTTACTCAACCTTTGGTAAAGTTGAAATCATATAGATTGAAAGAGAGTAAGATAACTCAAAGACCGAAGTTGAAAACTAGTACACCAATGCCTTGATCTTTGTGATACACCCACACTATAAAATCTAGCTTCAACTTTAACAAGTTGACCCTAGGAATTTAGATGAAATCTCTCTAGATTACAAAGAAGACAAAATGGACCAAGCAACTCAAGATGTAAAAATATATGTGAATCACTAAGTAAAAATCTATGACCAAATAGACAACACAATGCCACCACATGATTCCACTAGCATAAAATATGTTCTAGGACTCAAAGTATAAGTGATATGTAAGATTAATTGAGTCCAAAAAGATGATGATGTGATTTTGAGTCTTAATAAATGACCTTCGATCCAAATGGAAAATTAAACTCATGTTAAAACAAGCTTAGTGCACAAATGGTGGACCCACTTTGACACACCAACCTTTAGAACTTAAAAATGTTCAATTTAAAATTTGGATTATAAATGAAGGATTTAAACAAATTGGGTAAGAGATTTAGACTCAATTGGGTATCATGATGATGCCAAAGTGGATGACATGACACAAAGTTTTTGATAACAATTAAACAAGGGAAAGGTGAATTTTTTATTTGGATAGTGTAATGCCTCCCTTGCTTAATAAAATTGAGGACAATATGATTTGTTCAAGTTTATTGAATTAACAAGCAATTTTAGACACAAATAAAGAATAAGTAAGATAATGATAAAAAACAAACATCTTAAGTCTAAACTGATAAGTTACTGTAAAGTAAGGTGTACTAAACAAGTAAGGTTTCAATCATTCTAGGGGAATCAACTGCATAATGACTTTCACATCAAATGATGCAAAGGATAAGCATGAATACTAGGTGACCACATCATTGGATAGTTGTAAAAAGGTCTAGTCATTTTTACAACCACTACATCTTATTATTCGTTCAGTTTAGTGCGATGTCCAAATGCAAATACATCCTATGTGTAACTCTAAAGGAGTCAAATGAAGTCAATGCTAAGAGGTAATACCCTGGGTCAAAGCTTCTATAAAGAACTTGTAGGAGGTAATTATGTCCCCCTCACAAGCCAAGTTTGCATGAAAATAAAGAAAGCATAAAATAGAAAGACTTTAGAGTCATTTTCAAAATCACCCAAACTTTGGCTAGTTTCTGTAGAGTGTTTTACATGACATTTTTTCTAAGCCTTGGACTATGCTACTTACAATAGGAATGGTGATTTTGACTCCAAGGGTTCCTTAAAGGGGGAGCATACATGTAAAATTTCTCTTTTTGTGAAACAAAACCTAAGTAAACAACTATTGAAAACAAGAATTGATAAGTGTGTTCAATTTTAAGCCCAAATGAAATATTTGGTGGTGTTCATTTGAGCCCTTAGTCTTAGTTTTAAACTTTGAAAATATTCATGAAAACATCTAGATTCTTTGTTAAACACCAAAAAAAAGTTCCTAATTGATTTTGAAGCATGAAAAAGGTGAATTAAACATGTTTTCATCAAATGTCAAGCTTGGTCTTATAATAGAAATCTTAGCATGTCCTTTATCTTTGAAGCTCTTTTTGGTTTGAAACAATAAGCTTAGGAAAAATAGCTCTTGGGAATATGTTTTTGGAAAAACATAGTGACTGATGTCAATTATTACAATTGACAATGGTTAGTTTGGCTAACCTAGATCTAACCGATGTCAATTCTACTAACTGATTTTGATTAATCTAGATAATTGATGTTGGTATTACTTGTCGACGTCAGTTACTGTGTAAAACCATGGCAAACAAAAATGGCAATATAAAGTTAGAAAATCAATTTACACAAGTTTTAAGGGTCCAAATGGATATTTTAGAGTTACAAAGTGATCTTATTTAGGTGTGAGATGTGTCTTGTCCCAAAGTGACCAATTAACAAAGGAACTTAGTCAAGCATAGTCCATAAATAATGTGCATAAAGCACTAACTAACTAAGCCTAGATCCCTATGGGAATTACATAAAGGATAACAAGAAATTGTATTACCCACCAGGGCATACCAATATGGTAGAGAGGATAACAAAGGAAGTTAGTCAAGCATTAGTCCCATACTCTCTAATAATTAAGCTCTTGATTTGGATTAATCCTAATATTGTAATTAAATCCATAATTTTCTTCATCATGACCTTGAAATAAGGGGTTAAAGATCATAGGAGGCATTAACTAGGCATGGGTGACCCATAATCCTAATATTTAGGTTAATCAAGAAATGAAGTCATTGATGTAGTTAATAAGAATCATTTTCAAAAGTAAATATTCAATAACTCTTATGGAAAATCCACTCTCTTGATTTGGATTAATTATACTTAAACAAGGTTAATTAACATTTGTGTAATTATTTGAAAATTGGCCCTTAATTAATAAAAAATTGTCAAAAAGTCATATTATTGGGTCATTATTTGATTAGAGAGGAATTGAAAGGTGATGTTAAATGCATTGGAGTTGTATTCCCATTTAGGATGTTTCCAACACCAAATAACAAAGGTACATGACGTGTACCAATGAATTAGAAGAAAAGAGTGATCTAGAGCACTAAATGGCAAAATTGCCATTTTAACTTGAAATGATCTGATCAAAGTTAGATGGACCATAAAATGCATTTCCCTATTTAGGGATATTTTGACCTAAACTAGCACTTATAAGTGAAAGTTTTGAACCATTTAGGGCATTTTATGGATTTTGACCTAAAATGTGTATTTGAGTGCAATTCGAGTAAGATTGACAATTTAAACACAAATGGTGTTAGGAATTGGATGTCTACAAGCATGACCTCCTTTGAATACTCTTCATGTTAACTACTTTAAATGTTCATTAAACTATGTGTATAGACTAATTTTAGAAGGGATATTATTCTTAAGAGGGAAATAGTTTCTCTAAGATCTTCATTGACCCTATATGAATAACTAGATTAGAGGAACATTAATTTTTCCATGAGTGTTGAATATCACAAAAATATGAAGTGACACATTGCCTTAAACAACTCAAACTTACCTTAACTTCTACTAATAAGGGAAATGAAATGTTGCCTTCTCTCTAAGAGTCTTAGCTATTCATGCTTGAACTCTTCATACTTTTATTGATTTATTAAAATGGTCAAGGTGACCTCATCTAGTATTCTTGAACTATGATTGAGACCCATAAACAATTCATCTACCTTTTCAAGATCTATATTTCATAAGACTATTGTAGGTGGAGATTTCACTTAAGACACTCATCATCATCTCACCTATTAAGTCTTATATGAAGGTGCTGACTAGAATTCTCCATATAGTACTCATTTTGAATCCTTAGATGATATAGGTAGGTCACATTAAGTGTCCCATTATTCCTACAAGTTCATCACAACTTTTTTCTGATCATGGCATACACAAGCCTAATTAGAGCTTCTAAGAATATAAGGCTTGATTAGATATTTTGCTCTTGAGAGTGTCACAAACCAGTTCAAGGGTATAAATAGGGTAATAAGTATTATAAAAACTTATCAACCTTTTTAAACTCCTTTATTCAATTCATTTCAATCTCTAAAACTTGTTAATCACATTTGTACCCTGCCAAAGGGGCAAACCCACTCAAAACCATCCCAAAGGAGGCTATGTTCAACTTGGAGGCTTAGGAATATTTTTTTATATGAATTAATAATTTAAGTACATAATGATTTATCGTAAGACCCATGGAGATGAATACACTTTCTTGATAACTAAATTTCTATTTTGAATTTAACCAAAAAGACTATTCTTAATGATGACATAGGAAAAAGTTTTTATGTTATAAGTACCATAATAAAAGGATTTACCTAATTAAAATAATATTAAAAGTATATTAATTAACTCAAAAATAATCCTTAAAAACTATTCATATCCATAGATTTTTTATCTTAATAAATGGGTGTAAGAACAGACACCTCTCATATGAATAGGCCAAAGTGACCTAATGTCACTCTTAGTGATTTTTGATAAAGAATGGATCACCAATATGAATACAAATTACACCAATTTAAATTTTAATTATACCTAAAATAGTTTCCAAAGTTTTAGATATTAACTCTATCTCCTTTTTCCACACTGAACATTTGAATATTACCCTTTTAGAGCTTCCAAGGAGGTCGATATAGGAGATAAAATGGATTTATTAATTTTAAGAAATTAGACCACATAAAAATAACCTTTGTGACATTTTAATGGGTAAATAAGGTCCTAAATATCCTTAATTCTAAATTTCACGTGAAGAACTATATGAATAGCCTCAAAACATGACTTTTTAACACTAAAACTATGAAAAACACTTAATAAGTCTTATGAAACTAATAAAAAATGTACCCAATGGATATTTTCATACCTAAATAAGTACATAATGTCCTAAAAATCATTTTTTTTGGTTATTGGGGTTAATATTTGTCCTTGGGAGGCCAAATTGCCAATAGTTACATCAATGCTATATAACTTTAAATTATAGAGATTAGACATGCACATGAGGGTTCTTCTAGTTCATCCAAATGACTTATGGCTTCCATTTTATGCATTTCTAAAGTTATTCTTAAAAATTCCATTTTTATTATATTAGGAAGGGCATTCATGAGGCCAGAATGGGTGGTAGGTCTCTCAATCGGGCATGATCAAAGGTCAATATCATAGTCATATATGTTATCCAAAACCTCATAGATGTTTTAAACCATTTTTTCAAAACATGAAGCATTGTATATTCAGTTATCCAAGTATAAATTCAAATTTGATAACAATTATTGGTAGCGTTTCCATGCTCTTAAACACTAATGAAAGCATGATTCCATGTGGATTTGGATGTCATGGTCATGGTAGCAGGTGTAATTTACCTATAAAAATGTGTTTGAAGTGATGTAATTTCACTTTTAGGTATCTAATTTAGAAATTCCAATTGGAAAAAAAGAACTTGTCTCTTTAATATAAATGGGATGCATTTCATGACTTGTCACTACAACTTGTACCCTATATTCATCTTCATGGTTATATTAATGTTATATGGATTTAAATTATATGTATTATAAATGCACATAAATTTTCTTTTGATTGATCCAAATGAATTATGTTTTCTATTTTATGCATGCTTTGAGTTAGGATATAAAACTCCATTTTTTATATTGGGAAGGGCATTCTTAAGGCTAGAATGGGTGGTGGGTCTCTTTACCAGGTGTGAATAGAGGCCAAGAACCTAGTATTGTAAATTATACACCACCTTATATGTGTTATAAATTATAGTTTTTATCCATGAATCATTGGAGGTGGAGTTATCCAACTATAGTTTTAACATTGACAACATTTTATATCAATTTTTTCGTGCTCTCAAAAACTAGTGAAAATATTATTTTGATGTATTTGGATGTATTGATCATACCAAACCATGTGATTGTCCTATAAAAATATGTTTTAAGTGATTTAATTACACATGCAGGTTCCATAGGTAGAAATTCTAGTTGAAGGATAGGGATTTGACTCTTCACTGTAAAAAAGTTGCATTTTAGGACCTGCCACTATAAATTGTGCGATAAATTCATCTCAAAGGTTAAATCAATGTGATTTTGGGTGAAATTATAGGGATTATACATGAATGTGATGGTTCTTCTAATTTTTCTAATTGAATTATGGTTTCCATTTTACACTAGTCTAAATATTTATATTTTCACTGTATTGGAAAGGGCATTCTTGAGGATGAAATAGGTTATGGGTCTCTTGACTAGGAATATTGAAAAGATAAGAACATGGTAATGTATGTTATCCTCCACCTCATACATGTACTAAATTCCATATTTAATCCACAAATCATCATGGGTGAATTTAACTAGCTAAATATTTAACTTTGACACATTTATTGCTAGTGTTTCCATGATCTTGAATAATGGATCAGATATATGATAAGAAGACAAGACATGTCCAAGACAAGTGTAGTGGAGAGGGATAAAACATAATTTTTAAAGTGAAACAAAATACTTATAACCACCATAATATTTAAAGGCCTTAGGAGACATGAGAATCATAATATTACACTACTTCAAGGGGCCAAAGAAGAGTCTCCAAACAAGAACACAAAACATCTCTGAAGAGAGAGCATCCCAAAGGAGGAGGTATAACATTACCACTTCATCAAAAATACAAAAATAAAATGTATAAGGTCATATGAAAAAGGTATGTAAGAGATGAGTATATCATTTCTTGTTTCAATTCTACTTATATTATAAATGTGGTATGTATATAAATTCAATGAATAAAAAATGTGAATATCATGTCCCAAATGATATTAAAACATTTTAGAAAGGGTATCCACATTATAGTAGTGATAAATGGTGTATCCAAATCATAAGAGGAACTTCATATTAATATATGACTCTATCTCAAACATTATGCTATTTTATCCCATATAGTTTTAATTGTAACACATATTTAAAGATTATAAGTTAGTATTAATAAATTACTTGAAGGAAATATTAAACATTATCATATCTAAGTATGGCCATACAACCATCCAATTTAATTTTGAAATAATAATGTGAGAAAAATTGTATGTGGAAAGATGATCGCCATAAAATGTAAACATGTGTGTGTGTGTGTGCGCGCGCGCGCATGCACGCACGTGCACGCGCGTGCGTGTGCATGTGTGTGTGTCCATAAAATACATAAAGGAATAAAAAATAGTGTAATTTAATGTTATATGGTTTCCATATAGGTATATAATGCCAATAATTCATACATTACCATATAGTAATACAAAAAATTACATCATCTAAAAACATAATAAAATGTTGGGTGAATGTATTATATGCACACAATGCCAAAAATGCATACATTTCCATATATTCATACAAGTAAGTACATAATTTAAGATATCATACTCATTAAATAGTCTCCCTCTCTTTACCTTCCTCAAAGAAGACTCTCCTACAATGCCCTACTTGTAGATGGAGATCCCTTAGATGCCTTGTAATCCTCCAAGGTACAAATGTGGGTCATTATACGCTCATAACTCACCTATACTTGAACATATTCCAAAAAAAATATTAGTATAAAATTTACATACTATACATGTAAAAATATTGAGAAATTAATTTTAAACTAGAATACAAATATATTTAAAATATGCACTTATTTCAATCTCATGGTGATGCCTAAATTTTCCTTAATGCTCATCAGGATTAATGATAGGTCTAAGTGCATGAAAATGCATGTGAAATGGGGAAAAAATGATAAGTTTACCTATTAATCATGTAAATAGAACTATCAGATGCCATAGGAAAATCCTAAATACATATTACGTTCACATAATTTATGTTTTCCCAAGTATGTAGCAAATTTATTAAAACATATTTATTTTTACAATTCAAATTAAAATTTAACATGTACCTTAGCGAGTGCTCATGCAGTTGACATTGAAACAATAATGCCTATGTCTATCTCATCTTTTAGAGATGGATGAGTGTATACTATGGTCATCAACTAAGCAAACAACCCACTTAGTTTTCTCAAAAATGTTAAGGATATATGGAAAAATTTTCTCCTTTATTAAACCCATTATCAGTTAAAATAAATTTTAAAACCTTAAAAAATATTGTAGTCATTGATGGGATAATCTTAACCTCTAAAACTATAGTCACTTTATTGATTTACTCTTTTTACTATATACATGCACTATCACTTGTGTGTTTCCAAACATCCCTCTCTCAAGTTAGTATACTATATGCACGGATGTAGAGAAATGAATAAAATAAAAATATGAAAAAGAGAATCACAAAATTATGGGGAAAATGGTTAAAGGGACCTAAGAATAAAATAAAGAAAGAACATACTATTTAATAGCATCATACTTGAATTTTGAGATCCTTTATATAGAAATTTAACTTAAGTTATTGAAAAACATGCATGATTTGCAAAAGGGAACAAACTTGAGGATTTGTAAGATATAGCACTATAGGTAGCAATAAAAAAATATTGAGTACTTAAGAAATAAAATGAAGAAGAGATGATAATCAAGAAAAATATGAAACATAAAAGAAGTTTGAAAAGGTGTAAGAACACCAAAAATGTAATTAGAATAAATAGGAGGAAGAATATATTTTGAAAAAATAATGAGAAAGACATCATTAGATATTAAAGGATATTATATATAAGGTTGATCATTATTAGGTTAGGTATTTTATTTTCATATCCTTTAACACATCTCACACTTATAATTTCCATTCACATCACTACCATTCAAATTTTAATTTGAACATGCACATGATTGTTATTCAAGATCATAGATCTACATAAATAAAAACATGTATATAAAGTACACTATTAACTCACATTTTACCTATATATATGTGAACAATGGCCTAGTAACATCGACAAATGTAGTAGTGGATGGCCCATAGGCTATCTCTACATTTGTAAACACCATCTGGCTAAGATCCATAAATGCAGTTTTGGACCATGAAGATCAAGGAACTGTCTCCTCCTATAACATAAATACACACACACACACATGTATATATTATTTAATTTATATTTAAATTAATTATTAACATTTAAATAAAATTATAACTTAAAATTGTCATGACATTTATATAAAATATACTTACATGTGTGTAATGACTAACATGTGCACAACAAATGTACATTTCAAAAAATCATCACTCATGAGTATATCATCTAATCCTTGATAATCACCACCATCATTATCTAAGGTTCTAGTTAATATAAAAACACATCATATACAATATTTAGGTTGGGTATGCACACTATGTGGAGTATCTCAACATCTGTCTTAGAAAGCCTATTCATATGTTGAATAAGTGTATTAGTAAGCACACTAATTTCATGAAAAGTGTCAATATCCATGACCTACTTCACCATATATGATATCTATAGATGAGGTATATTTTGGGTAGGGATCCTTATAGGTTGATTAGGTGCATTATGTGTACCTGGTCAATCATGTGTAGAGCCTTCCCTTGACCCTAAAACTCATCATAGTCAAAATACTTGAGGATCTCATTAAGGACAAATTTATAGTAAAGTTTCCTAAAAAAATACAATGCAAACTCATGATTATTACATGGTGGGTCATCAATCACCATCCACCATCAATCCTTTAAATTATTCTAGTTAAATTATATTGGCATAAGTGAATTGGGAAATATTTAGTGGATTGTGGAAAAGGTTCATTAGTTTTTGGGTCAATGAATAAGGCACAAATTAGGTATTTTGATTATTTTTTGTCCTTCACCTCACATGTTATTAATTTTTTAGCATATTAAGACATGAATTTGTCCTTTTATTATTCCCATCTATATATTTTACTTGTTATTGAGCCAACTTAACCTATTACTAATTTTGGAGTATTGGCCAAATAGTTGCATTGGATGTTGGTTAATGTGGGGTCCCTCCTTGTCATAATTATTTATTCACATTGTATTTTATTTTCCATTTTGTGTCAAGTTATATCCTCTTGTCTTCTTTGGGGATATTAAGGAACTATATGAGGGATATGAGGGTTAGGAGGGTTAGGAGGTGGGTTAGGAGGATGGTTAGTATGCTAGTCTCTTATAGTGGAACATGTTAAAAAATAAGATTTATTAATTAAACAATGATAACAAAAAAAATTCAAAAATCTAATGTTAGTAGGTTTGTTTTTTTATTACTTACCACCCCTCAACATTGGCATTGTTGATTCTATGAGGTATTGGGTGATCAAGGTGTGTTTTTTTTTCCTCTTTCAAGTAAAACACAATCGTGATTTAGCCAAGACTAGCGTAGAGAAAATAGGAAAATTCAAATAAATGAATATGCCTATAGGTTGGGCCTTTTTCCTTTTCTAGTTGTATATTCAATAATGTGTACATGTTATTGAAACTAAACACAACATGTACATATTATTTACACAAAACATAATGTGTACACATTGTTTAGATTAGATAATGTGAATGCATTATGTAAATAATGCATATGAGTTATAGATTATAAATTATAAGATTAAATTTAAATAACATGAACTCATTATGGACATAACATGTATGTGTTAGGGAAAATGTCCATGAAATTATCCCCCAACTCTGTGTACTTAACCTTACTAAAAATAGTAAATAGATATTTATAGAAATAATATGCATAATTTTTAAAATATGAAAGACATTATTTAAATGTACATAAACAAAAAAATCCTCTGATAGTTAATTATGAGCAAAATAAATTACAATTATTTCAAATGAATTTCAAGAAAATGCTACATCTTATAAAGTATAAAATCCAAATTTACAAGAATAATATTGAATATATATGAAACCGAAGGTAGTTTTTTATATAAAAATATAAAATAAATAGAACCCAAAAATTAATTACATATTATATTTACTGAATTTTAATTAGTAATGTATTTAATAAAAATAATAAATTATTATATTTGGGAACAATATGTAATACTTTTCCTATTAAAAATGTGTTTTTAAATATTTATTTGTGATTAATTAATTTTTTTTTCCCAAATAGATCTAATTTTGACCCAAAAAATATAGATGTAGATACTCAAAAATTGCACAATGCATTTCTAGTTGTCAAAGTACCCCATGAACCCCCTTTTATTATCTTGGACCATTTCCTAACCTTATAACTACCAAACATAAGTGAAAATGACTAATTGTAACTATTTCGACTATGTTTCCCCAAATGCTAATGGTTGACCCTTGATCATAAATGATTGACCTAACCATTGATGGTTACTTGAACTCTTTCATGATCAAAGGAGTCAACTATAGTTTGACTATAATTCACTCATTGATTACTAGCTATCTAAATTTTTCCAACTATTCATATTATCAATGTGTAATTAGACTATGTGATGAACCATTTGTTAAAACCTTAGATTGGAACCTCCCTTTCCTCTATATTGACAAAGGAAGATAAGGTTGAAATAATCAATCATCATCAAGAAAAATCAAGTAGGTGAAAGAGGTTCTTACTCCTTGGTAAATTCAAAAGCTAAGTATCTATGTTTTATTTTATCAAAATTCAGTAATTAGCTCTATTTTTTTGTTGCTTATATCTTTCCCCTTTATTTCCCATTTACCTCATTTTTCTTTGTTGGAATTATGCAACTCAGAGACATTTAATCCTCCCCACCCACAAACCATTCTCACTCACCCAAATACCTAGTCCTTGAACTAGACACCTTTGAGTATAAAATTTCTATCTCATCACCAACATTAAACCCAAAATCCACACCCAAAACCTCTCTATAACTCCCCTCAATAAAATTCTTTTTCCAAATTAGATCTCATAGTAATTGATGATTGTCTTACCTAATTGTTGATGGACATCCTTAACCATCGATGGTTATCAACTATCGACAGTTAGCAACCACTAACAATAATATAACCACTGATGGTCATACCCAAACCACCAATGGTCACTCATTGTTATTTTACAATAGTAGGTTGATTTGAGCCATCTAGTCACACTGAAATTCCACTTTCTATGTTTTTGTTTTATCATAGAACTAAAAATTGTTTTTTGAGTTAGGTTTGATTAATCTCGAATTAGTATTGAATCATTTATCGCTATTTTCAGTCAATATCACTTGTTTCTTTTCTAGAATTTCTTGTATTTGATTTTAGTACCTTATGTTATTTCATGTAAGCACCTATTTTTAGCATATCAAAACTTAAGTGTTTTAATAGTGTGGATTGACAACCTCCAAGGAAGATTGTGTTTCTTAGATCTAGCTCACAATAGGTAATGCACCTAATATCTCACTAATCATCCATTATTTTATAGTACTTTATTATCTATAGGTTATCCTCCCTAGACAAAGAGGAGTATAGACAATCATATAGATTCACACATGCACAAAATATCTAGATTCTACTAACCTCACCCTTCTTTCAAGTTTTACAACTTTCTTCTAAAGAAAATAAGCAAACTTTTAGTGAAACATTCTGGCATGCTTGATGGGACCCTTGATATTTTTATTGGGTTCATAGCTATATGAAATTTAGTTGCATTAGAGAAGAGTCATTCTTGCATTCTTTTTTGAAATATTAAATGTTCCTTATTTCCTTTCTTCCCTTCCAAAACACAAGTTCTAGTTTCTTTTATCTTCTTAGACAAAAGTTAAAATTGTCTTGTTTTCCTTTCACTACTGAAAATCAAAAGCATTCATCCTAGGCTTAGGATTTTTACTGTCATCATCATATCTAAGTGAATCATAGTTATTTTGTATTTATTTGAAAATACACCAAATTTTTCAATTTGGATTAAAATTAAGATTGCATCCATATTTTGTTTGTGTTTATTAACTCACATAGCTTAAATTGATGAATTAAATTAATCATAGTATAATTTCTCTTCACACACACAAAACTAAACCACACATTTAATCAAACATCAAAACATTGACATAAAGCCTGACTAGAATTTTGTAACCTAGCGGTAACCTTTCCTTAGCTATCCTAATTGGATTTTACCACCAAGGGGAGAACTAACTCAGTATATTTTGGCTAAGCACACAACACCCTTATTATTATGGTGTGTGAAGTGAGGGGGTTGGCCCCAATATCAAGCCATGTACCAAGTTCTAGTATAGATATTTAGAGCCTTTAACTACTTGAAACCATCCTTAGACATCTCCCTCTAGTACCCATTCTAAAAGCCCAAGTTGTCCTACATAACTTCCTTAAAAATTGAGGCATAAGCCTCAAGAGAGATAATAAAGTATCCTAAGATTTTAAATCACTTTAGTGTATGTATTATTTTATTTGAGATATTTTTATTTTGATTACTTCTCTTTTTAGTTGTGAGGTCACTTGTATCTTAATTTTTTGCATGGTTCTCACTAGACAACTAAGAAACCAAGTGAATTAGGATCCACCTCCCAACCACCCATATTCCTCTTATTCTTCATCTATAGAGTACATATTAGATGTATAGGTATCTCCCCATCCTTTTATAAGACCTAGTATCACTTAGATGGTTGCCCAAAGTGATACAAACTTTACCAACTTTCTGGATAATAACCCCTTAGCCCTCCAACATTACCTTAACACCATATCTCACCATACCCCTACTTCAGTTCTACCTATTGATCCACCCTATGGTATACCATCACATATTATGGGTAGCACCTCTATTTACACTATTTATACCCAACCTTTAGTCACCCAAGAATTTTATTCTACCAATAATCCAATCAATACCACCATCCAAAACCAACCTATCCAACCAACCAACATCAAAATGCCATCTACCCTAAGCAACAAATCTTTTCATATATAAAAAACCATAGCTTTGGCTACCTATACTCTAATTACCATTGGAATACCTTCTACTAGTGTTGACACCCTTCGTCATATTTCCAACCCACTAACCTACACTCCATTTCAAAGCTTCATGGCTCCCATACCTTCTACCCTTCTACCCATTAGTACCAAGGTTACCACCCATCCTCAACCTACCAACCCAACCATACCTCAAACCCAACCCATATCAATCACTCAATAAATTCCTATTGCATCCAACCCAAGCTATAATTTAAACCCATAGGGGTATATGGCTCCATCCTCTACCCAACCTCCTATAACCATTTACTTATACATGGAATCCTCTCAATCACTTATGTCCACATATAAATATGTGTCAAATTCCTAACCTTACATTATATACCCTTATGTTGCACCTACCCAACCCCAATAGAACTTACCCTATAACTATGGGGGTGCACAACCATAAACCAATATGGTTAAGATGTTAATGGTTAAGATGACCAATTTGGAGTCATCAATTTTTTGTGCCCATAAATTATTATAATATGATAAAATTTACAATGAACGAATTCATCCATCCATCCCAATATGACCTTATCCTTCTTAATGGGAACTTACAAAATTATCAAAACTTTTGAGCAAGGAAGATCTATAGAAATGTCTTAGATCATTCAGACAGTCTTGCTATTTGTTTTCTTATGATGATGCTCTTCTTTTCTATACTTTTCCCATGTCACTAATTATTCCAAAATTAGATTGGTATAGTTTTATTACCGAGCACTCCATCTTTTCTTTTGATAAATTAGCTCAAATCTTCTTAGATCATTTTCCCATAAATATATCTATGAAAGTTTCCATTACCAACCTCTACTCCATTTGGCAATTTGAGGATGAGTTGATAATTGATTTCATGGTTTATTAGAGAGGTTTGATAAACTAAATCTCTTTATATTTACTCCAATCTAAGCTGATTAAGTTTTTCTCTTAGGCTTATACCAAACATATTTCCTCCACTCTACAGGTTCAAATTTTCAAGACCTTTGATGATAATTTCACCATGGCACATAAATTGGAGACTAGAGACATTGCTAAGGGGAAGCTAAAATTGAGAAACAACTCTAGTTTCAAACCAAATAAAACTTCCTCATCCAAAACCACTAGTCACTCTAACACCAACACCAAAACAAAAACCAAGGGAACCATGAATACATTTGTCCTTAAAACCACCCCTCCTTTGGTTCTTTACCAATCATACTCTTCTAATTCTTCCAACTAGAATACCGAAAACCAAAACCATAAAAACAAAAAGGAATATAATCAATTAGAGGATTTTTATGCTTCTATTTTATAAAATTTGTTGAAATCAAATATCATACAACTTCCTCCAATAAATCCCTCAAAACAATTTGATTCCTCTCACCCTACACCTAGTTGGAACAAGGAAAACAAATTGTGTGCCTTCCACTATGTCATTGGACATGATGTTAGTAGATGCAATACTTTCAAAATCATTATCCAAGGGTTGATTTACAAGGGGAACTTATATTGGATAACCCTAATTCACCCCCAAATTAGTTTCTTGACATATTTATATAACCATTTCCCAATAATGGCCCTTCCATGAATAATGAAAATAATAATGTTGAATCCTTTCACAATCGAGAAGTCCATACTATTAGTATGGTCCTTAGTGAGTTCACTATTGAGGAAACCATTTCCCAAATCACTTATTCTTCCCCTCCACTTATTGAGGTAGTGGATTAACCTTCTACTCCTTTGAAAAAAAAAAAAAGAAACAACTACTCCCCCTCCACTTATTGAGATAGTGGAGTCACCTTCTATTCCCCTTTCTCCATTTGTTGAAGTGGTGGAGCTACAAACTTATCCTTCGGAAGACATACCAAAATAGGTATCCATTACCACCATACCTTTCTCTTCCATCATAGATCAATCCACTCTTCCTTTAGAAAGTGTTCCTAAGGAAGAAGTCACTTTATTTACTCCTCCCATGGAGGATTCACCTTCCCAAACATTGGAGTCTTTTGTTGAGGAAAAGGACAAGGTGACTGCTACCCTCTCTCAACCCATGGGTTTGTCTTTTGATACCAATACTAAAAAAATGAAACCCATCTATAAGACTTTTTCTAGACTATTCAAAACTTGAAGTACCTATCCTAATCCAACATGGATGGTGCCACATTTTGGCACCATCTTGGGATCCCCTATCCAACCAAACAAGAACCCTCAACTATACCATTGTCAACCCAACCTTCCACTTCCATTAGTGAACCCCCCATCACCCAAACCAAAGTAGCTAAAACCTCTATCTCTCAAACCATAGTTGAATCAACCAAGTCAATCCCACCCAAAGTAACCCAAGCACCTTCTACCATCTCAACAAAGCCCATTAAAAACCTAGGCATACTCCCTACTTAAAGACTTACTCACCCTCTGTTAAAATTAGATTTAGCACCATATATCCCACCAAATAAACACCACACTAAGCCAACCAAAAAAAGGGAGCCACCTATAGGCTCAAAACCCAAAACCTTACCACTAATTTCTACCTTGCCTTCCATTCTAGGACCACATCCTTATTCCATCCTAGAAACTCATCCTACCATTATGAATACATGTATACCAAAGATAACCTAGTCCCAGCCTCCTCTTTTAGCTACACCTCTACCTATTCATTCCATGTCTTTTACCTCCAAACCCCTCACTACCAAACATTGTACTTCTAAGCCTTATATTTCCAAACCACCCACTACCAAACTTGCTATTTCTTAACTTTGTACCTCCAAACCATCTACCTCTAAGACATTAAATTATAAAAATTCAATAACCATGAATATTCCAGTACCTAAAACTCCCATTACAAAGCATACTCATGATAAGGATTCCACCCTAAAATCCAAAGCCAAAACCCCAACACCCTTATCACCTTTTCTTGTGACTTATTCAAACATCCTACAAAGATTATTCCAAGCTTCTTGATTTACCTTTCCTCCCATCAAGTCATTTGACCCTCATGGTCCTATTCCATCTTGGTTTGATTATAACTTGATTTTATCATACCATAGAATGCCAAGACATAATATGGATAACTCGAAAGCTCTCAAAGTCCTAGTCCATCAACTATGTGCTAACGATGACTTCTTGTTAGAAAATCCTCCTATGAGTCCACCATCACTCCAAGAACCAAAATTAACCACCCAACACTTACCTAATCCCACACACTCATATAAGAGTGAGGATGAATTGAAGTAGTCCTCTATCCCTACTCTTACCCAAATCCATATCATCCATGTGGTAACACAATCACAAGCCCAACAAAAGCATAAAAGAAAGACAAAGGTGTCCATTCCATGGAAATACCCTTCTTCCACCACCTAATGACCCAAATAAACCTAAAAACCCTCACCTTCATCCAAACCCAAGGTGTCCATCTTGGGTGCCTTACAATCCACCCCTTTTGAGGTAATCCAAAGAGTAGCTCTAATGTAAATTCACCAAACACTAGTGAAGATGAGTTTATATGAACTAATAAATATCTTTCCCCATCACTGCTAGATAATGATAAAGGATTTGTAGTCTATAGAGGTTCAACCAAAATATCCATAACCTTTACCAACCTTTGTTACATCCCTCCATCTTTCAACCCTTATTACCTTTAAGGATTTGGAAATACCCTCTTTTCATCCCCAAGATCCAAATCCTCCCCTCTTCATTACCACATACATCAACCAAACCCATATCAAGAGGTTTATGATTGATGGAGGATCTATAATCAACATTATCTCCTCCCACACATATGACTAGCTGAAATTGCTAGAGAACATTATGTCAAAACCCATGGTGGTGATTCAATCATTTAATGACACTATGGTAAAAACTCTAGGAATTCTCATCCTCCATATTCTATTGGAACCTCATACACTTCCTAAGCTCTTTTATGTAGTAGAAGGTGAATTCTAATATAATTTTCTACTTGGACATCATTGGATCCATTCCATGAATTTTGTGCCATCTACCATGCATTAGCATGTTAAATTTGAGCATGAGGGTTAAGTAGTTACCATACAAGCTTACCCAGAACCTTTCACATTATCCAACATGACATATCAACTGAATGATGTTCTCCTCTTTTTATCAACCAAACTTTTTCCAGTCAAATATGGCTCTACCTCTTACACCAACCAAGCCTCTACTAGCTCATCTATCCCTTCTATCCAAATCCCCACAAAGGACCCCTTAGAATCAACATTCCAATGTTTCTCACTTGGGGAGTATCTCTTCTTGGCCTTGGATGCCTTCCCTACTCCCAAAGAGTACTAGTACCTTGACCAAAACCTTAGTTATGATCCTAATATTAGAGACATTATTCCTTTTAAGCCTCCCAATCTCTAAATGAATCTTGTCTATGGGGGACTTAATCAACTACTTGTCACATCCTCAACCTCCTCTTGTCTTTGATTGTTCACCTTTGATTTCTCCTATTTGGATTAACTAGAATCCACCAAGACATACATCCATATGTGTGTTTGTAAGGGATTGAATCTAGGATGTTATGATCATGGACCACACAATTTTATTCTATGTAAGACCCAAAATCCTCATGAGAGATTTGGTTTCAGATTTATCCACCTAAAGAGCCAACTAATTCACCTCCCATTACCATCATTGATGATCAAGTCCCATACTTATCAACCATTTCACCATTAGAATTTGAGTATTTTGACATCATTCCCCCTAACTTTATTTTATTTATCAACGTGATTATCATTGGACCCTTGAATTATCAAAATTATGGGGAGACCATAACCATTCCTTTGACTCATTGTGACATGGTAGAATATGACTCTCCTACTATTAATACCATTTGGTGTTAGGATGATGATTCCCTTCTTACCTATCTTTGTGTATAATATTCCTCTATCTCAAAATCCATCCCTTCTAAGAATTCAACCATGTTTAATGAATCTACCATGGATGTCAACTTAGGTACTCAGGATAACCCATGCATTGTCAAAATTGGCTAATCACTATATTCCTGAGATCTTCATTATTTTTACTCTTTCCTACGAGACTTTATCATAGTATGTGTTTGGTATTAAAGTGACATGTTAGGAATTAACCCTTCCATCACTACCCATAATACCATTACTACCTTTGATGCCAAGCCTATCAAGTAGAAGATTCATCAGATGCACCCTTAAATAACCCTTCTTATCAACGAACTTTAATGCCTCCTATCCATAGATTTCATCCAACCAATTGACTATCCCTAAGGTATCTTGAATGTCATCCATGTCACCAAAGGAATAGGGGGACTTCACATTTGTGTATACTTATGTGACCTTAACCTTGCTTTTCTAAAGGATGACTTTCCTTTGCCAAGCATTGACCAACTTGTTGATCTTACATCCAGCCATGAGATGATATCCCTTATGGATGAGTTCTTTGGTTACAATTAGACCTTGATTTCCCTTAAAGATGAACACAAAACTTCCTTTATCACCCGTTTGGGAACTTTTTTATACAACGTCATGAATTTTGGTTTAAAAAATGTTGTTACAACCTACTAGTGTGCTATGACCTATATCTTCTATGACCTTATCCACAAAATCATAGAGGACTATGTCGATTACCTTCTTGGGAAATACAAATGTTTTAAAGATCATTTGGCCATTCTTAAAATTATCTTTGAATGACTCATCCATTACCATGTTTACCTTAACTCCAAAATGTGTATTCTGGGAGTCTTATCAGGAAAACACTTTGGATTTATCATATCTCTTCAAGGAATTGAAGTTGATCCCACCAAAATCAAAGCAATCCTTGACATGCCTCATCCCACCCACCTCAATAAACTCTATATTTTGTAGGGGAATCTCTAATCTATTTGTTTCTTCATCTCTTAGCTCTCTGATAGATGTCAAACTTTTCACCACCTTATAAAAAAAATGTATCTTTTAAGTAGAATAAGGACTATTAAAAGGCCGTTGATTCACTTAAAGAGTACCTTATTCCTCCACCTATCCTCATTCTTCCTAAATAAGATCAACATATTTACCTTTATATTTCTGCTACCAAGTACTCCTTAGGGGCATTGCTTACACATGATGATGAGTAGCATAAAGATCAAGTTATCTACTACATAAGTGATATGATTATAGAGTATGAGGCTCGATACACCCATAATAATTTTTTTCCTTTATTATGTCTTTGTGGCCTCCAAACTCTACCATTACCTTCTCAACCACAAGACCTATGTCCTAACCAACACCGACCAACTCAAGTATATGTACTCTAAACCATACCAAAATTAGTGTATGGCTAAGTGGCTCATACTTTTAGGTGGGTTTGATTTTGAGTTCCTCTAGCAAAATTAAATTAAAGTTTCAGTCATTGCCAACTAATAGGCTAAATTACCTTTAGTAGATAACCAACTATCTGCCCTTGAGTTTCTTTATGAGTCTATTGTAATACTTTCTCAATAAAACATCACCTATACAATGACCATGTTCTTATATCAATCAAAATGTCAATGGGGTGGTGGAATTGGTATCATCCTTATTCCCCTTGATGTTTTACCTCTTCTTTTATCCTTCAAGATTGACTTCTATTGTACCAATAACATGGCTGAGTATGAAGCCGTAATGTCTCCAAACTACTTTAGCCTTGGGATTCAAAATGATTAGTATTTTTGGTGACTCCAAACTCATTTTCAATCAAATAAATGGCTCTTACCAATGTAATAATGACGTTTTGAAATAGTAAAAATAACTAGTTAATGTACTCTTGGAGTTATTTAAACATTACGTTATCTAAACCATTTTGCAATATATAGACAAGTTTGCTAATACAATGGCCTCTTTTGCTTCCCAGATCCTAACCACACCTTCCAAATATAAGCTATTAGTCTTTATCCATCATCTTACCAAACCATTTTATACCAAATCAAACCTTCCTTCCATCTATAATTTGGAATAATTCTCATCCATTTTTTGGTATAAGCAAATTTTTGACTATCTCAACCTTGCCATGATCCCTTCCAATCTTCCTATTAATGGTTGAAGAGCATTCATTTAGAGTACCTCTCACTACACCATACTATGAGGAATCTTTTATGAGCATGGATTAGATATCCTTATTTTTCACTATCTACGTAACCACAAGATCTCTCATGCTATCAAGGAAATGCATGATGGGATGTATAGAGGACACTTTAGTGGCCTAGTTATCACTAAACACATTTTTTTCCTTGGATACTATTGGCCCATCCTTAAACAACACTGATATGATTATGTGAAAAAGTGTGTTAAATGTCAACAACACACCAATTTACATCATGAACCTAGCCATAGTCTCCAAGTATCCAAAGATTTTTGGCCCTATTCACAATGGGGATTAGATATTATTGGTGAAATTAACTCCTATTCTTTACAACAAAATCATTATATCATCACTATGAGAGAATATTTCACCAAATGGGTGGAGGTTATTCCCCTCATTTCAACCAAAGTTGAAAAGATTGCTTATTTGATCAACCATCACATTATTTTTCAATTTGATGTTCCTAATAAGATAATCACTAATAATGATAAATATTTTAAAAATAAAAAATCTAAGGTCTTTGTGACATGTTTGGAATTAATTTATGTTTCTCCTCACCCTATCATCCACAAGATAATGAACAAGTATAAGCTTATAAAAAAACTCTTAACATAATACTAACTATAATGGTTAATGCATCTAGTCAAAATTGGAACTTACACATCCCCTTTGTCCTATGGGCATATTGTACTAGCATTCAAACCCATATGGGTGCTACCCCTTTCTATCTCATTTTTGGTGTAGAGGCTATCTTTCTCTCAAATTCCAAATTCCCTCTCTTCTCATGTCCCCATAGGATATCATTTTTGAGGATGATTATCATCAAAAATGTTTAGTTCAACTTGAACTACTTGATGATTATCTTCTAGCCGTGCTTACCCATCTTCATGTATATCAAGAATGATTCAAGTGTGCTTATAATAAAAACCTTAGACTATGAGAATTCAACATCAAAGATCTCATATTAAAGGAAAATCAACATGTAATCAAAATGGAGAAAATCAAGCAGGGCAAGTTTGTTTTTAATTGGCTTGGACCTTATATCATAACAATTACGTATGGATCAAGAGGTTACAACTTATCTTCTCTTTAAGGAAAAAAAAATTGAGCCTCTCAATACTTAGAATATGAATCCTTTCTTTTTTTAAATAGGATCCAACTGAACTTCTTTCTAACTTAAGCTCATTCCTTAATTTTCAAGATTTTCCCTTTCACCCCCTCACTTTGAGGACTATCGATTAAAACATAGAATCATGTGATTTTCCATCATAGTTTTAGCATTAATCCTAAATATGGGTACCACATCTCTACCTATGGAAGGATTCTCATGGATAATTTTCATCCCTAATAGGATGGAAACTCATGGTCACTATCCCTCAAAAAATCCTTTCACACACTATTTTAACCTTCTTATGCTTTAGTTTTTCCTTCATAAAGGTAAGCATTTTATCCTATATATGAAAATGTATTCCATCAAAAAAAATAACAAACATATATCGTATGGGTCATCTATAGAATTATAAAACTGATATTTTGAAGGACAATTACCAAAACACAACAAAATTTCTCAATGTAATATAGAATGCTCCCTTAAAGGACAGCTATCCCAAAGCCTAAATCAAGTCTCAAAAGGCTTAGACCACTCCATTAAAGGATGGATAGGTAAACTCATTTATCAAAAACAATAATTTTTTTGAAAGATTCTCACATTGATTAGTTTCCTAGAGCAATCATAAAATATAAAAAATACCCATTATTTAGAAGCTGCAATCAACATCCATGAGTAGACTTCCCACATGGATCAGTCTACACCATCTATGACATATATTTTTTCATAATGAATCTTTAGCAACCTATATAAGAGGTAAATATAACCTCACATAAATGTTCCTTTATCATCCATTTCCATTTTATACCCTCTATGAAATAAGGGATTTTGAGCTTACTTGACACTATGTGAACAAGAAACTTTTTAACCAACCAACGAATATTAATGCAAAAAATGTGAAGGGATTATATTCAAAAGTAGATCTAACTTTCTTTTATTTTGATCCTCACCAATGAGAGAAAATCATGTCCTCTTCTTCTTTCTCAAATCAATTTTTTGATACATTCATTTATACATGTGTCTCTTGATTGTTTTATCTTTTCTTATCTTTTCTTATCTTTTCTCACATATAGTTTTGTTATCTAGACTTAATCTATGAGTTTCATGAGCCATTCACCTTAATTTAATTAAAATTAAGATCATTAAAAATATTTAGTAAATCATTACGAGTTTTATTTATTTATTTTTCTTATACCTTTATTTAAGTGTTTTTACTTATAAAACATTTTAATAAATTACCCATCTATCATATCATCACCATTTAATCATATATCATAAAACAATGAGTCATCACATATGTTAATCGATCACATGTCTATCTAGATAAAGGAAATCATAGATTCATTCATTTGAAAACATTTATACCATCTACTTTAATCATATATCTCCTAAAGGCTAATCATAACATCATATCATAAGCAACATCATCACATCCTAACCATAAACACAAGAAATAATCATAACCATAAATAATATCCATAAAACAATAGTCACATCATTAACATGTATAATATCACAAGAAATAACCACAACCATAAACCACATTCATAAAATCATAATCACATCATGCATTCATGAATCATAAATAATCATATATATAACAATTATGTCCAAGTCTCTCACAAAGGAATATACATCTTGTTGCATTGAATCACAAGATGGTACTAAAATCATATACTGCATCAAAATGGGAGTCTCATAAGAGTCTAAGGTGGAGCACTATTTCTCCCTAGTGCCTTGAGCCCACACTCCTACCTATCTAAAGGAATATATCTTTGGTGTAACCAAGGATAGCTAGGATCTAGACTAATCCCTCTCTTAAATAAGAGTGGTCACTTGGACCTAATTTATATCTCTCTCTAGGGTCACTATTGATAAAGCTAACTATGTTGTTGCTAGTGTTGCCCTAGCCTGATCTCTCTCTGTGAGGAGTGGTTACCTATTAATGGCATCCACATCCATCTAATCCCCACCTCCCTCCTCCATATCAACATCCATGGCCTAATACCTAGCCTATCTATCATCTACTCCAAACATTGTTGAATCATAGTGTGCATAAAACCATACTATGTAGTCCTTAGTGACACCTACATCATCTATGTCTGCACTCACTATTAGTAATTCATGATCAAAATACTCATCATCTGATGCTATATTGGGTAATGGAAAATCCACATCCTCCCTCCTATACCTTAAGAAATCACCTGGGATATCCTACACTAGCTTGAATTGCCTCCTTACCTTATTGAAAGGGATCAACTCTACCTCATGATCCCATCTACCATATATCCACCTATAGATCTATAATGATACGTTATGCCTAGCATAACTTGCCTTCATGGAAATCTAGTATATGGCCTCCAAATGACCTCCCCATCAACCAAGGCCTCTAGCCTATCCCTATACCACTCTAGGTCTCGAGATCCTACCCCTAGTGGTGTGAGTGCATAATCATACCTCCATTTTATGAAGCCAACTCTAAAGTCCATCTGAGTCTAGGCATGTCATGGAAATCCACTAGTTGAAGTACCTTGATGTGCTTATACACCCAATAATGTAAAATAAATACCATGTTAATGCCATATCATTTGTGTAACATGTATCCCTAGAGCTCCAAATATATCTACACTAGTAGAATTGGAGCCTAAGCATACATTGTGTAGTCCATAAACATACCTACAAGAGTTCTTAACAATAAAAATGGAAATCTACCACTACTAAAATTTGGAAGTTCATAGTAGTTCATGACTATCATCATCATCATCATCATCATCATCATCATCATCATCATCATCATCATCATCATCATCATCATCATCATCACAAGTAATCTCTCCCTATTCCCTATGGTCAATAGGTACATAGTGGAATCCCCTAGTGTGCTAACTTAAATACATAAAATCCTCACTAAATAACTAATCCATGTACACATCTAAATCATAATTATTGATATGCTTGATCTACTCACTCCATAATAGTAGCCACAAAATCTAGTGAATGTCCTCTATTAGAATGGTAATCTCCCTAGTCAATAACAAGAACATGTTGGTGGTTGGGTCATATCTCTTGATGAGGGCCACCAATATAGCTACATCTCTAAGCACATGTTGGTAATATCTAATTCCTCCTAGGCCAACTATGGTCATATGTTCCCACTCATTATCCATCATCACACAATGTACCTCATCTAAGAGCTAAGTCACTTGGTCTTACATCTATAGTTGTTCCATCACCTATAGGGTTAGACATATATAGCTTAGTTTAATTTTCCATTGACATGTAAACTATGCATTTTTACCCCATTTAACCATGCCTTACCTTATCCTATTTAACCAACATCTACTTAATCCTACCTATACTTCATCACTAAACCTATCTTGTTGTACCTATATTACACTACCCCTACCTTTCACCCATCATTATACCTACCTAACCCTTAACCCATTTTCATATCTACTCAAAAATTAAAAACTTGTAACAACCACTGATGATTGAGTATTAACTGATGATGGTTCCTTGTAGAACCATTGCTAATCAATCATCAACTGCCAATGGTTTAGATGTGGATTACTAATGGTTCCCACACCAATTATTTTATGGTTACTTATTGACCAACAATGGTTGATAATGATCATATACAATCACTATGTGATGACCGTTAATGACTTAAAAAACCTAGTTTTTACCTAACTTCCCTCAAAAATCCACTAAACACCTCACTTATTACCTATACACTATCTCATACTACCCCTCATCATTTTTTACAACAATTTTTTTTATTCTACCCATTTCCCCTTACATTAATAAAAAAAATCAAAATCACCATTTTCAATAAACCCCTAGCCTAAATAATAATGAATTAAAGCAAAAAGCAACAAATAAAATTACATCATCTACCTTATTTCATGACTTCAATCATGGTGGAGCCATTGGAACCACTACTACCACTCAGACCCACACTTTGACTCCATCTCAATACATCCTCATTAGCTCTCCTCTATTCTAGCTTACCTCAGTCAACAATCTGACTCACTAGTCTAACCTTGGTCAAACCCACCTTAACTATGCAAACACAAGACTCAAGGAGTAAACTCTCTATTATTTTTAGCAAGGACAAAGAAAAATGTTGTGGGTCAATTTGTAAATGAGGAAATAAAACCTCATTTTACCTTTAATAGTCTCCCTTTTAGGGCTTACATCTGACCACCGATGTCACTAGGTGGCTATTGATGGTTGACCCTAATCATCAGTGGTTGAACATTATAGGGTTCTACCCTCCAACCATCAACTTTACACCCATTCACCACCAAATGGGGCAACCAATTGGAACATAATCAACCCATACCCTCATTGGAGACAACCCACCCAAATAACCTTGCCTTGGTCATTTTAGCCCTCCTTTCACACTTTTTGTGACAACCTTGCATTAGTCACTTTAACTACATCAATTACCTTTCCATATTTGAAAAAATTGAAGTTGCACTAATTTTGTGCACAAACCATTTAGATGCATCGAAGCATTACCCTTTAAAGTCCTGACACCTGCTATCATTTTATTTTCTCAAAATCACATCCTACCTTAGATACCTACAAAGACATTGACCTTAAATAGGATACTTAAGTTTATAGGTGCTAACCCAACATGCACACACTATTATTACAATCAGTTACCCTATCACCTATCCTTCTAGTCTAACCTTTATTTAACACCCACCTCAATTATGGCATCCTAGTCTATGCATGATCTATGATACTACACTTAATCACATTTTTTTCCTATTCATGTTTAAATGCCCAAATACCCATTATTTTCACCCACCTTGTGACCCACATATCTACTTATCAAACCCCTACTCTCTTTCACTTCATTGATTCCCAATTTAATGGGGAATACCTCCTTCCATACTTAGGGCATCCAACCTTCTACCAAATTCTTTATTTTTGTTTGTATCTTGCTAATACAAACTACATAATATAAAGGGGGAAAATGTAGACATTTAAAAACTATGCAATGTTTTTCTAGTTGTTGAAGCACCCCATAACTCCCTTTATATTATCTTGGACTATTTCCTAACCTTCTAACCACCAAACATAAGTGAAAATGACTAATATTAACTATTTTGACTATGTTTCCCTAATCATTGATGGTTAACCCTCAACTACTAATGGTTGACCTAACTATCGATAGTTACTTGAACTCTTGCATGATGAAAGGAGTCAACTATAGTTTGACTGTAATTCACTCATTGATTACTAATTATGTTAATATAACTAGCTAGTCACATTATCAATGCATAATAAGACTATGTGATGAACCATTTTTTAAACCCGCTGATGCATATTAAGAGAGGAAGAGAAGGTTGAAAGAATCAATCATCATCAAGATCAATCAGGTAAGTGAAAGAGATTCTTACTCCCAGGTGAATTCAAAAGCTAAGTATCTATATTTTATTTCATCAAAATTTAGTAATTAGCTATATTTATTTTGTTTATTTAATCTTTCACCTTTATTTCTCTTTCACCTTACTTTTATATGTTAGAATTATACAACTCCAAGACATTTAATCCTCCCCACCCAAAAACCATTCTCACTAACCCAAATACCCAATCCTTGAACTAAACACTTTTGAGTATCAAATTCTTATCTCAAAACCAAAATTCAACCCAAACCCATAGCTAGAACCTCTTTATAACTCCCCTCAGTAGACTTATTTTTCTAAATCAGATCTCATAGTAACCATAAATGGTCATCTAACTATAGCCAATCATACCCAAATCATCAGCGGTCATTGTGTATCATTTTACAATACCAAGTTTATTTGACCCAGCTACTTGCATCCAGATTCCACTTTATAAGTTTTTATTTTATCATAGAATTGTAAATTATTTTTTGAATAAGGTTTGATTAATATAGCATTAATATTGAATCATTTATCACTATTTTTTGTTAAGATCACTTGTTTCTTTTATAGCATTTTTTGTATTTAATTTCAATACCTTCAATTATTTCATGCAATTACCTATTTTCAACATATCAAAACTTAAGTGTTTTAAAAGTGTGGATTTAAAACCTCCAAAGAAGCTTATGTTTCTAAGATCTATCTCACACTAGGAAATCCACCCTACTATCTCACTAATCAACCATTTTCTTCTAGTGATTTCTTATCTACAAGTCATCCTCCTGAGATAAAGAGGAGTATCGACAATTATTTGGATTCACATGTGCACAACATATCTAGGTTTTACTAACCTCACCCTTATTTCAATATTTATAACTTTTTAATAAAGAAAATAAGAAAGATTTTAGTGAAATAATAGAAAACCCCCTAGTGAGTTATATTTTCAACAATATTTGATAGAATGTAGGTTCACCTAAACGTTTATTTTATTTTAATTTAATTAATAAAAATAAACCATATATAGTGAATTTAAAATAAAATATAATCATGTACAATACAATTCAACGTAAAAAGAGTTATAATGAGCTAATAATAGTATTTATCAGGGGAAAATGAGTACTTATATTATTTTGGGTGATTCACTGAATAAATAGGTTGTTCCCAAATTATAAATCAGATATAATAATCATGTGATTATGTCACTACCAAAACTAGAAGATTAAAATACACTAAGACAAGTGAATAATATGTGGACAAGGATTTAATGTGTCAATGTCCTCTCATATGTTCTTATCTATATTGACTATTCCCCTAATCTAAAATTTCAAGCTAGGTCACCTATGTGTGTACTTGTCTTATTTTTGTATAGATCTTGGTTAGATGTACATAAGGCTTATAAAATTAAAACCCTAATACTTCACATGCATTATATGGAATCTAAATATAAATAAGGGTTGTAAGGGAATGGAATTATTTAAGCTAGCCTAAAATTCCCTTGTGAACTAAATGGTGTGTACATAGTCCAAGTGGCCCTCAAGGCGATGTATTTTTTCCTTCTAGTTTTCTATGTGAAATATTAGATGTAAGACTATATTATATTTTTCTTATCAATATGCTTGGAAAAATCAATAAAAATAATGTATTAAACCTTATAATCTATAGATAAGTCAGTTATTCTTCATGTATAGAAGTTTTGTATAGCTTTTGAACATTGAGAGTAATTAATTTCCTTTTGTAAAACATTTATTTATATAGGCCTTTCTATTTGAGTAAGGGGATCACTAGTATGTGAAGGGTCAAACCCAAAATACTAATATTTATAAAAATAAACATTGATGGCACATGAAATTGAAACACTTCCATAAGTTATGTTGGGACATGTCTGCACTACAAGATAGGTGTGCAATGTGATACTATCTAGGTAGTGTAATATTATCAAAAAGACATGAAATGAAGATACAAATATAAAAGAAACAAATATGGATCCCAAAGATAGAATAAAAGAATATAAAATAGTGACACATGCATACTTTGAGGAAAAAAAGAAAAATAAGATGTGATTTTCCATTGAGTCATTCATTCGTCAATAATGATCTAGATAAATAAGATTATGTAAAAGTTTGTATTTAGTTTAAGTTTGTGACAAATATGGGTTTCTATAGGAAAAATTAATATAAAATTACCTTATGTGTACATTTTGATACATAAATCATTCAAAATGATATGATTATTTAGAAATTTTACTTGTGTAGAACTTCATAAGGTTGAACATGTGCAGTTGTGATGGTTGCATAAATCGAGGTATGATAGGGTAGTAATAATCACACATAAAAGTCTACATGTAATAAGAGAGTGAGTGATGAAACACAAATAAAAAGGATGTGTACACTATAATCAAGGAACACACTATATCAAATTATTAAATTACTATATAATATAGTTCAAAGTTGACACATAGTTGTGAGCCATATAGACATACACCTAGACACCGTAGACCCTATAGCTTTATCACAAAGTAAAAGTAAGAAATGAGGGTAGTGGTTGCTAAAATAAATTCATGAGGATATGAACTAATAAGAATTTAGGATGTGGGTGGCTTGAAAACACCATAGGGGGTTAAGTTTCATAGATAGGATTACAATATTTCATACAAGTTAGGTGCAAATACATAGTATGCCACTAAATGAAGTTGTCAAATTTGAATGGGAATCTAAAGGAACAATATAATTTTTGAGGTCTATTAATGGAAGTGGGGTAAGATTAAAGTAACATAATAAAATCTTCATTTAAATGAGGTGGAGACTATGTGCATAAGTTTGAGGATATGCTAAGAGTGTGAGGAAAATGAAGATTGAAAAATAGATCTAGATCCAAGGGCTATACTGAGAGGAGATCTAAGATCCCCATTATATAAATTAAGAACATTATATAATATTATAAACTTTATTTATTAAATGAAATAATGATTTATGAATTATTTGTGCTAGTTATTGAGTCAATTTTCATGGTATAATGCATCCCTTCATTGGGACCCTTAACCACAACCACATCATTTTCATATCAAAGATGAGATTATAGCTTGGAAGATGAGGAAAATAAGTTTATTGGATAATTAATGAGACAAAGTATATTAGATTTTCATAGTGGATAAATATTCATAGTGGTTGATTGTTAAAGGAAAGCATTAAGGGAAAAAATAAATGTGAAAGGATTTTCTAAGGTTAAGTGATGGAAGATCACTAACAAAAGGTGTTTGGTATGTGAAAGAGAGAAGATGTGTAGAACTGCCATATCATTGACCATGAGGTATTCAATGAGTGAAAAGGAACACATCTTCTGACAATAACATGTTAGAATAGAAGGTTTATATATAAATAGTTGTTCTCCATTATGCATATATGGGTAAAGAAAATAATGTGAAGAATATGGATCGATAGAAAGCCAAGGTGAGCAATGTCCCAGACTTATAAATATTTAATATGATTAAGGATATAATATCTAGAGTGTATGTGGTAAAAAATGAATTTTTAGGAAGAAAACAAGACTATTAGGATGAAAAATACTAAGAAAAGAAGATAATCATGTAAAGAGAATAAATGGATGGAGGATTTAGAGTGTGCAAATATTTATTCTAGAGATGAGGAACTTAGGTTATTAGGAAGATAAGGAATTGAATAGCTTATATGCACTCTGTATAAACTGTAAAACACCTCAATCTTGTATACATGTCAAGTAAGTCTCATGGCTATACCCTTTAGTTCTTAATATCTTCATACTATCAAAAGGCTCACATCTACTATATCTTATGGATATTGATAATCTCTTACTTTGAACATATGCTATTATGATGACTAGGCCATATATATTTCTCAAAATGATATAAACTTTATTATTGTAATCCTCTACAATTTTTACACATATAATTACTTTCTAGCTTTCTAGATACATATATTCCAACAAGATGCCTACACCGACACTAGTGTCTTATGAAAAAGTAAGTGTAGGATGCCCTAAAGTAATAAAATTTTAAAATTAAACGTAACCTAAAGTTTTCCCTAAGTGGTTTAATAGAATATATATCTAAAAATGATTGATACACACACAATATAAATCATCATTAATTCTTCACAAAACACAGATCTAACAACTCAAAAGGTAACTTATCAAAATCACTCAATCAAGAATTCAAGTGATCAAAGATTTTGTATTATTTTATATTTCAATATCAATCATAAGGGCAACCCATATACATGTCTGAAGTACTAAAGGAGAATTCCATGAGCCATATTTTTCAAGTTATAATACAAGTCACTCTATGTACTTGCTTATCACTTGTTACATCTAGATACACACACAAGCCAACATGTAGGGGATAACTACAGAAGTATAAATCCCTCTTAAAAGTATAGGCTATATAGGTAGTGCCCATTGACCAAGGGGTCCTTGGGGGATCTTGACACTATGTGCCTCATAACCCATTTTCCCCACAATCACTCTATTATTGGTAAATATAAAGTTTGATCATTTAAAAAAGAGTGACAATATATGCATGAGATTTAAACACACTAGAGTAAAGGTTATAGGAAACCTAGAATGCTCTATGTGGTCACACTTAAATATAGTTGAAATTTTGTACTAGACACTTGCATCAAAGTTAGATATTAATGTTGATGTAACCATCTAGATCTAAAAATAGTGTCTATTAAGGTCAACATACCCCCAATTTTGAAAATGGGGACCCTTATGTCAAATTGTGAAAAATTTTACCTTAAAATTGAAAGTTCACTTAATCATAGTGTCACTAGCATGTTTGCACATTATTTTCATTTTGAGATCATCCACACATGGTATGGTTATCCCCTTTTGCATAATTCTAGTTTACCCTTGTCAAAATTGACTAACATTAGATCTTTGTGTTTCATATTATAGGTTAAAGGGAGCACCCTTGAATGGAATATGTCTATATTTTATGATTTTATCTCTAATTTCTCTTTCTACTAACCTTTGGTTGGTCAAAAACTAAGTTTAATTCATCTTGAAACCCTTGGTTAGGAAATCCTAGCCTAGGTCATCCCATTTTAAATTAAAATTTGGTAGGAATAAATTACATCGGAATAATTTAAATATACTATGGACTTAGTATAATTTTTATACTAAGGTTTATTCATTTTTTAAGCATGATCAAACATTAGTCTAAAAATTATATGCTTGGTCCCCTTTTTGTCTTGATCCCCTTTGTCCCAATTTTACCTTAGCATGGTCTAATATTATTATTTGTTAGGTCATTTTATTACATTAAAAATTAGCTCAAGACTTTTCCCTAAAAATTTAATTCATATTTATTAATACAAATAAAACCTTATTCCAAAACCTTAATCTAAGTTCTATATATCCTCGATCCTAACTTAAACATCATGTTTGTCTACATGATCAATGACCCACGCTTACTTAGGTGACATGGATAAAATAATGTATATGGATTCAAGATTTCAATAGATCCCAAAGTAAATGTGGTGATGACATGTATCATAACCATGTTTTCTAGAATAGTGAGTAGCTAATGGTAGCCTATCCTTCAGATTGAGATCTAATGGTAGTGTTGATTCATACCCATAAGATCTAATAGTGTGAAGGGACATTGACTTTTTAAAACATCTCAGACAAAATAATGTGATATTATGTGGTGGAAGTATGTTATCCTAACAAAAACTAATAATATAGAGTTTAGAAAGTTCATAGGATTGCCAAGTAGCATGACCTCGGAGCTTAATGCAAATATGAGCCAATCTCTCTCAAAGTCCCTGGATAATGATCTAACAGAGCATGTTTATTCCCAAAATATCTAACAACATGAAATCAAAATGGGAAAATAAACATAGGGTCACTTTTATTGAGACATAGACCTAGACTTAAAAATTATGCCATGTTTTTATTCATAAGGACACTTTAATATGTTTTAAACATAGCTCAAGACTTTGGATTAAAGGGTTTTATTTACATGGAAATTTTAATCTAAGAATTTGAATTAGGATTTACATGTTCCCCAAGCCCTAAGTTCAATATTTCCTATTTTTTACAAGAACCGATATCGCTTGGACTAATGGACATATTTTTAGATGATCACGGTCTCTCCCTTTCTAGTGTTACTAAAACTAGTTGCTTGTGTTGCATGATCAATGGAATATCATTCAATAATGAACATGCTTAGGTTTTGATGCTTAAAATATTAAAATAGACCTTTTACTAGTATTTGGTCTATAAAAAGTCAAATTAAATCCATGTTTAAATCTCTTTGAAACCCTCATTCAAAAAAATGTAGCATAGGTTCTATTGGACCAAATTTAAAATTAACAAGAATAATTCATGTGGGAACACTTTTAAAATGCCATATAATTAGTTCAATTTTTTTACTAAGGTCTAGTCATGTTTTTGAACATGAGCAAACCTTAGTCTAAAAATTATATGCTTGTTCCCCTTTATGTTCCAATTCCCTTATTCCATTTACCTTATCATGGTCTAATTTTATCATTGTAGGGTCCTTTTATCATGTTCTTAAGCTTAGTATAAATTTTCATGGTCCTTTTGTTATAAATTTAACTAAAATATTAATCCTAAAGTCTCATTCATGTTTTTTAACATAAACAAGGCCTTAGTCCTAAGATTTTATCTTAAGTTCCATATACCTTCGAGCCCTAACTTAAACAGTGTGCTTGTTTACAGGATCAACAACCTATGTTTACTCAGGCAAACATAATCATATAGTGCAAAATGGGCTTGATAAGTCTAATATTTTGATCCATAAGACCAATCTCACTCGACCTCATAAATTGATATAGATGATTTGCATGCACTTGGATGGCCAAGATCCAATGATGCAGGATCAATATTAAGACTAAAATGGTCCCTTTTATTATGTTCTAAGCTTAGCTTAAACATTCTAGCCTAAGGTTTATTTCATGTTTTTTAACATGAAATAAAACCATACTCTAAATTCTTTCGCCCAAGTTCTTTATATGTACTGACCCTTAAAAATTGTTCATCTTTATAGGATCAATGATTCACATTTACTTAGGTAGATATGATCAAATGGAACATATCAAGTCAAATTTTCAATGACACCTCTGAGATGGTGAGGAAGTGATTAGTGTCAAGATCATAGACAATGAAAAATAAACAACCAATAGCTATCCATCCCATGGATCATAATCAAATTTCCCACATTCATTCAAATGAGGAGATCAAATGGTGCAGGATGAGGGTAGAATTTTCAATGAAGCTTATAGTTAATATGAGACTACCATGTGGAAAGAAAATGTTAATTGGAAAGACAAATAAGGTGCATAACTCAAAAGGCCTAAAAGACTACCAAGTGGTAAAACCTTGGAGGCAAATACATATAATGACCAATGATGTTCAAATTGAGGGATTAAGATCAATGGTCAGCATTGATCCATGTAAAGATATCTAATGGTGTGGAATAAAAGTATATTTTTCAAATGGAAATGGTGACTTTTTAAAACTTAATGAGCAAAGTGTTGTGAAAGGTGCCATTAAGATGCCATGATGGCACCACATAAGTAGAAAATGACAAATCTAAATATCTCATAAAGCCACAAAATCAAAGGTATAAATACATGATTTATATGGAAATCTAAGGCATGAAGCTCACTTAAGTGAAAATAGCCACTACCATTAAAGTTATAGAAAAGTTGTAATGTCTAAAAAATCCTTAATTTGATCCTAAATTAATCACAATTGAGTCTGAGGGACTAAATCATCATTTGAGTAAAGGTAATTAAGTCTAAAATCAAACTTTAGATCATTAGGGAGAAATTTATCAAACTCACAATCATGGCAGCCCAAATACATAGAGAAGATGTGGAACTCTATCTAACTTTAGACATAGACGGGAAGATCTTCAAGGACACGTAATTTGATGTAATGGCTCTAAACACAAGGGACACCAACTAGTACTAACTATTTTGGATAATCTAAGAGCAACCAATCATTTATAGAAAGGAGGAGAAGAATTTGTCTATAAAAATGAGATATTATGACATTGTGGCCATCCATATGACTAGTCTTCTTTTTGTTACAACCAAACTAGAGGTACTACATTGCATTGATGTTATCTCTCCCATATTTAAAGATTATAAAATTGATAATGGCATGATAGTTCATGAATGTAGCTTTAGGAAGGTTGCATATATTTATCATTTGGATTTTGAGAATTAATATAAACTTAATAAACCCAAAATAAACATGATCACCATAAATAATTGAGCTAAGTAAAATGACCTAAAGACCATCCTTACCCCATGACTATATTATGGGAATCAAGTATTCTAGAATTTCAATGGTAATATCCTAATCAAAAAATTTAAGCCCAAAATTAGGATGATCATGACATTAATGAATAGATTATGTGAAAACCGCTTTACCACATATCTGGACAAACTATGGGTCCCCCTAGTCTATTTTATAGTTGAGAGATAACTCACTCTTCCTCTTGGGGAGGTTATTAGCACTTGTCTGAGTAGGCAATTCTATGGAATAAAGAAGAAGACCAAGAGTCCATTTTACGTGATGTCATACTTTATAGATACCCTACTTGCCACCACAAATATTCCTAGCATCAAAGGGTGGTCACCTAAAGGAACCAAGACAGTCACCCAATATTATTCCAAATTGCACATTTTCAAGTACAAAGATCACATACAATTCATATGTGATTGTGTCTATCAAACTTTAGTAGAGGTCATTATAGGAATATATATGATGAGGTTAAATATTATAATAAATAATATTTTTAAATCCATAAGTGATATATCACTATATCTATATTGCACTATACTCAATATTGATAGAATACTACGCACCCCACTCAAACTACTAGTTCATGTGCCTAGTAAACTAGCTGAACAAGAGGTAGCATACTAGATATTCAATGACATAAATGGTTTTTGTAGGACCAAGAGGAAAGGAATGTTCCACACCTTCCCTATTACCATTATAAATATTATATTTCAAAAATGGGACAATATTGAGGCTACCTCTAAACACATGTCCTCTTTCAGATTACAACATGATGAACTAAGGCAACATGATTCCCAAGGAAGATTTGTGGGTAAATTGAAGGAAAAAGGAATAAATATGACCTATGAGAACTAGCCTAGACCTTATGACCCAATATACACCAAATATTATTTGTTCATCAAAGTCTTATCAAGATTAAAGAAGCACAACATTAAGCCAGCATCTATATTACTCAGGGAATAGAAGGAAAGTGATGACATATGATAACTAGAGCTAATACAATACCATTTTATTGGAGGTCCATCTTCTAGACCTCATATAACATGGCCAAACATATATGATATAATACCTAAGGAGATTACATCTTCCTCAGCCTAGGAAGTAGAACAAAAATCATAGATTGAAGGAATTGACATAATAATGTTAGACCCTGAAGAGACAGTAAAGGATGCTCTAAATATGATAACTAGTGCCTGTTAATTTTATGAATAAGAAGCTAAAAATAAAGAGATGAGGGAAGATAAGGGGAAGGAAGTAGCTTTGGACTTGGTCCCTATTACAACCTAACCCAAAAGAAAAGTTGAGATAGCCTTAGTCCCATTAAGTGGAAAGAATCCCAAGTTTAACTTCAATCATCCTTTGAGTGAGGTTAAACATTTTAGTGAAGACAATATAATTCATTTCCCAACCATTATTTAATTGTTTTTATATGGAAAATTTTATAAGGTTCCTAATCTACACCATCCTTGGGAAATAACAAAGACTGTAAATATAATTGTGCATGATGAGCTTAAGCCATGGATTATAAATTTATAAAAGGAAGAACAGAACAAAATGATGGCTCTAGGAGATCCAAGTGGAATATATATATTAAAACCCCTACTCTTCAAGTTACATAATCATTAGTTGTCATTAGGTTTGACCCAACAATAGCTGGATTGCAAAGAGTCACTGAGAATAAAGCCTTGGTTGGAGGAGAAGAATTCACTTTTCGAAAAATGGAACAATTTGTTAGCTTGACTACTATTGAAGGGTAGAGACTGGGTGAGAACTACATCTTTGAGGAAAATGTGATTGAATTGGCTCAAGTAGAATCATCTCAATTATAGGCTACCATCAAAGGCTTGTAATAATAGAGGGAGAATATGCAACATGAAAAGGATAATTTAGAAAGGAAAGATATTTTGTTAGTTCCTAATTCCATGATCAAGATGTTTGAATTATCTTAATCTTATATGTTTGACTCCCTAAAGTCAACAAAGTTGACAAAAAATGTATTGGGTTGGTAGGATACAAAAACTAAAGGCTTAGTCACCCAATGGTAGAATTCAAAGGACAAAATAAAATAATTGGTCAACATATTAGTACAAGATCAAATCTCTAGTTTCAAGACCATCAGCTCAGCTCACTTGAACACAACCATGGGATTGATTATAGACAAGATCAAGGGTTTGAGTACATTGTCCAAGAACTTGGAAAGACTCCTTAGAGATGATAAGGTCCTATTAGATAGGATAAAATAGTTCCATGGGACCATGATTTTAAAAAAAAATAACACTTAGTCCCATGGGCCTCATAACAAATGAGGATTTAAATCACAAGACAACCTTGGTCATGCAGGAAATAAGGAGGAAAATCCAAAGAATATCTAGGATATAAAAAAATATGGTCATGGGTATGATCCTAACATCAAAAGAAAATATTGTTGAGGCAAGGAGCATTAATGAGGCCTTAGGATGGAATGATAGTGACCTCAAAGACCTAGCTGATCAAGAAGATGAGCTTTTCCTAGAACCTATTTTTTAATTTGAAGTTTATTGATGAATAAAATTAGAAGGAAGGAAGACTTCTTTAGCCAAAATTGTAATATTATTTTGTAGAGTTCTATAATATTTTTTAAATAGAATATTCTTTTGTAAAGGCATGTGCAACTTGTAAGCTCATTTGCCTTTAGATCAGTCCATTTTGGAAAGTCTAGTGTATTATAGAACTTTTGAAGAAAGGACAACTATCCTTACACTTGTGCACTTGTGATTTGATATAACTAACTAACATACCCCCTTGAATTCTATAAAAGGACTATTGTCATTTGTAAAAAATAAGGGAGTTTTTTGAGACAAAAATTTGTGTAAACTTTGAACAATTAATACAAGTGAGGAATTTTGAAAAGATGGTCCATATTCATTTGTGTAATTTGTCATTATAGTTTCTATCTTAGTTTCTTATTCTCATCTCTAGATTTGAATGGTTCTTATGAAATATGGGTGTGAATATTTTAATTGTAGAGTTGTTAAATTGTCATTATAGTTTCTATCTTAGTTGCTTATTCTCATCTCTAGATTTGAATGGTTCTTATGAAATATGGGTGTGAATATTTTAATTGTAGAGTTGTTAACTTGTGTCAATGCTAGGTTGAATAAAAGTTCTCAAGTTCATTTCAGTTCCTTTACTCTTCTTGCATTTGGGCTAATGTTTCTTTTTTTTAGGGTAAATATTTAAAGTGAACTTAGTTTTTATTTGTAATTTTATTATTCTTTAGATGTTTTCCTGATGTTTATTAAGATTTGAGCTCATTTTATTTCATATTATACATTGGTTAAATTCATGCTTGTAGGATACTTGAACTTTGTCATGATGTTTGGGATGAAGATTAGCAACATCTCTTTTTTGCCTTACCTTGCTTTTTACTTCACTTTAACTAGATCACTCTAGATAAATTACCATTGTAAATATTCTTCTTATATTAGTCTTTAGATTATATTTGATCATAATTCACTAATATTAGCTAATATTGATTCATTCTTTGTAAGTATATAGGCCAAGGTGGCTTCCAACCACCAAATTTTATAAATATGTGAAATAGTATGCTTGTTTTGCCTCTAGTCCATCAACAAATAATAGGATTATCATAACCTAAAACTCATGCATTGAATTATCTAAATTCTAAAATGAGAAGTATTATTTAAACACTCTGAGCACTTATGATACATATTAAGGCATCAACAATGTCTAAGGCCCCAAAATTCAATATTTATAGAATATGATGATTGCTCTAAGGTCTTGATCTAGAACATTTCTAGCTTGTGTCAGACTAGATCTATATGCACATAGTGAACCAACTAAGTAATCTTATTTCTAATTAATTTTAATATCAATTAATAGATTTATTTTCTAGTTTTAGCATATCTTAGAATCTAAATTTAGGATATTGTTTATCTAAGTTTGAAAATTAATTGGCTTGCTATAGATCTATTTATCAACCTTGTGTTTATTCATTTATATATTATTAACCCTATAATATATTGACCCATCTCAATTTAGGTTTAAATAGAACTAACAAAATGGGTGTTGGATTTATAACATTATTTTTAAAAATTAGGTATTGAAGACCCCAAGAAATTATAGTTTTCATAGAGGAACCTATGTAATAACATAGTGGTTTGTTGGAGATATCTATAATAAAGGAGAAACAAGAGGAGTAAAAAAAGGTGAATTGTTGGGAGTAGATGGGTCTTAAATTACTAAAGTAGATAGTGTGACTACATGATTATCATGAATGGTGGATAATTATTAATTACTTAATGCACATACGTGTAAAGTAAATTCCAACATGAGGGGAAGTTGGTATAGAAAATTATCTTATGAGTGATGTAGAATTATTTTTTGGAACAATAGAGTAGAATAGTATTATATGAAATAATTATAAGAATATACCATTACATAATATTATGAGGATACAATATTCATTGAGATATAATATTGATAGGTTATATAGGACTTTTACCTAAGAAATAAGTTCATGGAGGAAGTGAAATTGAAAGAAGTGAAGAGAAATGTTGCAAAATAAGTTGCACTATGTTGTAAATAACTTGAGTTTGTGGTGCATATCCAAAGAAAGTAATAAGTTCATATGTCTAAATATGTACCCAATAAAAATGGAGAATATCTATAGAGAGTGATAGAAAGAGAATGCGATGAATAATGATAGAGAAAGTGTCACACTAAAGGAAGAGGAAGGAAATGTGAAGAGTGTAATAAAGATCCAAATGGTATATATATGCCTTTTAAGAGGCATGGATATGAATGGAAAAGGATGAGTAAGTATGTCTACATAAGGAATTTGTCTAATGCCATCGGGAATAATAATGAATAGAAATGACATGTATCCAAAGGGTTTTATCAAAGATTAAAATGTATCAAATAGAATAAAACATATGTGTCAGGAGAAAGGAAATATATAAATAATTGAAAAGACTATCTTGGTCATGTAGAGGTAATTCTTGTGTTAGGGAGAAGACACACACATAAAATGAGACATGGAGATACACACACATGTAATGATAGATGGATGTGTAGGAAAATTATACCTAAGTTCATAGAGGTAAGTTAATTGATGTTAAATAATATGGTATTAGTGCACATAATGATGATATCATCCTAAAAGATGATAGAGGAGTGAAAAATTAGGATATAAGAAATTATTTGCCTTGATGACAAGAGAGGGAGAAATAAAGTAGAGGAAAATACAAAGAAGACATATGAGGATGGACAATTGTATATGCATATATGGGTATTATATATTGATACAGTAGAGACTCATGAGAAACACAAAGTATAAGGGAACACAAATGTATGATGCATAGAATATTAGAATAGGTTGAGGAGAGATGGTGAAGTGAGAAGGAATCAACATTTAGATTATAGTGAGATAAAAATATTAATTATGCATAATGTGTATAAACTAATGGGATAAGGCAAAATATAAAATCATGATTAACATGGAGCTGATGAAATAGAAGAATGGTTATAAGAGGAGTAGTGACCAATGTTAATATTAGTCAGTGCACACATTGTTTGGTGTGCATGAGTATAAAGGTGGAGTGAAGTAAAGGAGAACAAGGGAAGCAAGAAAAACATGTAAAAAATATTTGGTGAGAGGGATGGAGATGATGAAATATCACCATGGTATAGTTATGTAGACAAAAAAATTAATATTTATCTATAAAACAATGCAATTATGACCACTCCTTATACACACTTAGCTCATGCTTAATTCCATAGTATTTTGACTACCATTCCTTTACTTATATGTGGATGAACCATTCCTCCAAGAAAATAATGATATAAAAAATTCCTTATTTATCATTATAGATAGTTTGAGTTTATTCTCTAATTATTTTTCACTTATAGTTCATCCATCCTTGATCATCAGATAAGGCCAACCCATCAAGACAATATAGATTACTAGTAGTGTCTCATTCTTTTGGCCACATCCTCTTTATAAATAAAGGCTAATTTCTTAAATTTAGATTCACTCAATAGGTTATCTAACACGTTTCACAAGGCCCATCTAAAGGAATTCCAAAATGATCTCTATAAAGCCACATATTTAAGCTAATTTTTCACTAAATTCTCATATGATTGAAAAGAAACATATTATATAAATACATATTGAGATAAAAACACCTATTATTCTTAGTTAAAATTCCACACAAACCTATTAGCCCTAAGCAAAGTCAAATATACCTTTAAGTTTAGAAGTCATTATTGGAGAAATTAAACAAACCAAGATTTCACTAGTATTTAGCATTGCACCAATCTTTCACACACACCATTGTAGCATGATATAACTATATAGAATTTTAATCCTCTTCAGATTATTGATATATATTCAATGCTCAACATAGGGGGTGTTAAGGTCAAGCACAAATTCATCCACTAACACCATTTTCCCATTTACTAAAATTTCCCTCATGACCTAGTGAGACAGGATTCCAAGTGAAAACTAAGGTACACAATGGCTTCTATAATCAATCATATAGATCAAATCAAACACACATAGTCAACAGGAGAAGGTACACATGTCCAAATTTTCACATATTTCTTAAACTATACTAGATATCAAAATAACCTAAGGACACTACCATAAGGTGCCTATGTTTAATTCCAATTGAATTTTCATAGATTCAATTGAATCCTTGTTCCTAATTCACAACATCATCACATAATCACACATTTAATATTATAGTTGAATTTATAATCCTACACATTCTATTTATAGCTAAGTTGTATTTAATTGGTACTTTCTCTTTTTAACATATTTCTAAATTTAAGAAATTTCAAATCAGTTTGTGTCATTTAATGCATATTTTTACCATTATAATTTTACTCAGTAGTTTGTCAATTAGGATTATAACTCTCTTAGTTCCCAAATTTGATAGAACATATTAGTGAACATGTCTATTGATTGAATATTACAAAAACCTAGTTTGCTTTAGGGTTTCCTTTTATTTGTAGTGTTTCTATTATGGGTTTAGATTTTAGATTTTCTAATTTTGCCACTAATCATGATCATAATGATTTAACCTATCTATTAATTATTGTATCAAATATTATTAATCTCATTTTCATGTAGCTTCTTAATAATATGTAAAATCCATGGATGCACAATTTAAAATAAAATATAAAATACCATATTAATCAATAGCTTAATAATTAAAAATTATACTATACTCATATCAATATATTAATAGATAAAAGGTCAAATATATTTATAATAATGGTTGGATGAGATAATTTATAAATTCATAGAAGAAGAGGCAAATAAAATTGAAAATACTATAAAGTAAATTATAATTGAGAAGATTCATGGTGAAATTTATGATTGATTTGGTGTAAGTTGCCCATGATGTTTGCTACCTCATTGTCAAGAATTGAATGCTATTAATTTAATTTGAGGGAGATATATCACTTAATTTATACTAAATAAAATATATAAATACTTTAAACCTTGGATTCTTATTGGAAGTGTGTGATAAACCTTTGGCTACAAACCACTATCAATGGATACATCATTGAATTTTTACATGTAAGGGTAAATTACATTTAAAGCTATGATTTATTTATAATAGGAATTAGAGGTAAATTTATATAATGAATATTTATTCTTATGAATATATTTGTTATGGAGAAGGCCATGGTGCCAATCATTACGAATAGGTATTAGTCATCTAGGATGATACAAGGATGTAGACTAAAGGGAGTGAATGATGAATAGTTGAAAGAAAATTCTAAGGATTGAGAGAGAGATATAAGAAAATTGAAATGAAACAAAAATAATGATCCTTATGTAATTTAGATTGGAATTAGAGTAAATAATTAAAAATGTACAAGAGGAGAGAGACCTCCAACAAAAATAAGAGACTAAAAGGAAGGGTAAATCAAAGTTACCAAAGGAATTGAGGGTGCCAAAGAGATCGAATAAAGCATGCAAGATGGGAAAAGTGATTAGAATAAAATGAAATAAAGATAGAAGATAGATGTGTTAGACAAGAAATTAGAGTATATATAAGGTAGTCTCAGGAATCAAGTATAGGGGTGGATGTTATTTGGAGAAGAAGGATAATCTCTTTAAGAAGTAATGAAGTGTCGTAAATTTAGGTTTAAGTTCAAGTGAGGAAATTACCTGAGACAAGGATCATTAATTATAATGGGATGCATCCGCTATGCCTAATTTGTTATAATCATTAAAAATTATATAATTTTAGAGGTGGACTAAGTGGTTTTACCATTTCAAAGATAAATTTATAAATCTAAGTGCAAAAACTGAGACATTTATATTTAAAGAAAATACTAGTTTTTCCAAGTTAGATGCATCTAATCTTAAGAGAGTAAAAAATTAAAATTCAAATTAGCTATTTATTTAAAGTGTGATCAAAGTAAAAGTGTCTTTCAATCTTTGAATTTTTTTAACTTTCACCTTATGATGGTATTGCATACCCTAAACAATATTTTTTGACATGAGAAATGAAATATCTAACTAAATGTGTCATCACTAATTATGCAAATAAATACGATCTCATCAGATCCTTGACATGGAGAGATATATAATTCATATACAACATAAATTATACAAAAATGTGTTTCCAAGATTCCAAGAATAAACTAATTTGGGAATTCAATATGCAAAAATGTTCAATCTAAACCATTCAGGACATAAAGGAGATTCTCCAAAAAAAGGATAATCAATCTAGCATTATGATTGAATATTATCAGATATTATAAATTGATTGAGATTCAAGTTCATATGCACATATAAATTTTTTTGGTTCATAGGTGGTCTATGACCTAGGATCTAGTTTTCAATCATTCAAACATAATTACCTAGGAAGGTTAATTTTCGTTCAACTATGATTTGAGTTGAAAAATTAGAAGACTATGGGGACATTATGAATTTTTTTATGAAGATAATTCTAATATAGATGTTATCATATGAAATATTGAATAATTACATGAGATAAATAGACCTAAATTATCTATATGGTTCATGGAGTGTGGTAAATAATAATGTCATAGGAATGATAATCCAAAAACCAAGATGATGAAATTCTGTAAGATTTATTGCATCATGAGACATCCCACTACTAAATGTCATTTTTTGAAGAAATAAAAAAATATATAACAATAATTATACATTTTTAAAACCCCATAATCATTACGAGAACAACTACGAAGCACTCCAAGAGAAAAAAGAGGATATTACTAGAAATGTCTTTGTAGTAGTTACATAGTATATTCTAACTACAAAATAAAGAGTTCCATGTCTAGATGTACATATGAGCTTAGCTACATAGGGTGATCCTAGATAGATTTACAAATGTATATAGTAGTCAGTATACAACATTTTAAATATCATACACAAGGTCTTATAGGTTGAACATCATATCCACCTCTGTACTAAGTTAGATGGACACCTCCATCCCCACATTACTAGTATACATAAAATTATGCATCTATGCCACATTAGATTGGGTAGGACACATTTTATTCTTAGAGATAATATGTGGGATTTGATATTTAGTAAAAATATGGGTAGGGTTATCCATAAAAATAAGGAGCATACTGAGGAGGATATCGAGGAGGATATCAGGGAAGAAACCAAAATTGTGGACAACATAACATATAAGGTATATAGCCTCTTATTTTCTACATTTGTGGTGAATAAAATAAAATCACATGAAATTTTATATAAAACACATAAAGACAAGCCTATTTTTTTACTTTATAGTATCCAGGCAACACCATCCAAAGGATTATTTAGTTTTATAGAAGTAAAGAAAGGAGAAATCATTATGCAATGTGAATATGGAAAATGCATAACCAAAGGCCCTATGAATATAAAATATATCACTTTAAACCAGTACATGGATAAAGGATTACTTAATTTGGAGATGCCACATGAGCCTCTAATTTAAAGAAAATGGTAAGACAAGTATCCATAACCCATGAAAGAGATGATGAAGGCATTGATTGTGTAACTTAGGTTAATATAGATTGTGAATATGGTGGTCTTATTGGAGTTATTTTCGAATATGGTGTTTCTAAATAATTTGGTGTGATTAAATATTTTAATGATGATGATGATGATGTATCTACTAGAGTTATTTTATATTGTTAAAGTGTTTGTTGTTCTAATTTTTCAAATTTATAGGTTTGTAAGTATTGCGTGAGTTATCTTAGTATAATTAATTGTGTTTTACCAATGATCACTAAAATGGAACTATCCTAATATGAGAAATATTTATTGAAATACATAAAATACATTAGGTCATCCCACACCATACTAATCAATGTGCACAAAGGATATTGGCTTTCCATAATAATCTATATGACTTCATCCTTTATGATATAAATGATGACCCTTCTTTGAGAGACCCTACACTAAATGTCTTGCAACTTTTCCTCCATCGTGTCTCCATATTTTTGTGTCTATATGCCAAAAAAATGATATAAAGAATATAGTTTTTATAAGTATTCATATTATCCATGAAATTATCTCTTAATGAAATAAACTCCTTTAATACAATGTCTATTTTATCTAGTATGGAATGTTTATCCTCCATTATTGCTTTAACTTTGTCTACCTTGGATAAATCTAGATTCAATTCATTACAAGTTTTTTAAAAGTATTATTTCCAAGAAATAATGTTGTAATATATTTTTATGGCATAATTAAATATAGTGTCAAGGACTTTTTCATATTATTCAATTAGTTAAAATATTATTCCTGTTCCATCCGTAAAGTCTCAAACTTGCCTTCAGAGTTTTTATAATTTATACATAGACACCTAGTCCTTTATGATTCAAATAAGTATATTTATGAGTTTTTACCTCTAACATAACCTAGTTGACAAAAAGTTGAACCATTAATGTTGGACAAGTGTCATAAATTATTTTTTGAGCCTTAGGTAAGTGTTCATGAAACTCTATAGTTTATTCCCTCAACTAAATATTTTCCTACTCCATCTTAGTTTATTTCTATGTAATTAGCTTTTAAAACATGGAGACTCTCTCAATATAATTCTATAGGGTATGTTGGGTCATGTTGAGTGATGATTATTAGATTTTTCTGGCCAAATAAAGTGATGTTGAATAATTTGTGGCTGGTGTTGGTTGATGTCATATTTGTGTAACAAGGAGTGTGAATGATGTTTATTGTAGTGGTGAAATTTTGTTATCCCATAAACATTGAATAATTATCTATGGTATTTCATGTTATTCCTCTTCTTTTATCCATCACTATGTTGATATTGATCCTTGTGATGTGTCATACGTCTACTGGACATCAAGAATCAATTGATTTATCACTTGTTCTATAGGTTATGTAGTTTCTCTTTTTCAATAAGTTTGTATGTTTTTTATGTAAATTTAATATTGTTCTTAATTTATATCTCCTCTTTTTATTTGGAAGATATATATGAATGTATATTCACATATTTTTCTACTTTCTCATTTACCTCTTTTTTGGCTTATTATGTTGCATCCTTCACTACTTGTTCTTATTAAGCCTTAACTTCCAATTCCTAAACTCTCTTTTTATCCTAATATTCCTTGGTTGATACACCAACATCAATTTTATTTGTTATTTGTTTTTTTATTATAGAGCTTATTTTTTATTCTTCATGGAATCCTTGGCTAAAATCATCCTCGACCTTCTTTTGATGTGCATCTTGCACCTTCCTTTTAGCTTTGTTTATTCTTATATGCAACTTCATCTTATTTTTTATTCTTATCATTTGTGTTATCCTATTTCCATTTCTCCTCTTCTTTATAATTATTCTCTTTGTGTTCTTTATTCTTTTGCTCTTCTTATTCTTTATAATTTTTTTCTTCTTGTTATTTTTGGTCCTTCTCAAACTCAACACATTCTTTTGTTTATTTCACTTCCATAACTTATTGTTTCACCTTCACAATTTCATTCACTTATTATTATGTAGTGTACACTTAGGTTTGAACATATTTTGGATGTTCTTGTGTTATGGTTTTTTTTTACACAACTTCTTCCATTGAGTCACTTGTATAGTGAAGATGTGTTCTAGTTGGGAAGTATAGGTACAATTATAGAGAAGGAGGTGAAGGTGATGGGGAATAAAGTGGGGAATATTGTGGGGAGGGATAAGGGGAAGAAAAAACCACTAAGAAATTACTTATTTACATATTCATATGATTAGGTGGAACTAACATTTTATTTTGGAATTTATATTGATGGGTCTAGAAATTGAGTTATTTTTCCACTCCCTTTTCCTCCTCATATTCCTCCTCTACATAACCTTACACCATGACAAAAGTGCCCATTAATTTTATGAGTGTGAAGTATATGCATTAGTGGTTTTTGAGACTCTCTTAATGAGGTTTTTAATCCATAAACATTTATTGTTTGACCCCCTAAATTGGTGTCATTTTTTCATCTAATAATATTGAACCAAATTCCCCTTGGATAATTTATGTTTTTATGTACTTTATTTATTCTTATTCTATGACATCTACACAATGATGAAATAAGGAGGTCGTTAGACCCATAAAAAATTACATATGGTCATATAAGAGGAATAAATCAATCACATAAAACATTATTTCTCAATTGGTATGTGTGCACTAATTTCCAAAAAACAAAAAAAATTCTTCCTCATATAAATATTTTCCTAAGTCCTCCATCATGGATTTGTATATTTCTTGTGCCATGAATCCTAATTTTTTCAAGTCATACTTGATGGAGATCTTGGGTATGCACTTGATAATCAACCATGGGTTTGTGTTATGACTCTACTTCTTAGGTGGTGGTGATGACCTAGACATTTCATGTTGTTCTTTTGATTCCCCTTATTATTATGTCAAAGTTTTCTCTACATTAAGTGGCATAGATCATAGTGGTGGCACTAATAATGTGAGAATATATTTTGCCTCAATAATTATGCATGTGAATCTAACATAGTAATGAATAAGGAGATTAATGTTCTTGATGAATTTTGAAACTCATGTATTTTGATCTAAACCTCATCACAAATTTTAGTGATAGCGGAAGGTGGTCCCCAATACTGTAAAATGTTAGTGGGCACCTGATGGTATGGTAAATGACTCCATATATTTATAACCACAACTAGTTTAAATATGTGAGATTGGTGAAAGTTATGGTAGGACAAAATCCTACCTCATGTGTGATATTTCCATCGAGAGATTTACATTTCTTTAAAGAAAAACATAAATACAAAAAATTAAAATTATAAAGTCTATGTTGTTTTGGTAAAACATTATTGATTTAAATAATTAACTTAGTGACCAATAAATCTATCCATTTTAAGTCCTCATTGATTTGTGTCATGTGATATGCTAAGCCGATGACCCCCTTGTTTTCTTATGTATCACTTTTTTGTTCTTTTTCAATATCACTTAGTGATGCAATAAGATAAGACATTCACTATATCATCATCCAATGAATAAATTTTGAATCTTTGGGAGGCTCATGAGTATTTATCATTGATGTCTAAATGAGTGGGAGGGATATATATCTTTTAATATGCCAAGGGATTCTCTCTTGTTGGAATCCCTAGTTCCTAAACCATTATGTTTACATTTATATTAATGGCAACATCCTATGAAAAATGTATTTCGCCTTCATTGTTTCAACCCAAGAGATTAATCATCACTTCATATAAATTGATGAAGGTGTGAATATTGATCACAAATTCTATGTAAAACCCTATTATCCTATCCAATATGGCTAGGGATCTTTGTTATGAGCTCATAATATCTACTTGCATAATTAACTAATCTTGTCTACATCAATCAATTCAAAGGGTTTAGGATTGATTTATCTATTTTTCTTCAGTGTGATCCATATCCCCATCTCTTCTTTATATGATTCATTCAAATGGATGAGAAGTTGGTATTCATCCATTCTCTCTATTATGAGTTAGTTATGTTAATGAATATATTCTTAGGTAGACAACTAAAACTTAATTCATAAAATTCATTTGTGATCTATGAATTACAATTGTATTTTGATCTTTATTCCATTTTTTTATATATATATTAACCTCATCTCACTCATCTAACACATCACATTGAATTTGCCAAGTTATTTTCATGTCATTATGATTTTTTCTTTGATTTCCATCAATTGTTGTGATGTGACATTGGCATTTAGATGGATTCATTCATTATTTATTCTAATGTAATTTGATAATGTGACATGTTACCTTTTTAAATTATAAATAATTTTATTTTATTATGCATTAATTAATTCTCACGCATCCATGTTATTTGGGAATGATGTAATATTTAGAGTGTTTTATCCTTAACCATCTTTTTAGTTACCATTTGGTAGATATCCTCTATAACTTTTTGTTATAACCTCATTATCAAATGTATTTAATTGAATTAAGGGTTAACTAATCTATATATTTATTACTTTCTTATGAATTTTAATTTTAGAATTTTTTATGAAAGTCTTCAATATAGATATCACACTATACACAACTACACTAAAACCAAAGACAATACAAGAAAAATATGAAATAAAAGAATCCCAATTATATGGTGCTACTTAGAACCCACTTTACGTTAAAAATTATTTTCATAGAGATAAGTGGTGGTATGGATTAAACCTTTAGTCATTTATTAATCCTAAAAAGATGCATCATTGAAGGTCCCTAAGCACTACAATTACCTATCATGATACTTCACAGATAAAATATGGTCATTTACACCAAATGTGCAACTTATATAGTTATTTTTTATACATAAAATTACTTTGTTAATAGGTTGATATCATGCCATATATTCTAATTCTTTCTATTTATTTAGTGCATCTAACATGCTCTTAGACTAGTTTCTTTGATTTGAGTTAAATCTAGGAACCTTGCCTGAAGTGAGGCATGATCTCCTAGTCACATTATCAATGCAATTCATAGACTAGGAATTATTTATTCCATTAGTATCACATCTTCCATTCCATATACTAGATAAAAATGAGTTAATCTTGTCGAACATTTATAGCTAGCCATATATGTCCATAGGATTGTAAGAATTTGATCCTCCTAGTTATATTTTTGTACATTACATGTTTTTCATATGAATATTCTCAAGAACTATGTTTGGTTATTTTTCCTACCCATTAGATTAAGGATAATAATGCATGTTCTTATGGTGTGATATCATGAATTCCTCTATTAGAGTCTTGATGGTGTTACTTAGGTAGTGTGTTCCCCTATCAATGAATAACTCCATAGGACATCTAAACCTCATTATGATGTTATTATACAAAAATTTATGTCTTATGTACTACAACTTAGATTTACAAAATAGTCTAACCATTTTATGAAGTCATCTATCATAGTGGTTATATATCTAGCATCACTACACTTTGTATGTGAACTAATAGGATTTACAAAATCAATTATCAATTATTAAAATGGGTGTACCAATAGTATTGGATTTAGAGTCATTTCATCCCTTTGGTTCAACCTTCCTATCCATTGACACGTGTTGCAATGTTTTTTGAATTTGTGTGCATTATTAAATAGGTTAGGCCACCACATACCACTTTTTAGTATCTTCTTTGTATCCCTCCTATGAATCCCTGATGTGCTTCTTCTAGAAACTATTGTATCACATGATCCAAGGTTATTATGTACATCATAACATCCTTAACCATATTATATACAAGACCATATATACTATTTAATTGAAATGATATTTTGATCAACTTTTTTTAATCCACATAGTGCATAATAAAAATCCCTTTTTCCAAATAGTTGGATATGTCCTTCATATTCTCTCCATTCATAGATAATTTGAAGAGATTACTATATGATGAATCATCCTATAATTATTTTGTTTATTTACCATTTCTTATGTGACTAGGATGATATGGTTATATGTTTTATCTTCATTTCATAACATTGATCTTAAATCGGAATTCTTGAAATAACATTAACCATCTAGATATTTGTACTCCTAGCATGGGATTGTAAATAATTCTACTAGTCTAGCCAAAATATAATTCTTAATTTTTCATATCACAAACACCATATCAATAGCTTAGGTTATATGGTGGTATAATTCTTCTCGATTAATGAAAGCTTTTAACTTGTGAAGTGGAGAGGGTGATGAGTGCACAAAACTACTACTAAGATCCATTAACCACATACATGGATTTAAAAGGGCTTAATCTAGTGTCAAAATAATATTATTACATTTGTTACTAATCTCTATGTTAAATCTATGAAAGTTTCTTGACATTCATCAATCTATTGAAAACTTATATCTTTGAGTAGTAGTTTCTTTAATAGAGTAGATATAGATGCATACCCCATGATAAAATTGAAATAATACCCAATGTGACCTATAAATTGTTAAACTTTAGTGCAACATATAATATATGACAATCTTGTAATGAATGTGATTTTATATTAGTCAACTATATTACTATTTTTTCATAATACATGTCTCAAGTGAACACCAGAAGAAGTAAAATAACAAACACTTACTTAAATGCAGATGAATGTATAGAGATTGTCATCTTTCTAATATTAATCACATATTTAAAAGGTGGTCATTGAGTAATGAGAACCTAACACAATCATCTAGGTAAACCTTTAATAAATAATGTATAAAGTCCCTAAATGCAATGACTAAAGCTCTATAGATAAAACCATGGGCATTTTTTAGACCAAAAGACATTATCTTATATGCAAACGAACCCCATTATGTTACCAAATTTGTCTTTTTATTCTTTTTATATGATTTAAATTTGATGACATCTAATAAATTCATATGTTATTGAGTGTACTTCATGCCCTACAATTGACTCAAGAAATTCATCTGTTAAAGGAATCAAAACTAAATCATTAACACAAACATCATCTAGTTACCTATAGTCACCACAACCTCTTATATTTTGAATTATTAGGTTGAACCATAATAAAACTCACCCAATCTACTTTTTTATTAGATATATGCTCCTTTCTTATTACATGTGGTAAATTTTAGCCTTGATTTTAAGCTTTGTATTAGGATTTATTTTGTATGGGTGCTTATAAATAGGATGTTGACATTCTTTGAGTTATTTGTGCATCTACCTCAATGAAGTGTATACACCATTGACTTGTAAAAAACTTCATGAGGAATACATATTTATAATCCATAGATATTAGATAACTTATAAAATTTGTTGATGCATCTAGTAGTCCCTTATTGTCATTAGATTTGGTATAGAATCTATACCAATGTTTTCCAATATATTGTGTAATGGTTCTTGATATATATTCTTTATCCCTTATGGAATATATTCTCTCAGTGGAATTTCACCTTCTTACTCTTGAATATTTATATATCAAAGTTGCATATCCTCTATTTTCTCTTTAATTTTGGTTCTAATATTCTATATCTAATGTTTGGGATCAAAGAATACTTTTAATTATAAATACTACTCACTTTCACTATATTTTAATTGATTTGTGTTATCTCAAATATTATTACATGATTTCAGTAAAAAATATTATTTTTACTTATTTTACTTGTAATTATTGATATCATTAGTCAAGTTTTAAACTTATTTTTACTATGACCTTTGATCTTGTGAAGCTCATATCTTCCTCCCACCATTGCCATAAAAAAATTCAATTTTTTAAGATATTTATAATCTGGGATTATCATCCTCAAATACAAAGGTTTTTATAAAATAATGTTAGACATGTGGCTGGTTCTTGGTCTAATTATTGTGCTCCTAGTGCATATACCATGCTCATGTCAATGGTATTATAGTATGTTGAAACACATGAAAAATATATATTGGTTCCACGCCCTAATAATACCATATATCCACACATATATGAATGTGAAATTTAGGGCACTAACCTTCTAGGAATAATGCCCATTAAAGATCAAAGGTTCCACTTAGAACTAAGGTATCATTAAATGAAATGCATCTTCCTAGTGTAATTATTTATAATGGTGAAATAATCACCATGTAACAACAACACCTTTGAGTGCATATTTTATCTAAATGACCCAAAGATCTATATTTGCAATATGGTGTAATTGAATTTCATGAAATATTCTATTATGATGTAATGGGGAAATTATCAATCGATATAAAAAACCATTTTCATTCATATTACCTCATGGTATCCTTTTTTATAGTTCATAAAATGTGCTTATTAATCACCATAAGCCAAATATGCAACTTCCCAAAGTAGATTACCCTCATGAATGGGTTAAATTTAGTCCATATATATCATAGTCGCATGGTATAGTATGTCCACTTCTATTGTTTTGTGGGATATTATGGAAGGAGACTTGTATTCCTCCATATGAAACTATGGGATTTAATCTAGTGTTTTAATAGATCAATATGAGAATGGATCTATATGTTATAACTATTGACAGTTGTGTATATTATATAGACTTGGTAAACCCTCTATTTTGTATATCATGTGCCTTTGAGTCTATTGTAACATCCCCACATAGATTTACTATAATAATGAGAATATAATTATTACATTATAAAATTAATTACTCAACACTTATTCTTTCATTATTTTACACTATAAGAATATAATTAGTGATCATAACATACTTAACTAAGCATATTAACATAAGAAAACATGTAACAACAACAATTACTAATCACTAGTAATTAATCACGACTACACAAGGAAAGTAATAATAATATAATTTAGCTATGGCTAGTAAAATAGTATATTCAATAATATAAATGTATTAGAAATAATTAATTATATTTCCAATAGGCATAAGATCAAGTTACTCTAACTCAATTGTATCTCTGATAAGCATAAGTGTAGTCTCCATGTAATTATAGTGGTGGGGAGGGAGAGCATCATCTGAGTACTTTTCCACATCAACCATGAACGATCAATCCCCTACATAATCCACCAAATAGGGAATGACCCTCCTTTCATGGATGGGTAGATAGTGATGATGTGGGAATCCATATAGACATGCTAGTACCTATGTGCTATAATATTTATAATACATGAACTGTATCATAAATAAAATATGATCTAACATGATATCATACAAATACATAAATCAAACATATTAAATGATAATTTATATCTATCATTACTTTGGATAAAGTTTTTAAATAGTGATTAATCTCTAGGATCAATCAATTTTATACACACCACTTGATCGAATTAACTTCATTAGGAATTGGTGATCCTAACTAAGTCAGTGAAGTCCATCTCACTTTTTCGTTAGAACCATCAATGCTAAATTTGATTAACAATTATAATAACAAATAGGTTCATGGAATTATTTCTACTAGTAATTACAATCCATATACTAGTTACAGAAGTAATCACTTTTCATACATTTAGTCCATCAACATATGAATGAACTATAATCATAATACACATCATGTACACAATATTTATGAAAAGCATGTTTATATATCATATGGGTATAATATAAGTAATTCTAAGAATTTATTTTCCTTTAGTAAATGGTATGTGCAAAAATTATCATTTTCATAACATAAAGTTCAAGCCACTCATTATAACTTGCATTCACAAATTACACATAGATTTGATAAACTTATTTATAAACACTTAATTATTCATCCCATAACTTAGGCTATGTGTATATAGTTATAGTTCCTAGTTCATCAAGATTTTTTGACTTATATGCTCACTCACATACTATAAATATAGTCATTCCACCTTTTTTTTTCTTAAATCAAAATAGGCTATATATGTATAGGAGGACCTAGATTATCCTATACATATATATCATATATTTTTATATGTTCCTATTATCTATATCCCATAATATATATAATTTAAACATACTACTATTTTGATATTCATAGTTTATATCATTTTTCATAGTTCATTTTTAGGTATATATAAAACTAAAATGTAATTTCATAAACCTTTAACCTCTAGTAAAATATACAATTGTATATGTATCAACTATGATATTTATTGGTATTCATCCTTTTTATAAATGTTATTGATGTGTTCTTTTATAGACATGTACATTTCTCCAAACTACCTAAATTAAATATACACAATTTCCTTTGGTAATCAAACCACTCTATAATCTACATAACAATACTAATATATAACATATTACTACCATTTGACCCTATGAATTTTCCAAATATAAGAATTATATAATAGTTTTCTATATAAAGGGATTAACTTTATTCATTAACCCAAAATCAATTAGTCACGTATTTGAATATATGAAAGTCCCCTAAATATACAATTATTTCAGAGGTTAGACAGTCGATTTAAAACATAGACCTAAGTCTCAAACTATTATTATTTCATCTTAAACCATGTTTTCAAATAGTATCCCTATGTGAAATGATAAGTGAATACCCTATTCACTTTTTTTAAATTACAATAACACATAATGTATATTATATATTGTTTCAATTTTGTGTTTGATTGTAATACACAAAGATGTTTTACATACATGTATTTATAAACTATTTTGTAAAAAATATAGTCCATAATTTATAATATATATTTTCCTTATTTTGAAATAAAATAATACATAGACTCTTATATATAAATTCTTACTATTTATATAACATATGAACTAAGTATAAATATTCACATGGTTTATGTACTAAATACATACACTTTACAATCCTAAATTCCCATGGCTTTTCAAACATATATACACATTCCAAATGTTTCATTATTTTAAATTATAAATAGTCGTATAAATACATTTATAACCTTATTGGTTTAAAATACCAAATCTCACAGTCACCATATATGCTAAATCCCCATACTAACTTTTAAAACCAAAAGCACAAAGAAACTATAAATTGATTCTTCCCATTTCAAATCAACACAGACTTCACACCAATCTAAATGGGCACCAAATTTATACATTACATCCATATGCTCAGATCATCAACCTTAATTTTTTTGAATATATAAATTTAATAGGGATTCTTAATCAAAACACATTTCATATATTATCAACCATTTACCAGGTTTTAATATGTTTATCATAGCATGTTAAATACTTTAAACCCTAACAAATGAATACAATTTTTTGTTTACATTCCTATGGAGTTTATAGAGTATAGGGTTAGTTATGTGGATGTCTAATCCATCCAAAAGGATAAACTTGCACCTTACATTTAAAATACTATCATTTCAAACCCTAAACAACAAATTTATTTGCTTAAATTTTTTCCTAAGTTAATATAAATAAAATAACATCACCAACCTTTTCAACAATATCAAATTAAAAATAGAAAATCCTTTTCTTATCTCTCTACTCATTTCATCTTCTTATCGATTGTGTCCCTTCTTCTCTATGGTTTCTTCTTAACAAAATTTCTATGCCAATCCCAAATCAATCAGAATGTGCATCTATCTACTAGCTCCTAGTTAACAATTAATTTATAATCCACCATTTTCCACTTAACTCACTAAGATCCTAGTTAAAAACCAAAAAATGCCTAATTCATAGATTAAGTCATCTCTTAATTACCTAATTATTATTTTTTATTCAATTCCAACTTTCCATGCCAACTATGTTTCAAACCCGAGTATATCATTCAATAAGTCCACTTTTGTCATGATAACTAACACTTATAAATCTGTACGTAGTCCATGCATATAAATCAAGATAAGAATTATATTTTAGGATAGAGTTTTAGGATATTCAAACCCCCAAAATTCTAAAATAAAGATAATTATACCTTTATGATATACCAAACAAATATTTCTTTTAATTGTCCTAGATAATTGTTTGTGTTCTTTACTATTATATATAGGCTATATATGTATTTTATTAATATAATAGCTTGAAATATATTAATATTATTGAAAATAAATCTTTTAAACACTAAAAATCTTAAATTATTAAGAAAATTTTTAGCCTATATAAAATACTAATAAGATGTTATCTATAGGATTTATGTTTCCATATTCATACACAAACATGAATAGAATAATCTTATATAAACATTCTATAATTTTAATAACTAAGTATACGTGTAAATACAAAATCCTACAATATTTATCCCATAAATTTTTTTTTTCATTTAAAACACGTAAGTTCTAATATCTATTGTGATTTACCCTCGAAACATACTAAATCTATCAAACCAAAACACATAATGCATATTATGTTTTATAACCTAATGTGGTGTGTGCATGGGTCTTATGAAATTCCTCTTCCATCCTTCACTATATCCATATTTTCCACCCTTTTTTATGATGATCTACCTCCATCATGTTCTAAGGGATGAATTCTCTTGAACCCATCTCATGACAATAAGGCAATTATTCAATTACATCATGATATAAATCATAAAACAATGTTATAACAACAAGTAACATAATCATTATGTACAAAATTAATAATTATCCGTCTCATAATAATGAACTCATGAAATATAAGTAACACACATCTATCCCATAATAGCATATGACTTATGATTTAGTTAAAAAGTAACAAAACAAATTAACCATAATATTAAGTGAGAGAATCAAGATGTAACATCCTTCCACCTAAAATTGATCATCATCGCGATGACACTTATTCAAACAATATTTATGAATAAAAAAATAGATTAACATAATAAAAACATATTATCTAGCATCAATAAAGAAAAAAAATGTGGAAATAATCTATAGAACTTGTCAAAGTCTTCCCAAGTAGAACTATCCTTAGAGTATTGGTCACACAAGACCTTGCACTATGACACTTATCTATTTTTAAAATGAATTCTGTGAGTGTTAATTACTCTTATTAGTTCAATTATTACCACCTTGAGATATATAACATGAAAATCATTCCAATACAACACATGTGAAGGATCAATTATATACTTTTTAAGATAAGATACATAGAAGACATTATGCAATATATCTAGGGCTAGTGGAAATTCAAGATATACACTACATGATTGAAAAATTATAAAACATAAAAGGATCCCACTTATCTATATGAATGTTTTTATAAATTCTTGTATTTAATCAAACTCTTTTGTGGCTTAACTTATAAAAATACTTTATCACCAACTTCAAACTACCTAGTTGTCCTCTTCAGATCAACAAAACTCTTTACCTTATCTTTGGCCTCAACCAATCTATGCATGATTATTTTAATGTACTCCTACATATTTTAAAGCATCTCAATTCTAAATACTACCATCTATTCTAACTTATCCCAACTGATTAGCATCCTGCACCTTCTCCCATAAAGTGTTTTAAATAGTACCTTTTTTAAATTGAATTGGTATGAGTTATTATATGAAAACTCAACCAATATAAGTTGTTATTCTCATTTGTATTACTAACACATGAAATAAATATTAATAATATCCTCTTTTTTAACATTTTTATTGATATCAAAGGTGAATCTTGTGAAGGATGATGTCAAATGTGAATAAGGTTAGACTAACAGTGTGTGATGTGACAATATGCATAGGAGAGTTTTATCTTGAGAATGATGTGATGAGATAAATATTAAGATATAATTTTAAGTTAACTAATAGGTAATTTTAGGTCAACTATAGTCTTATGTTTTCATGAAGTTATAGGTCACTGATGATAATGTGAATAGGAAGCCTAGTCCTGATCCTAGTCATGACATGAAGAGGTATGTGCATGAAAAGGATGAATACAAGAATATCAAGGATATATGGAACTATTTTTTCATGTATTAAAGTATTTTAATCATTCAAAATAGTTTCAAGGTGAGCTTATAGGGGTAGGACCTTGAATCTAGGTCTGCACCTAGACCTCTCTTAGACTCTACTTGGCCTAATGAGGTATGAAGATAATATTTCAAGACAATTATGCATATGTGATAATTGACACAGGTGTTATAAGTTTTTTTTTATTATTCACAAAGTTTTATGTCATGGTTTGAAGTAAATTGCATGAAACACTATTTTAGGCCTTCTCGAGTTTATAGAATGAGGTCTCAAGACCCGAGAAGGACTTTTAAAAGTTTTTTGGAATGTGTAACATATAAATGGGAACTTAATATATTAATTAAATATGGTTAAATGTCATATATAATATCTAAAATCATTGTTTTTAGATACAAGGGGTAGTACTTTATGAACAAGCATTAACACCAAAACTTGTGTTAAACCTCCCAAAAACCTTGATAAGGACCCAATTTAAAATATCTTAATCAAAAAAGATTATAATGTATTAAAATTAATATAAAATATATTTTATAATGTATTAAACTCTACAAAGTTCCTATAAGTGGTGGTGGTTAGTTAGATGAGAGATAAAATACACAGATATAGGCTTATTTGTCAAGAAATTATTGTAGCTCTCAAATTTGTATTAGTAAAAAAGAAAAAAATGAGTGGAAGAAGAAGATAGAGACTAATTTTTCATGTCCATTATTATAGTTTTATATTTTATAGCCTTAAATATTTATAATTTATTCATCCAAGTTAGCCAGTCATAGATAGACTTAATGGTGTGAATAATGAAAAACCCAGGCAAAGATGAGAAGATGGATTTCAAGGTCTCAACATGTCATATTGATGTAAAAAATTACATGAAGAGTTTATTTATGAATTTTAAGTCATGTTAATTATTTTAATAATTTTTTTAAGTTAGTGAATATGGTGAAAATTTACTCACAAAATGACCTATCTAGTTTAGATAACACTATGTGATATAGGGTCAAGAAATTTGTCTATAAGACCAATATTTGACATTATAACATATGAATTTTTAATATTAAAATGGTATATATATATCTCATATGACCATTTAAATGAATAATTAGTCATGAAAAGTTTCTAAATATGTGTTTTATGTCTAAGTCATCATGACTAGTCCTTGAGGTAAAATCACAGTTCTAAATGAGTACGTTGTGTAGATGTTCTTGAGCCTTTATCTCCTAAGTGGAAGTGCTAAAAAAAATTTGTGATGAACATAAGGTCATGGATAGCCTGTATACATGTATTTTTTTATATTTAGATAGTTTAATGGTTTTTAAGCTTCTTTATTATAAGATAGATTTATAAGGTACTTGAGCTTAATAGGGCAGTTTGTCCTTAAGAACCTTTCATGATATGAATAAAAGATAACTGTATAACCAATCATGAAGGAGGTTATTATTTTTAATTTAATAAGTTATTTAATTTTTTTAATTTTTTTATTAAATCCATTTAGGCCCAAGATGATCAATATTTGATATTAATAAGATAAACCTAATGTAATTAGGTCTCCATGAG